>CM029606.1:40337497-40715017 GCA_017311375.1 Mytilus coruscus | reverse complement strand
CACATCTTCCAATGTTGCTCATCGTTACTGTGAAGTTTCATTAAGTTTGGAGCATTTTGATATTTTTGAAATTTTGGTGTAGTTTCCATGGCAACATAGTAGTTCCAATGATTGCCAAAATCATCCAACACAAGTATATAGTGGGCACCTACATTGTATTAAAATATAATGATTCTAAGTTTAAGCATATCCAAATAATTCACCAAAACCAAAAACTGGATTTTTTCACATTTGTTCCGTTTCCATGGTTACGGCAGCCATTTTTTATGTTCTTAAGACCTTTTGCAACCCGAAATTTTGTGTTCCTCATTTTAGTGAACTATCATTAAGATTGATTCCATTGGCTCCAAAAAATCTGCCGGACAAAAAAAGGTGGAAGAATAATAATAATAACAAAGAAACAGAAGAAAAGCAATATGTTACCCGACATTGTCGATCGGGTGACATAATAATAAGAAAAAAAGAAACGTAAAATAACAATATGTCACCCCAACTCCGTTGAGGGTGCCATAACTAGATTTGCCATTGCAAGCAATAACGGATGTCACCCTTCCCCATTACCACTAAGCGGCAGCCATTTCAAAATATTTTAACAGTGAATGCACATATATGCATGGCTAAACATCTCCTGTAAATTTTCAGTAAATTCAGAGTATTTTAAAAATTTTCACATTTTTGTCGTTTCCATGGCAACGGCAGCCATTTTGAAAATTTTAAATTCAAAAGTCTCATCTATACTTGCCAGTTAACAATAATATCAAGTTTCATTAAGTTCAAAGCATTTTGAAATTTTTTGACTTTTTTGCAGTTTCCATGGCAACGGTTGCCATTTTGGAAATTCCAAAGTCAAAAGTCTCATCCAGACTTGCCAGTCAACAATCATATTAAGTTTCATAAATTTTGGAGCATTTTGAAATTTTTGAAATTTTTGAAATTTTTGACATTTTTTATGGTTCCTAAGGTAACAGAGACCATTCCCAAAATTTAATGGCATATACAACATTGGTACATGGGAGGGAACATACAATCAAAGTTTCAATCGATTTGACCTACCGTTTTAAGAAAGTAAATGCTACTTTTAGGTTTTTGGAGCATTTTCACCTGTTTTGCATTGTTTCCATGGTAACGGCAGACATTTTCGAAATTCCAACGCCAAATTGCACATCTACAAATGTTGATCATCGTTTCTGTGAAGTTTTATTAAATTTGGAGCATTTCGATATTTTTGAAATTTTTGGTGTAGTTTCCATGGCAACACAGTAGTTCCAACGATTGCCAAAATCATCCCAAACCAGTATATAGTGGGCACCTCCATTGTATTAAAATCTAAATATTTTAAGCTAAAGCATTATCAAATAATTCAATAAATTCCAAAATTATATTTTTTCACCATTTTTCAGTTTCCATGGTGATGGCAGCAACTGGAAAGTCAGGGTTCCTTGTTATAGTGAACCATCATTCGGATTGGTACCTTTGGCTCTGAGAAATCGGGCGGACAAAATTAGGTGGAAGAAAAATGATAATAATAATAATAATTGTAGGGAAAAAGAAACAGAGGAAAAGCAATATGTCACCCGACATTGTCGATCGGGTGACATAACTAGAATTGCTATTGCTTTCACATCTGCCAATGTTGCTCATCTTTACTGTGAAGTTTCATTAAGTTTGGAGATTTTTGATATTTTTGAAATTTTTGGTATAGTTTCCATGGCAACATAGTAGTTCCAATGATTGCCAAAATCATCCAACACCAGTATATACTTGGCACCTACATTGTATTAAAATATAATGATTCTGAGATTAAGCAGATCTAAACAGTTCACCAAAACCAAAAACTTGATTTTTTCACATTTTATTAGTTTCCATGGTAACGGCAGCCATCTTGATGATGCCATACCCCACTGCGCAATTTCATATAGTGGTCTACATTATGGTATAGTTCCATCAATATTGTTCAAGCCAATTCTGAGAAATAGCAGGGACAAAAAAGTGTGGAAGAATAAATATAACTAGATTTCGCATTGCAAGCAATAGCGGATGTCACCTTTCCTCCCATTGCCACTAAGTGGCAGCCATTTCAAAAATTTTAAACAGTGAATGCACATATATGCATGGCAATACTTTCTGCAAATTTTTCAGAACATTTGGAGTATTTTGAAAATTGTACACAGTTATGTAGTTTCCATGGCAACGGCAGCCATTTTGAAAATTTCAAAGTCAAAAGTCTCCTATATACTTTCCAGTTATCAATAATATCAAGTTTCATCAAGTTCAAAGCATTTTGAAATTTTTTGACTTTTTCGCAGTTTCCATGGCAACGGTGGCCATTTTGGAAATTCCAAAGTCAAAAGTCTCATCCACACTTGCCAGTCAACAATCTTACTAAGTTTCATCAATTTTGGAGCATTTTGAAATTTTTGAAATTTTTGACATTTGTGATGGTTCCCAAGGTATGAGAGACCATTCGCAAAATTTAATGGCAGATACCACATTGGTACATGGGAGGGAACATACCATCAAAGTTTCAATCGATTTGACCTACCATTTTAAGAAAGTAAATGCTACTTTTAGGTTTTTGGAGAATTTTGACAATTTTTGCCTTGTTGCCATGGTAACGGCAGACATTTTCGAAATTTCAACACCAAATTCCACATCTACCAATGTTGCTCATCGTTACTGTAAAGTTTAATTAAATTTGGAGCATTTTGATATGTTAGAAATTTTTGGTGTAGTTTCCATGGCAACACAATAGTTCCAATGATTGCCAAAATCATCCAAAACCAGTATATGGCCGGCACCTACATTGTATCAAAATATAATGATTCTGAGTTTAAGCATATCTAAATAATTCACCAAAACCCAAAACTGGATTTTTTCACATTTGTTCCGTTTCCATGGTAACGGCAGCCATTTTTCATGTTCCTAAGACAGACTGCAACCCGAAATTTTGGGTTCTTCATTATAGTTAACTATCATTAACATTGGTTCCATTAGCTCCAAAAAAACTGCGGGACAAAATTAGGTGGAATAATAATAATAATAATAAAAAAAAAGAAACGGAGGAAAAGCAAAATGTCACCCGACATTGTCGATCGGGTGACATAATAATAATAATAATAACTAGATTTGCCATTGCAAGCAATAGCGGATGTCACCCTTCACCCCATTGCCACTAAGTGGCAGCCATTTCAAAAATTTTAAACAGTGAATGCACATATATGCATGAAAATACATCTTTCTGTAAATTTTCAAAACATTTGGAGCATTTTGAAAATTTTACACATTTTTGCTGTTTCCATGGCAACGGCGGCCATTTTGGAAATTCCAAAGTCAGAAGTCTCATCTACACTTGGCAAATAACGTAAATATTAAGTTTCATCAAGTTTGGATCATTTTGAAATTTTTGAAATTTTTGACATTTTTGCTGGTTCCTATGGTAACAGAGACTATTCCCAAAATTTAATGACAGATGGCACATTGGTACATGGGAGGGAACATACCATCAAAGTTTCAAGGGATTTGATCTACCATTTTAAGAAAAAAAAAAAATGCCACTTTTAGGTTTTTGGATTATTTTGACCTGTTTTGCATTGTTTCCATGGTAACGGCTTACATTTTCAAAATTCCAACGCCAAAACCACATGTAGCAAAGTTGCTCATCATTACTGTGAAGTTTCATTAAATTTTGAGCATTTTGATATTTTTGAAATTTTTGATGTAGTTTCCATGGCAACATAGTAGTTCCAGTGATTGCCAAAATCATCCAAAACCAGTACATAGAGGGCACCTACATTGTATTAAAATATCATGATTCTAAGTTTATGCATATCCAAATAATCCACCAAACTCTAAAATTATATTTTTTCACCTTTGTTTGGTTTCCATGATGATGGCATCCATTTTTTAGTGCCAAAGTTGCACTGCAACTCGTAAGTCAGGGTTCCTTGTTATAGTGAACAACCATTAAGATTGGTGCATGAGGCTCTGAGAAAACTGCAGGACAAAATTAGGTGGAAGAATAATAGTAATAACAAGTAATCCTGTGTTAGGATGCTAACACAAAAGTCGCCAAAACGGCCCCAACCATTGTTCTGCTGTTTCCATGGTAACGGCAGCCATTTTGAAATTTCATAGTCGAATAGCACATCTACACATGACAGGTCACATTATTTTCAAGTTTCATAAAAATTCGACCAATTTTCAGATTTGGGCATTTGTGTTTCCATGGTTACGGTGGCCATTTTGGAAATTCCAAAGTCAAATGCCACATCTACATAAGACAGTCAACATTTGTGTAAAGTTTCATTAAGTTTGAAGCATTTTGAATTTTTTGACATTTTTGCAGTTTCCATGGCAACGGCGGCCATTTTGGAAATTCCAAAGTCGAATTACAGATACATATGGTGCTACCTATAATAATCTATCATTATGTAACATAAAAAGTACATATGAATAATTCAATACTATCACATGTCTAATCACATGACTATTGTTCTAGAATGTTCCATGAAAATTGACCCCCTAAAATAATGCCAAGATGACCCCGGACTGAAATAAAAAATGTGGAATGGACACCTGGACATCGGTCTCTTGTATTACACAAAACTTAAAGGTTCTACCAGTAACGAATTAATAGTCGAAAAATGACCCCACCCATGTTCCGGCCCCCAAAAAGTGCCAAGTTGACCCCCATTTGAAATAAAAAATAATGAATGCACCCCTAGGGATACTACCCCAACATCATACCAAATATAAAGTTTCCATCATTTGAGGCTTGTAAGAAAATGGTCGGACAAATCAGGGTTAAGAATAATAATAATAACAAGTAATCCTGTGTTAGGATGCTAACACAAAAGTCGCCAAAACGGCCCCCAACCATTGTTCTGCTGTTTCCATGGTAACGGCAGCCATTTTGAAAATTCCGAAGTCGGATACCACATCTACACATGACAGGTCACATTACTGTCAACTTTCATAAAGATTTGACCAAATCTAGATTTTTCGCATTTTTGTTGTTTTCATGGCAACGACGACCATTTTGGAAATTCCAAAGTCAAATGCCACATCTACATAAGACAGTCAACATTTGTGTAAAGTTTCATTAAGTTTGAAGCATTTAGAATTTTTTGACATTTTTGCAGTTTCCATGGCAACGGGAGCCATTTTGAAAATTCCAAAGTCGGATGGCACATCTACACATGACAGGTCACATTACTGTCAAGTTTCATTAAGATTGGACCAAATCTAGATTTATCGCATTTTTGTTGTTTCCATGGCAACGGCGGCCATTTTGGAAATTCCAAAGTCAATTTCCAAATCTACATATATTCGTTAACATCTCTGTAAAATTTCAAGAAATTTGAAGCATTTTAAAAAATTTTCATATTTTTGCAGTTTCCATGGTAACGGCGGCCATTTTAAAAATTCCAAAGTCGAATTACAGCTACATATGGTGCTACCTGTAATAATCTATCATTATATAACATAAAAAGTACATAGGAATAATTCAATACTATCACATGACTAATCACATGACTATTGTTCTAGAATGTTCCATGAAAATTGACCCCCTAAAATAATGCCAAGATGACCCCGGGCTGAAATAAAAAATGTGGAATGGACACCTGGACATCGGTCTCTTGTATTACACAAAACTTAAAGGTTCTACCAGTAACGAATCAATAGTTGAAAATGACCCCACCCATGTTCCGGCCCCAAAAGTGCCAAGTTGACCCCATTTGAAATAAAAATAGCGAATGCACCCTAGGGATAATACCCCAACATCATACCAAATATAAAGTTTCCATCATTTAAGGTTTGGAAGAAAATGGTCGGACAAATTAGGGTTAAGAATAATAATAATAATAATAATAATAATAATAATAATAATAAGAAACGGGACAAAACATAAAGTCTCCAAAACTCCGTTTTGGCGACTTAATAACAAGTAATCCTGTGTTAGGATGCTAACACAAAAGTCGCCAAAACGGCCCCAACCATTATTCTGCTGTTTCAATGGTAACGGCAGCCTTTTGAAATTTCATAGTCGGATAGCACATCTACACATGACAGGTCACATTACTTACAAGTTTCATAGAAATTGGACCAATTTTCAAATTTAGGCATTCGTGTTTCCATGGTCACGGTGGCCATTTTGGAAATTCCAAAGTCAAATGCCACATCTACATAAGACAGTCAACATTTGTGCAAAGTTTCATTAAGTTTGAAGCATTTTAATTTTTGACATTTTGCAGTTTCCATGGTAACGGCAGCCATTTTGAAAATTCCAAAGTCGGATGGCATTTCTACAAATGACAGGTCACATTACTGTCAAGTTTCATAAAGATTGGACCAAATCTAGATTTTTCGCATTTTTGTTGTTTCCATGGCAACGGCGGCCATTTTGGAAATTCAAAGTCAAATTCCAAATCTACATACACTCGTTAACATCTCTGTAAAATTTCATTAAATTTGAAGCATTTTAAAAATTCACATTTTGCAGTTTCCATGGTAACGGCGGCCATTTTAAAATTCCAAAGTCGAATTACAGCTACATATGGTGCTACCTGTAATAATCTATCATTATATAACATAAAAAGTACATAGGAATAATAATAATAATAAGAAACGGGACAAAAACATAAAGTCCCGAAAACTCCGTTTTGGCGACTTAATAATAAGAAACGGGAGAAAAACATAAAGTCTCCAAAACTCCGTTTTGGCGACTTAATAAGAAACGGGACAAAAACATAAAGTCTCCAAAACTCCGTTCTGGCGACTTAACTAGAATTCCAATTGCAACCAATAGCGGATGTCACCCTTCCCCCATTGCCACTAAGCGGCAGCCATTTAAAAAAATTAACAGTGAATGCATATTTATGCATGGCTATACATCTTTCTGTAAATTTTCAGTACATTCAGAGCATTTTAAAATTTTTCACAGTTTTCCCGTTCCATGGCAACGGCAGCCATTTTGAAAATTTCAAAGTCAAAAGTCTCATCTATACTTGCCAGTTAACAATAATATCAAGTTTCATTAAGTTCAAAGCATTTTGAAAATTTTTGACATTTTTGCAGTTTCCATGGCAACGGTGGCCATTTTGGAAATTCCAAAGTCAAGTCTCATTCAGACTTGCCAGTTAACAATCATATTAAGTTTCATAAATTTTGGAGCATTTTGAAATTTTTGAAATTTTTGACATTTTTGATGGTTCCTATGGTAACAGAGATCATTCCCAAAATTTAATGGCAGATACCACATTGGTAAATGGGAGGGAACATACCATCAAAGTTTCAATCGATTTGACCTACCATTTTAAGAAAGTAAATGCTACTTTTAGGTTTTTGGAGCATTTTGACCTGTTTTAGATATAAGAAGATGTGGTATGAGTGCCAATGAGACAACTCTCCATCCAAGTCAAAATTTATAAAAGTAAACAATTATAGGTCAAAGTACGGTCTTCAACACGGAGCCTTGGCTCACACCGAACAGTAAGCTATCAAGGGCCCCAAAAATTACTAGTGTAAAACCATTCAAACGGGAAAACCAACGGTCTAATCTATATAAAAAACGAGAAACGAGAAACACTTATGAACCACATCAACAAACGACAACTACTGAACACCAGATTTCTGACTTAGGACAGGTGCAAACAAATGCAGCGGGTTTAAACGTTTTAATGGTAGCAAACCTTCACCCTTTTTCTGAAACAATAGTGTAACATCACAACATAGAAAGACACACTATAAAATATCAACTGAAATAGCTTAACTCAATCAAAGGACATATTAACACAATTGAACATACACTGAACAAATAAATTTGACCTATGATACAATGTAAATACAAAATAAATAAACTAAGGAAGAATATAAAAGTAACATGTTATATCGGTATGAAATGTTAAACAATTTAAGAAAAACAATATGCTCGAACAAAATATCAGCCATTTGCAATAACTTTAAACACAGGTAAATGAAAATAATTTTGTTGTAAGGTATACGTGTACAGTTACAATAGAGAAAGGAAATATTTTACAAAATAAATAATTTTGATGTTCATAGTACGAAGTGCAAATTTATATTAGTACCAAACACTTATCAAAGCTGGTATATAGACCAGATATAACCCTGAATAACATTAAATAACAAAAAAAGCATTACAACTAGTATCAACAGGTCAAATAAACAAGAAAGTACGATTTGAGAGTACTCGCAGTTACTGACAGCTAGTTAAAAGCCAAAACAATTAATAATAAAAAATCATGCATCAGAGATTAAAATCAACTAAAACACATCCCAGGGATTTAGTATTTTAACGTCATGGACAGTCAAAGAAGACATGACTTGTGCAATGCCAAAAATAAATATATCGACAGACAGTAGGATAGTTAGGAGTTTAACCTCTTTATAGATAAAAATGAACGTGGGTGTGTCTTTAAACATCCCGTTTGAAAAGAATACAAATTTAGTTATGTTTTAATTTGCTGATGACAAAATCGATATTAGTGCCAATGTAAACTATATTCAAAGATCTAAGTACAACATTGGTAAGATAACCTGAACTAATAAGTCTATTTGAAGGTTCGACGAGTTTACACGGATCACATAGTGATTTCCGCGCTTTAAGTACAATATTACCGTAAAATTTAGGATGTGAAATACCGTTTTTAATCAGTTTTCTACAGGTACAGCCAAATTTACTAATCAAATCTTTGTATCTATGAAAGAACTTAGCAAAAGTTTTACGTAATTTATGGTAACGAAATCCCTGACTTAATAATTTACCAGTGATGCATTGATTACGTTCGTTAAAATCTATGACATCACTACACACACGGGCATAACGAACGAGTTGGGATATATACACACCGTATGATGGAGCCAAAGGAACATCGCCGTCTAAAAAAGGAAAATTAACAATAGGGAATGAAAAATCGTCTCTTTTGTCGTAAATTTTCGGATAGAGTTTTCATTTAGAGATTGAAATGTCCAAGTCCAGAAAAGGACAACTACTGCTGTTTATGTTAGATTTAGTTAAAGTAAGTTCTATTGGGTAAATTTCGGTAGTATATTTAGAGAACTCTGGATTATTTAACGAAAAAATATCATCTAGATAACGGAAGGTATTGTTGAATGTATCAACCAAATGTAACAATGACGTGTCTTTACTGAGTTTGGTCATAAACTGAGATTCATAGCAATACAGGAATAAATCTGCTATTAAAGGGGCGCAGTTAGTGCCCATAGGAATACCTACTACTTGTCGATACACTTTATCGCCGAAACATACATATATGTTGTCCAGGAGAAAATTTAAAGCTTCAATCATATCTTCACATTTCCAGTAAGTGTATCTAGCATACTTTCCTTTTTCGTTACAGAAAAAGGCTTTAAACGAGTTACAGCAAATAAATTTGTGATGAGATTTTTCAAAAGACCATTTAATTAAATATGAAAACTTTTTCTTGATACGATTGTATGGAAGTGTAGTATAGAGAGTAGAAAAATCATAACTGTCAACACAATTAAAAGGACCAGTTTTGCATTGTTTCCATGGTAACGGCAGATATTTTCAAAATTCCAACGCCAGATTCCACATCTACCAATGTTGCTCATCGTTACTGTGAAGTTTCATTAAATTTGGAGCATTTCGATATTTTTGAAATTTTTGGTGTTGTATCCATGGCAACATAGCAGTTCCAATAATTGCCAAAAACATCCCAAATCAGTATATAGTGGACACCTACATTGTATTAAAATCTAAAGATTTTAAGCTTAAGCATTCTCAAATAATTCACCGAACTTCAAAATTATATTTTTTTTACCATTTTTCAGTTTCCATGGTGATGGCAGCCATTTTTTAGTTCCAAAGTTGCACTGCAACTGGAAAGTCAGGGTTCCTTGTTATAGTGAACCATCATTCAGATTGGTTCCTTTGGCTCTGAGAAAGCGGGCAGACAAAATTAGATGGAAGAAAAATAATAATAATAATAATAATAATAGGGAAAAAGAAACAGAGGAAAAGCAATATGTCACCCAACATTGTCGATCGGGTGACATAATAATAATAATAATAAAAAGAAACGGAGGAAAAGCAATATGTCACCCGACATTGTCGATCGGGTGACATAATAATAATAATAAAAAGAAACGGAGGAAAAGCAATATGTCACCCGACATTGTCGATCGGGTGACATAATAACAAAGAAACAGAGGAAAAGCAATATGTGCCATAATAAGAAACGGGACAAACACATAAAGTCTCCAAAACTCCGTTTTGGCGACTTAACTAGATTTGCCGTTGCAAGCAATAACGGATGGCACCCATCCCCCATTGCCACTAAACTGCAGCCACTGTGAAAATTCCAAAATCAAATATCATTTGCTGACATGCCATGTAACATTCCTGTAAATTTTGAGAACATTTGGAGTATTTTGAAATTTTTGAAATTTTGGCTGTTTACATGGTAACGAGGAGTATTTCCAAAATTCCAAAATTTTAAAAGAAAATACAGCTTTTATGTATTTTCCCATATGGTCAATGTTAAACGTTTCTGCAAATAGTTTTACTGTGTAGGACCGTCTTAATACCTTTTACTCCGATTGTGGAGGTGTGCCTAGATTGGCAGACAGGGGCGGATCCAGGATTTACCGGTAGGAGGGGGGGTGGGCGCAAACTTAAATGTTCGGCGAGCGGAGCGAGGCGAAAATATTTTTAAGGTAAAATTATCAAAATATTCTTTATTAAGCTGAGGACAACCATGCTTTGCAAATTTTAGGGGGGCGCACGCCCGCCACGCCCCCGCCTGAATCCGTCCCTGTGCAACATTGGTTTCAGATTCCTTCTCTAAATCCATCTACATCTCTTCTTGTAATGTGACATCATTCATATCTGATCCTATACACACTATTGTCATGCATGCATACTAAGAATCTTCAGAAATTACTATTACATCGTCTTCAGCTTGAAAATCATCTAATAGTATTATTGACTGTAAAATTTCGATAACACTCTATACTATAAATGTTTCTGATGTTTCTGTAGTACACTCAACGAAATCACGAGGGTGGATTTTTTGTCCTGAGCAAACCACTTTCCCGACAATACTGAATCAATTTTGGTTTTGTGGTACAACAAACGACCATAAACTCAATCTGTATTTGTATTTACTATCTTCTGCCAATCTAGGCACACCTCCACAATCGGAGGCAAAGGTATAAGACGGTCCAACACAGTAAAACTATTTACAGTTCTATCACCAATCCTCCACCAATAAGACAAATTGTCAAGGTTTATTTACAGTAAAATTATTTTATCTGCTATAAAATCTAAATGTCTACTTAGCAGAATGTTTATTATCTACTTTAAAAAAATCAAAATCGCAGGAATTGGTAGATGTGTAATTTGGCGTTGGAATTTCGAAAATGTCTGCCGTTACCATGGAAACAATGCAAAACAGGTCAAAATGCTCCAAAAACTTAAAAGTAGTATTTACTTTCAAAAAAATTCAAAATGCTTCAAACTTAATGAAACTTTACACAAATGTTGACTGTCTTATGTAGATGTGGCATTTGACTTTGGAATTTCCAAAATGGCCACCGCAACCATGGAAACACGAATGCCTAAATTTGAAAATTGGTCCAATTTTTATGAAACTTGTAAGTAATGTGACCTGTCAGGTGTAGATGTGCTATCCGACTATGAAATTTCAAAATGGCTGCCGTTACCATGGAAACAGCAGAACAATGGTTGGGGGGCGTTTTGGCGACTTTTGTGTTAGCATCCTAACACAGGATTACTTATTATTATTATGTCACCCGATCGACAATGTCGGGTGACAAATTGCTTTCCTCTGTTTCTTTTTCCTTTTATTATGTCACCCGATCGACAATGTCGGGTGACATATTGCTTTTCCTCTGTTTCTTTTTCCCTATTATTATTATTATTATTAAGTCGCCAAAACGGAGTTTTGGAGACTTTATGTTTTCTCCGTTTCTTCTTCTTCTTATTATTATTATTATTATGTCACCTGATCGACAATGTCGGGTGACATATTGCTTTTCCTCTGTTTCTTTGTTATTATTATTCTTATTCTTCCAATGATTTTTGTCCGGCAGTTTTTTTGGAGCCAATGGAACCAATCTTAATGATAGTTAAGTATAATGAGGAACACAAAATTTCGGGTTGCAGTAGGTCTTAAGTACAGAAAATGGCTGCCGTTTACCATGGAAACGGAACAAATGTGAAAAAATCCAGTTTTTTGTTTTGGTGAATTATTTGGATATGCTTAAACTCAGAATCAGTATATTTTAATACAATGTAGGTGCCAACTATATAGTGGTTTTGGATAATTTTGGCAATCATTGGAACTACTATGTTGCCATGGAAACTACACCAACAATTTCAAAAATATCAAAATGCTCCAAATTTAATGAAACTTCACAGTAACGATGAGCAACATTGGTAGATGTGCAATTTTGTGTTGGAATTTCGAAAATGTCTGCCGTTACCATGGAAACAATGCAAAACAGGTCAAAATGCTCCAAAAACCTGAAAGTAGCATTTACTTTCTTTAAATGGTAGGTCAAATCGATTGAAACTTTGATGGTATGTTCTCTCCCGTGTACCAATGTGGTATATGCCATTAAATTTTGGGAATGGTCTCTGTTACCATAGAAACCATCAAAAATGTCAAAAATTTCAAAATGCTCCAAAATTTCTGGAACTTAATATGATTGTCGACTGGCAAGTGTGGATGAGACTTTTGACTTTGGAATTTTCAAAATGGCCACCGTTGCAATGGAAACTGCAAAAATGTCAAAAATTTTCAAAATGCTTTGAACTTAATGAAACTTGATATTATTGTTAACTGGCAAGTATAGATGAGACTTTTGACTTTAACATTTTAAGAATGGCTGCCGTTGCCATGGAAACGACAAAAATGTGAAAATTTTTAAAATGCTCTGAATGTACTGAAAATTTAAAGGGGATGTTTAGCCAAGCATATAAGTGCATTCACTGCTAATTTTTTTTTGAAATGGCTGCCGACTTAGTGGCAATGGGGGAAGGGTGACATCCGCTATTGCTTGCAATGGCAAATCTAGTTATTAAGTCGCCAAAACGGAGTTTTGGAGACTTTATGTTTTTGTCTCGTTTCTTATTATTATTATTATTATTAAGTCGCCAAAACGGAGTTTTGGGGACTTTATGTTTTTGTCCCGTTTCTTATTAAGTCGCCAAAACGAGTTTTGGAGACTATGTTTTTGTCCCGTTTCTTATTATTAAGTCGCCAAAACGGAGTTTTGGAGACTTTATGTTTTTGTCCCGTTTCTTATTATTATTAAGTCGCCAAAACGGAGTTTTGGAGACTTTATGTTTTTGTCCCGTTTCTTATTATTATTATTATTATTATTATTATTATTATTATTATTATTATTATTCTTAACCCTAATTTGTCCGACCATTTTCTTCCAAGCCTTAAATGATGGAAACTTTATATTTGGTATGATGTTGGGGTAGTATCCCTAGGGGTGCATTCACTATTTTTTATTTCAAATGGGGGTCAACTTGGCACTTTTTGGGGGCCGGAACATGGGTGGGGTCATTTTTCGACTATTGATTCGCTACTGGTAGAACCTTTAAGTTTTGTGTAATACAAGAGACCGATGTCCATGTGTCCATTCCACATTTTTTATTTCAGCCCGGGGTCATCTTGGCATTATTTTAGGGGGTCAATTTTCATGGAACATTCTAGAACAATAGTCATGTGATTAGTCATGTGATAGTGTTGAATTATTCCTATGTACTTTTTAAGTTATATAATGATAGATTATTACAGGTAGCACCATATGTAGCTGTAATTCGACTTTGGAATTTTTAAAATGGCCGCCGTTACCATGGAAACTGCAAAAATGTGAAATTTTTTGAATATGCTTCAAATTTAATGAAATTTTACAGAGATGTTAACGAGTGTATGTAGATTTGGAATTTGACTTTGGAATTTTCAAAATGGCCGCCGTTGCCATGGAAACAACAAAAATGCGAAAAATCTAGATTTGGTCCAATCTTCATGAAACTTGACAGGATTGTGACCTGTCATGTGTAGATGAGCCATCCGACTTTTGAATTTTCAAAATGGCTGCCGTTACCATGGAAACTGGAAAAATGTCAAAAAATTCTAAATGCTTCAAACTTAATGAAACTTTACACAAATGTTAACTGTCTTATGTAGATGTGGCATTTGACTTTGAATTTCAAAATGGCCACCGTAACCATGGAAACACGAATGCCTAAATTTGAAAATTGGTCCAATTTTATGAAACTTGTAAGTAATGTGACCTGGCATGTGTAGATGTGCTATCCGACCACGAAATTTCAAAATGGCTGCCATTACTATGGAAACAGCAGAACAATGGTTGGGGGCCGTTTTATGACTTTTGTGTTAGCATCCTAACACAGGATTACTTGTTATTATTATTATTATTATTATTATTATTAAGTCGCCGAAACGGAGTTTTGGAGACTTTATGTTTTTGTCCCGTTTCTTATTATTATTATTATTATTATTATTATACTTTTTTTCTAAACCCTTAAACTGTCCTACCATTTTCTTGGAAGCTATAGAGGATGGAAACTTTATATTTTTCTGGGTATGGGTCTGCATCATGGGGTTGCAGAACCCAATGTTCATGATACCAGGGTGTCATCTTGGCATAATTAGGGGCTCAAAGATGGGTGGGGTCAAATTTATTTTACATTTCTTAATTTGCTACTGTATGTAGAGTAGATGAAATTATGATTACTTTTATGAATATTAAGAGACACATGTCTGCTTCAACATGGAACTTTTTATTTCAGTAGGGGTCTCCTTGACATAATTTGAGGGGGTGAATTTTCATGGAACATTCTAGAACATCAGTGTTGCATTAATTCTAGAGACATAAAATGTTATATGATGGTATATTATAATGGGTAGCACCATATGCAACAGCAGTTTGACTTTGCAATTTCCAAAATGGCTGCCGTTACCTTGGAAACAAAGCAAAAAAGGTCAAAATGCTTCAAAACCATAAAGTAGCCTTTACTCTCTTAAAATGGTAGGTCAAATCTATTAAAACTTTGATGGTATGTTCCCTCCCATGTACCAATGTGGCATCTGTCATTACATTTTGGGAATGGTCTTTGTAACTATGGAAACCAGCCAAAATTTCAAAATGCCCCAAACTTGATAAAACTTCACTGAAATGTCAACTGAGATGTGCAGAGTTGCTATTTGTCTTTTGAATTTTCAAAATGGTCGCCGTTGCCATGGAAACAACAAAAAATACAAACATAAACTGACTATGCAGTATGGGCTTTGCTCATTGTTGAAGGCTGTACATTGACCTATAGTTGTTAATTTCTGTGTCATTTGGTCTCTTGCGGAGAGTTGTCTCATTGGCAATCATACCACATCTTCTTTTTATATATAAAACACCTCGTAAATTTGAGGCAAAATTCCGTTATCAAGAGTATGTGCATACGATCAAATACAAATCTGTACTGCAAAACATCTTCTAGAATATGCTAGAAGAAAAAATATATAATTTAACGTGCTTCTATTCTATACAAAAATCGTGCTGTGAAGAGAAAATCGCAACCGACAGAGAGAGAAACACTAAGAGTACATATTAGTGACATTTCTGTACTTGCATTACAGTACACATCCGTGAATTACACACCTGCTAAAATATACACATTAGCTGAAATCAATCGATGAACGTGTAATTTAATTGTACAAAATAAGATACAAGTATCGTGTGATACGCGAGCTATTAAAGAACAAAATGAACAGTTAGTATGGCGCTGCGTCAATATATACACATGTTGTCTGTCCAAGGTCCCTCTAAAAGAATATGAATATGCTAAGTCCACGATAATATACTTGCACATCACGTGACGCCACGTTCTTCCTCGCGCGTGGGTCTAATTTTAGATTCTAAAGATTTCCCAAACTATGTGTAGATCTCAAACCTATTCTACGGGATGAGAAAAAAAAGGGGTGGATCAAAGACATGCAAATTCCAGCATGTATAATAGATGTGCCATTTGACTTTGGTACACTTTAAGTGGTTGCTGCTACTGTGACAATGTCCAGTACAGGGTGACATCCTCCGCTATTGCTTGCAAAAGCAAATCTACTTAAGTCGCCAAAACGGAGTTTTCGAGACTTACTGTTTTTGTCCCGTTTCTTATTATTATTAAGTCGCCAAAACGGAGTTTTGGAGACTTCATGTTTTTGTCCCGTTTCTTATTATTATTATTATTATTATTAAGTCGCCAAAACGGAGTTTTGGAGACTTTATGTTTTTGTCCCGTTTCTTATTATTATTATTATTATTATTATTATTATTATTATTATTATTATTATTATTATTCTTAACCCTAATTTGTCCGACCATTTTCTTCCAAGCCTTAAATGATGGAAACTTTATATTTGGTATAATGTTGGGGTAGTATCCCTAGGGGTGCATTCGCTATTTTTGATTTCAAATGGGGGTCAACTTGGCACTTTTTGGGGGCCGGAACATGGGTGGGGTCATTTTTCGACTATTGATTCGCTACTGGTAGAACCTTTAAGTTTTGTGTAATACAAGAGACCGATGTCCAGGTGTCCATTCCACATTTTTTATTTCAGCCCGGGGTCATCTTGGCATTATTTTAGGGGTCAATTTTCATGGAACATTCTAGAACAATAGTCATGTGATTAGTCATGTGACAGTGTTGAATTATTCCTATGTACTTTTATGTTATATAATGATAGATTATTACAGGTAGCACCATATGTAGCTGTAATTCGACTTTGGAATTTTAAAATGGCCGCCGTTACCATGGAAACTGCAAAATGTGAAATTTTTAAAATGCTTCAAATTTAATGAAATTTTACAGAGATGTTAACGAGTGTATGTAGATTTGGAATTTGACTTTGGAATTTCCAAAATGGCCGCCGTTGCCATGGAAACAACAAAAATGCGAAAATCTAGATTTGGTCCAATCTTTATGAAACTTGACAGTAATGTGACCTGTCATGCGTTGATGTGCCATCCGACTTTGGAATTTTCAAAATGGCTCCCGTTACCATGGAAACTGCAAAATGTCAAAAATTCAAAATGCTTCAAACTTAATAAAACTTTACACAAATGTTGACTGTCTTATGTAGAAGTGGCATTTGACTTTGGAATTTCAAAATGGCCACCGTAACCATGGAAACATGAATGCCTAAATTTGAAAATTGGTCCAATTTTATGAAACTTGTAAGTAATGTGACCTGTCATGTGTAGATGTGAAATCCGACTATGAAATTTCAAAATGGCTGCCGTTACCATGGAAACAGCAGAACAATGGTTGGGGCCGTTTTATGACTTTTGTGTTAGCATCCTAACACAGGATTACTTGTTATTATTATTATTATTCTTAACCCTAATTTGTCCGACCATTTTCTTCCAAGCCTTAAATGATGGAAACTTTATATTTGGTATGATGTTGGGGTAGTATCCCTAGGGTGCATTCGCTATTTTTGATTTCAAATGGGGTCAACTTGGCACTTTTGGGGGCCGGAACATGGGTGGGGTCATTTTCAACTATTGATTCGTTACTGGTAGAACCTTTAAGTTTTGTGTAATACAAGAGACCGATGTCCAGGTGTCCATTCCACATTTTTATTTCAGCCCGGGGTCATCTTGGCATTATTTTAGGGGTCAATTTTCATGGAACATTCTAGAACAATAGTCATGTGATTAGTCATGTGATAGTGTTGAATTATTCCTATGTACTTTTTAAGTTATATAATGATAGATTATTACAGGTAGCACCATATGTAGCTGTAATTCGACTTTGGAATTTTAAAATGGCCGCCGTTACCATGGAAACTGCAAAATGTGAAATTTTTGAAAATGCTTCAAATTTAATGAAATTTTACAGAGATGTTAACGAGTGTATGTAGATTTGGAATTTGACTTTGAATTTTCAAAATGGCCGCCGTTGCCATGGAAACAACAAAATGCGAAAAATCTAGATTTGGTCCAATCTTCATGAAACTTGACAGGATTGTGACCTGTCATGTGTAGATGAGCCATCCGACTTTTGAATTTTCAAAATGGCTGCCGTTACCATGGAAACTGGAAAAATGTCAAAAAATTCTAAATGCTTCAAACTTAATGAAACTTTACACAAATGTTAACTGTCTTATGTAGATGTGGCATTTGACTTTGGAATTTCCAAAATGGCCACCGTAACCATGGAAACACGAATGCCTAAATTTGAAAATTGGTCCAATTTTTATGAAACTTGTAAGTAATGTGACCTGGCATGTGTAGATGTGCTATCCGACCACGAAATTTCAAAATGGCTGCCATTACTATGGAAACAGCAGAACAATGGTTGGGGGCCGTTTTGGCGACTTTTGTGTTAGCATCCTAACACAGGATTACTTGTTATTATTATTATTATTATTATTATTAAGTCGCCAAAACGGAGTTTTGGAGACTTTATGTTTTTGTCCCGTTTCTTATTATTATTATTATTCTTATTCTTCTTTTCTAAACCCTTAAACTGTCCTACCATTTTCTTGGAAGCTATAGAGGATGGAAACTTTATATTTTTCTGGGTATGGGTCTGCATCATGGGGTTGCAGATCCCAATGTTCATGATACCAGGGTGTCATCTTGGCATAATTAGGGGCTCAAAGATGGGTGGGGTCAAATTTATTTTACATTTCTTAATTTGCTACTGTATGTAGAGTAGATGAAATTATGATTACTTTTATGAATATTAAGAGACACATGTCTGCTTCAACATGGAACTTTTTATTTCAGTAGGGGTCTCCTTGACATAATTTGAGGGGTGAATTTTCATGGAACATTCTAGAACATCAGTGTTGCATTAATTCTAGAGACATAAAATGTTATATGATGGTATATTATAATGGTAGCACCATATGCAACAGCAGTTTGACTTTGCAATTTCCAAAATGGCTGCCGTTACCTTGAAACAAAGCAAAAAGGTCAAAATGCTACAAAACCATAAAGTAGCCTTTACTCTCTTAAAATGGTAGGTCAAATCTATTAAAACTTTGATGGTATGTTCCCTCCCATGTACCAATGTGGCATCTGTCATTACATTTTGGGAATGGTCTTTGTAACCATGGAAACCAGCCAAAATTTCAAAATGCCCCAAACTTGATAAAACTTCACTGAAATGTCAACTGAGATGTGCAGAGTTGCTATTTGTCTTTTGAATTTTCAAAATGGCCGCCGTTGCCATGGAAACAACAAAAAATACAAACATAAACTGACTATGCAGTATGGGCTTTGCTCATTGTTGAAGGCTGTACATTGACCTATAGTTGTTAATTTCTGTGTCATTTGGTCTCTTGCGGAGAGTTGTCTCATTGGCAATCATACCACATCTTCTTTTTTATATATAAAACACCTCGTAAATTTGAGGCAAAATTCCGTTATCAAGAGTATGTGCATACGATCAAATACAAATCTGTACTGCAAAACATCTTCTAGAATATGCTAGAAGAAAAAAATATATAATTTAACGTGCTTCTATTCTATACAAAAATCGTGCTGTGAAGAGAAAATCGCAACCGACAGAGAGAGAAACACTAAGAGTACATATTAGTGACATTTCTGTACTTGCATTACAGTACACATCCGTGAATTACACACCTGCTAAAATATACACATTAGCTGAAATCAATCGATGAACGTGTAATTTAATTGTACAAAATAAGATACAAGTATCGTGTGATACGCGAGCTATTAAAGAACAAAATGAACAGTTAGTATGGCGCTGCGTCAATATATACACATGTTGTCTGTCCAAGGTCCCTCTAAAAAGAATATGAATATGCTAAGTCCACGATAATATACTTGCACATCACGTGACGCCACGTTCTTCCTCGCGCGTGGGTCTAATTTTAGATTCTAAAGATTTCCCAAACTATGTATAGATCTCAAACCTATTCTACGGGATGAGAAAAAAAAGGGGTGGATCAAAGACATGCAAATTCCAGCATGTATAATAGATGTGCCATTTGACTTTGGTACACTTTAAGTGGTTGCTGCTACTGTGACAATGTCCAGTACAGGGTGACATCCTCCGCTATTGCTTGCAAAAGCAAATCTACTTAAGTCGCCAAAACGGAGTTTTGGAGACTTATTGTTTTTGTCCCGTTCTTATTATTATTAAGTCGCCAAAACGGAGTTTTGGAGACTTCATGTTTTGTCCCGTTTCTTATTATTATTATTATTATTAAGTCGCCAAAACGGAGTTTTGGAGACTTTATGTTTTTGTCCCGTTTCTTATTATTATTATTATTATTATTATTATTATTATTATTATTATTATTATTATTATTATTATTATTATTATTCTTAACCCTAATTTGTCCGACCATTTTCTTCCAAGCCTTAAATGATGGAAACTTTATATTTGGTATGATGTTGGGGTAGTATCCCTAGGGGTGCATTCGCTATTTTTTATTTCAAATGGGGGTCAACTTGGCACTTTTTGGGGGCCGGAACATGGGTGGGGTCATTTTTCGACTATTGATTCGCTACTGGTAGAACCTTTAAGTTTTGTGTAATACAAGAGACCGATGTCCAGGTGTCCATTCCACATTTTTATTTCAGCCCGGGGTCATCTTGGCATTATTTTAGGGGTCAATTTTCATGGAACATTCTAGAACAATAGTCATGTGATTAGTCATGTGATAGTGTTGAATTATTCCTATGTACTTTTTATGTTATATAATGATAGATTATTAGAGGTAGCACCATATGTAGCTGTAATTCGACTTTGGAATTTTTAAAATGGCCGCCGTTACCATGTGAAAAAATTTTTAAATGCTTCAAATTAAATGAAATTTTACAGAGATGTTAACGAGTGTATGTAGATTTGGAATTTGACTTTGGAATTTCCAAAATGGCCGCCGTTGCCATGGAAACAACAAAAATGCGAAAAATCTAGATTTGGTCCAATCTTTATGAAACTTGACAGTAATGTGACCTGTCATGCGTTGATGTGCCATCCGACTTTGGAATTTTCAAAATGGCTGCCGTTACCATGGAAACTGCAAAAATGTCAAAAAATTCAAAATGCTTCAAACTTAATAAAACTTTACACAAATGTTGACTGTCTTATGTAGAAGTGGCATTTGACTTTGGAATTTCCAAAATGGCCACCGTAACCATGGAAACATGAATGCCTAAATTTGAAAATTGGTCCAATTTTTATGAAACTTGTAAGTAATGTGACCTGTCATGTGTAGATGTGAAATCCGACTATGAAATTTCAAAATGGCTGCCGTTACCATGGAAACAGCAGAACAATGGTTGGGGCCGTTTTGGCGGCTTTTGTGTTAGCATCCTAACACAGGATTACTTGTTATTATTATGTCACCCGATCGACAATGTCGGGTGACAAATTGCTTTCCTCTGTTTCTTTTCCCTATTATTATGTCACCCGATCGACAATGTCGGGTGACATATTGCTTTTCCTCTGTTTCTTTTCCCTATTATTATTATTATGATTAAGTCGCCAAAACGGAGTTTTGGAGACTTGATGTTTTTCTCCGTTTCTTCTTCTTCTTCTTCTTCTTATTATTATGTCACCCGATCGACAATGTCGGGTGACATATTGCTTTTCCTCTGTTTCTTTGTTATTATTATTCTTATTCTTCCAATGATTTTTGTCCGGCAGTTTTTGGAGCCAATGGAACCAATCTTAATGATAGTTAAGTATAATGAGGAACACAAAATTTCGGGTTGCAGTAGGTCTTAAGTACAGAAAATGGCTGCCGTTTACCATGGAAACGGAACAAATGTGAAAAATCCAGTTTTTGTTTTGGTGAATTATTTGGATATGCTTAAACTCAGAATCAGTATATTTTAATACAATGTAGGTGCCAACTATATAGTGGTTTTGGATAATTTTGGCAATCATTGAACTACTATGTTGCCATGGAAACTACACCAACAATTTCAAAAATATCAAAATGCTCCAAATTTAATGAAACTTCACAGTAACGATGAGCAACATTGGTAGATGTGCAATTTGGTGTTGGAATTTCGAAAATGTCTGCCGTTACCATGGAAACAATGCAAAACAGGTCAAAATGCTCCAAAACCTGAAAGTAGCATTTACTTTCTTTAAATGGTAGGTCAAATCGATTGAAACTTTGATGGTATGTTCTCTCCGTGTACCAATGTGGTATATGCCATTAAATTTTGGGAATGGTCTCTGTTACCATAGAAACCATCAAAATGTCAAAATTTCAAAATGCTCCAAAATTTCTGGAACTTAATATGATTGTCGACTGGCAAGTGTGGATGAGACTTTGACTTTGGAATTTTCAAAATGGCCACCGTTGCAATGGAAACTGCAAAATGTCAAAATTTTCAAAATGCTTTGAACTTAATGAAACTTGATATTATTGTTAACTGGAAAGTATAGATGAGACTTTTGACTTTAACATTTTAAGAATGGCTGCCGTTGCCATGGAAACGACAAAATGTGAAAATTTTAAAATGCTCTGAATGTACTGAAAATTTAAAGGGATGTTTAGCCAAGCATATCAGTGCATTCACTGCTAATTTTTTTGAAATGGCTGCCGACTTAGTGGCAATGGGGAAGGGTGACATCCGCTATTGCTTGCAATGGCAAATCTAGTTATTAAGTCGCCAAAACGGAGTTTTGGAGACTTTATGTTTTGTCTCGTTTCTTATTATTATTATTATTATTAAGTCGCCAAACGGAGTTTTGGGGACTTTATGTTTTGTCCTGTTTCTTATTAAGTCGCCAAAACGGAGTTTTGGAGACTATGTTTTGTCCTGTTTCTTATTATTAAGTCGCCAAAACGGAGCTTTGGAGACTTTATGTTTTTTCCGTTTCTTATTATTATTAAGTCGCCAAAACGGAGTTTTGGAGACTTTATGTTTTTGTCCCGTTTCTTATTATTATTATTATTATTATTATTATTATTATTATTATTATTATTATTATTATTATTATTCTTAACCCTAATTTGTCCGACCATTTTCTTCCAAGCCTTAAATGATGGAAACTTTATATTTGGTATGATGTTGGGGTAGTATCCCTAGGGGTGCATTCACTATTTTTTATTTCAAATGGGGGTCAACTTGGCACTTTTGGGGGCCGGAACATGGGTGGGGTCATTTTTCGACTATTGATTCGCTACTGGTAGAACCTTTAAGTTTTGTGTAATACAAGAGACCGATGTCCATGTGTCCATTCCACATTTTTATTTCAGCCCGGGGTCGTCTTGGCATTATTTTAGGGGTCAATTTTCATGGAACATTCTAGAACAATAGTCATGTGATTAGTCATGTGATAGTGTTGAATTATTCCTATGTACTTTTAAGTTATATAATGATAGATTATTACAGGTAGCACCATATGTAGCTGTAATTCGACTTTGGAATTTTAAAATGGCCGCCGTTACCATGGAAACTGCAAAATGTGAAATTTTTGAAAATGCTTCAAATTTAATGAAATTTTACAGAGATGTTAACGAGTGTATGTAGATTTGGAATTTGACTTTGGAATTTTCAAAATGGCCGCCGTTGCCATGGAAACAACAAAAATGCGAAAAATCTAGATTTGGTCCAATCTTCATGAAACTTGACAGGATTGTGACCTGTCATGTGTAGATGAGCCATCCGACTTTTGAATTTTCAAAATGGCTGCCGTTACCATGGAAACTGGAAAAATGTCAAAAAATTCTAAATGCTTCAAACTTAATGAAACTTTACACAAATGTTAACTGTCTTATGTAGATGTGGCATTTGACTTTGGAATTTCCAAAATGGCCACCGTAACCATGGAAACACGAATGCCTAAATTTGAAAATTGGTCCAATTTTTATGAAACTTGTAAGTAATGTGACCTGGCATGTGTAGATGTGCTATCCGACCACGAAATTTCAAAATGGCTGCCATTACTATGGAAACAGCAGAACAATGGTTGGGGCCGTTTTATGACTTTTGTGTTAGCATCCTAACACAGGATTACTTGTTATTATTATAATTATTATTATTATTAAGTCGCCAAAACGGAGTTTTGGAGACTTTATGTTTTTGTCCCGTTTCTTCTTATTATTATTATTCTTATTCTTCTTTTCTAAACCCTTAAACTGTCCTACCATTTTCTTGGAAGCTATAGAGGATGGAAACTTTATATTTTTCTGGGTATGGGTCTGCATCATGGGGTTGCAGAACCCAATGTTCATGATACCAGGGTGTCATCTTGGCATAATTAGGGGCTCAAAGATGGGTGGGGTCAAATTTATTTTACATTTCTTAATTTGCTACTGTATGTAGAGTAGATGAAATTATAATTACTTTTATGAATATTAAGAGACACATGTCTGCTTCAACATGGAACTTTTTATTTCAGTAGGGGTCTCCTTGACATAATTTGAGGGGGTGGGGTGAATTTTCATGGAACATTCTAGAACATCAGTGTTGCATTAATTCTAGAGACATAAAATGTTATATGATGGTATATTATAATGGGTAGCACCATATGCAACAGCAGTTTGACTTTGCAATTTCAAAATGGCTGCCGTTACCTTGGAAACAAAGCAAAAAGGTCAAAATGCTTCAAAACCATAAAGTAGCCTTTACTCTCTTAAAATGGTAGGTCAAATCTATTAAAACTTTGATGGTATGTTCCTCCCATGTACCAATGTGGCATCTGTCATTACATTTTGGGAATGGTCTTTGTAACCATGGAAACCAGCCAAAATTTCAAAATGCCCCAAACTTGATAAAACTTCACTGAAATGTCAACTGAGATGTGCAGAGTTGCTATTTGTCTTTGAATTTTCAAAATGGCCGCCGTTGCCATGGAAACAACAAAAAATACAAACATAAACTGACTATGCAGTATGGGCTTTGCTCATTGTTGAAGGCTGTACATTGACCTATAGTTGTTAATTTCTGTGTCATTTGGTCTCTTGCGGAGAGTTGTCTCATTGGCAATCATACCACATCTTCTTTTTTATATATAAAACACCTCGTAAATTTGAGGCAAAATTCCGTTATCAAGAGTATGTGCATACGATCAAATACAAATCTGTACTGCAAAACATCTTCTAGAATATGCTAGAAGAAAAAATATATAATTTAACGTGCTTCTATTCTATACAAAAATCGTGCTGTGAAGAGAAAATCGCAACCGACAGAGAGAGAAACACTAAGAGTACATATTAGTGACATTTCTGTACTTGCATTACAGTACACATCCGTGAATTACACACCTGCTAAAATATACACATTAGCTGAAATCAATCGATGAACGTGTAATTTAATTGTACAAAATAAGATACAAGTATCGTGTGATACGCGAGCTATTAAAGAACAAAATGAACAGTTAGTATGGCGCTGCGTCAATATATACACATGTTGTCTGTCCAAGGTCCCTCTAAAAGAATATGAATATGCTAAGTCCACGATAATATACTTGCACATCACGTGACGCCACGTTTTTCCTCGCGCGTGGGTCTAATTTTAGATTCTAAAGATTTCCCAAACTATGTATAGATCTCAAACCTATTCTACGGGATGAGAAAAAAAAGGGGTGGATCAAAGACATGCAAATTCCAGCATGTATAATAGATGTGCCATTTGACTTTGGTACACTTTAAGTGGTTGCTGCTACTGTGACAATGTCCAGTACAGGGTGACATCCTCCGCTATTGCTTGCAAAAGCAAATCTATTTAAGTCGCCAAAACGGAGTTTTGGAGACTTATTGTTTTGTCCCGTTTCTTATTATTATTAAGTCGCCAAAACGGAGTTTTGGAGACTTCATGCTTTGTCCCGTTTCTTATTATTATTATTATTATTATTAGTCGCCAAAACGGAGTTTTGGAGACTTTATGTTTTTGTCCCGTTTCTTATTATTATTATTATTATTATTATTATTATTATTATTATTATTATTATTATTATTCTTAACCCTAATTTGTCCGACCATTTTCTTCCAAGCCTTAAATGATGGAAACTTTATATTTGGTATGATGTTGGGGTAGTATCCTAGGGTGCATTCGCTATTTTGATTTCAAATGGGGTCAACTTGGCACTTTTGGGGGCCGGAACATGGGTGGGGTCATTTTCGACTATTGATTCGCTACTGGTAGAACCTTTAAGTTTTGTGTAATACAAGAGACCGATGTCCAGGTGTCCATTCCAAATTTTTATTTCAGCCCGGGGTCATCTTGGCATTATTTTAGGGGTCAATTTTCATGGAACATTCTAGAACAATAGTCATGTGATTAGTCATGTGATAGGATTGAATTATTCCTATGTACTTTTATGTTATATAATGATAGATTATTAGAGGTAGCACCATATGTAGCTGTAATTCGACTTTGGAATTTTAAAATGGCCGCCGTTACCATGGAAACTGCAAAATGTGAAATTTTTTAAAATGCTTCAAATTTAATGAAATTTTACAGAGATGTTAACGAGTGTATGTAGATTTGGAATTTGACTTTGGAATTTCAAAATGGCCGCCGTTGCCATGGAAACAACAAAATGCGAAAAATCTAGATTTGGTCCAATCTTTATGAAACTTGACAGTAATGTGACCTGTCATGCGTTGATGTGCCATCCGACTTTGAATTTTCAAAATGGCTGCCGTTACCATGGAAACTGCAAAATGTCAAAAATTCAAAATGCTTCAAACTTAATAAAACTTTACACAAATGTTGACTGTCTTATGTAGAAGTGGCATTTGACTTTGAATGTCCAAAATGGCCACCGTAACCATGGAAACATGAATGCCTAAATTTGAAAATTGGTCCAATTTTATGAAACTTGTAAGTAATGTGACCTGTCATGTGTAGATGTGAAATCCGACTATGAAATTTCAAAATGGCTGCCGTTACCATGGAAACAGCAGAACAATGGTTGGGGCCGTTTTATGACTTTTGTGTTAGCATCCTAACACAGGATTACTTATTATTATTATTATTATTATTCTTAACCCTAATTTGTCCGACCATTTTCTTCCAAGCCTTAAATGATGGAAACTTTATATTTGGTATGATGTTGGGGTAGTATCCCTAGGGTGCATTCGCTATTTTTGATTTCAAATGGGGTCAACTTGGCACTTTTGGGGCCGGAACATGGGTGGGGTCATTTTCAACTATTGATTCGTTACTGGTAGAACCTTTAAGTTTTGTGTAATACAAGAGACCGATGTCCAGGTGTCCATTCCACATTTTTATTTCAGCCCGGGGTCATCTTGGCATTATTTTAGGGGTCAATTTTCATGGAACATTCTAGAACAATAGTCATGTGATTAGTCATGTGATAGTGTTGAATTATTCCTATGTACTGTTTATGTTATATAATAATAGATTATTACAGGTAGCACCATATGTAGCTGTAATTCGACTTTGGAATTTTCAAAATGGCTGCCGTTACCATGGAAACTGCAAAATGTCAAAAATTCAAAATGCTTCAAACTTAATGAAACTTTACACAAATGTTGACTGTCTTATGTAGATGTGGCATTTGACTTTGGAATTTCCAAAATGGCCACCGCAACCATGGAAACACGAATGCCTAAATTTGAAAATTGGTCCAATTTTTATGAAACTTGTAAGTAATGTGACCTGTCAGGTGTAGATGTGCTATCCGACTATGAAATTTCAAAATGGCTGCCGTTACCATGGAAACAGCAGAACAATGGTTGGGTGCCGTTTTGGCGACTTTTGTGTTAGCATCCTAACACAGGATTACTTGTTATTATTATGTCACCCGATCGACAATGTCGGGTGACAAATTGCTTTTCCTCTGTTTCTTTTTCCCTATTATTATGTCACCCGATCGACAATGTCGGGTGACATATTGCTTTTCCTCTGTTTCTTTTTCCCTATTATTATTATTATTATTAAGTCGCCAAAACGGAGTTTTGGAGACTTTATGTTTTTCTCCCGTTTCTTCTTCTTCTTCTTCTTATTATTATTATTATGTCACCCGATCGACAATGTCGGGTGACATATTGCTTTTCCTCTGTTTCTTTGTTATTATTATTCTTATTCTTCCAATGATTTTTGTCCGGCAGTTTTTTTGGAGCCAATGGAACCAATCTTAATGATAGTTAAGTATAATGAGGAACACAAAATTTCGGGTTGCAGTAGGTCTTAAGTACAGAAAAAATGGCTGCCGTTTACCATGGAAACGGAACAAATGTGAAAAAAATCCAGTTTTTTGTTTTGGTGAATTATTTGGATATGCTTAAACTCAGAATCAGTATATTTTAATACAATGTAGGTGCCAACTATATAGTGGTTTTGGATAATTTTGGCAATCATTGGAACTACTATGTTGCCATGGAAACTACACCAACAATTTCAAAAATATCAAAATGCTCCAAATTTAATGAAACTTCACAGTAACGATGAGCAACATTGGTAGATGTGCAATTTTGTGTTGGAATTTCGAAAATGTCTGCCGTTACCATGGAAACAATGCAAAACAGGTCAAAATGCTCCAAAAACCTGAAAGTAGCATTTACTTTCTTTAAATGGTAGGTCAAATCGATTGAAACTTTGATGGTATGTTCTCTCCCGTGTACCAATGTGGTATATGGTTTATCTATTTGTCATGAGTGGCGCGAGTTGGCAGAGCTTATTTCAGCGGGATTTTAACCCTTTTCATAAGTGGTGCAAGTTATCCAACCTATTTTCAATGGGATTTTACTCTTTTTCATAAGTGGGGCGAGTTGGTAAACAAGAGTGGGGCGATTTTTTAGAAAGTGGGGCGATTAGGTGTGGGGCGATTTGCCAGTGGGGCGATTTGTCATGGATTCACAAGGAGCACTCGGATGAGACCGATAAATTATATTAAAACACATTAAATGAATGATCTGTACTCTGAGGATCAGTATGCTCCATCATAATATCCAGTATATATACAGCAAGTCCTGAATTTAAATATTTAATCAGCGATATTAAAAATTGAAAATTTTATAAAGAAAGGAACCACCTTCCAAAATTAAGCTACAACGGCCGGGAAGCTCTGACAATTGAGGGGTTCCAGAGTGCACTATTTACATAATAGTTATTGAAAAACTGTTTTTCAGTCGTAATCTCTGTCCTGTCTTTTTATTTTTCACTCTATTCGGTCCTGCCTTTTTTTTTTACTAGTTTATCCTGACTTTTTTTTACATGACTTTTTTTACATAAATTGTCATCCTGTCTGTTTTTTTTTTTTTTTTTGCCAAGTTGCTAATCCTGCCTTTTTTTTTACCTAGAACTCCTGTCCTGCCTATTTTTTTTCGAATTTTATCCTTGCCCCCCATAAAAATCAAATGGTAGCTCCCTTATCCCTGTCGCAGTCAATACCACTGTCCTATGGACAGTCCATGTATCACGATAATGACCAGTTTTTCAACAACTATTATGTTTATTTCATTGAGGAACCAGGTTTTTAAAAATTCTCATAAATTCAAATTGTTCAAAACAAACTCGAGTTATTGTACGTTTTCTATAGGAAAGATTGAAGACCAGTCATAGTGATAACTATAAGTCACTGCCATTCATGTACTTAAGTGCTTTTTTCAGTATATGAAAACAAAATAAAGTTTTCTATAATTCTATATTTAACGAAAACATATTGTCAATTGATGGTTAACAATTCAACAACTTCAATATAAAATTGAAATCAGGAAAAGTTTTATTAAAGGGACATCCCTCTAAACAGAAAAACTACGCCCCGCCGGTCATTAACATGTAAAGGTCTGTTAAAACCACGCCCCACCGGTCATTAACATGTAAAAGTCTGTTAACGACCGGTTTTCTGGTCCATTTTTTTCTGTTAACTGAGACCGATAGGAATTATTACTGAAGAATTAAGAATGTCATGTGACCCCTTATTATCCAATAAGAGAAGCTAATTCTTAACCGATATGAAATAACCAACAACAGTGCACCCAAGAAATCAACACCATAGACAGCAGCCAAGTGTACATAGTTTTAATTGTATATATCTCGGAATGTTTTATCTGTAAATAGTCAAAGAAGAATTGCTGTCTCATTCTCCGTCTAGTGGACTAGTAACATTCCAATAGGAATCCAATATCCTTAGCAAGGAAGAAGAGAAGAAAAACATTAATGTATAATAATTCATAATGTTACTTTTTAAAATCTAAAAATATGTATATGATTGGCTTGAGTAGCAAATACTTTCCTGAAAGAACATGATGGTACTTAGGTTTTGGATCTTAACAAATTGCGCCGAGAGGAGCGAGTCGAAGAAAAATTGATGTCTTTTGTGCCAATTCTTTTTTTAAAGTGGAGGCATCGGGTGTGGGTTGCCTAAGTTTGCATCTTCAGGTCATAAAGAAAAATTATTCACACAAAAGACATGGTATGAAACTCGTTATTATTATTCTTCAATCGGCAGTAGCTGTCAGATTTACCTTCATTGACCGATTTGACTTAAATTGTCATAGTTGATTTATAACATACTAAAACGTATATGAGTGGCTTGTAAAGTGATTTTCACGTAAGGTGTGTAACCATCTTATTCTACTCTGGTGTTTTCTTTAACTCAAAAAGAGTCTGCAATCATTCTGTCGAGGAGTTAACTGCGAAAACAATGTCCTCCGATCTTTTAGGTTAGAAATGACTTGGGTTTATAATACAAGGATTTATATAGCAACATTTTACTATATAAATCCTTGGTTGATATATCAATTTTTTTTTGTAACCTAGTATAAACAGTACAACCTTCTTTAAAGGTTTACTTTTTGGTACGGTAACTTCATATTAACAGCACTTTCTGTAGTATTTTATCGGAAGTTGTGCTGTGCCCCAGATGGAGTATTCAAGACTACAGATTTCGCCAATTTTTTAATTCATATACACGCATAATTAAATTTCATATATATATATATATATATATATATATATATATATATATATATATATATATATATATATATATATATATATATTAAGAAAATACAAATGAAGGTAACATACAAAAAAACTGGAAGAATTGCATGAACACTAAACGGAGAGAGACTGGGTTCGTCGACTGGACAAGCGTCTCTTCGTATGTCAATGACAAGCCGTTTTTTAAATATCTTTTTTTCCCAAGATATGAAATAAAAGTTTAAAAGATATCTTATCAATTGATATCTTATTTGTAAATAAGATATATGATTTATTGAAAAATATATATTATTAAGTTAACTGGATATCTTATAAAGTTTTTTTCAGATATCTTATTAATTTTGAAATATAACCCCGCCACATTCTGTATGTATGTGCCTGTCCCAAGTCAGGATCCTGTAATTCAGTGGTTGTCGTTTGTTGCTGTGTTACATATTTGTTTTTCGTTCATTATTTTGTACATAAATTAGGCTGTTAGTTTTCTCGTTTGAATTGTTTTACATTTGTCATGTCGGGGCCTTTAATAGCTGACTATGCGGTATGGGCTTTGTTCATAGTTGTTAATGTCTGAGTCATTTGGTCTCATTTGAAAAGTTGTCTCATTGGCAATTATACCACATTTTCTTTTTATATATACTAAATAACGTTATCATGGTTCTGAAACATTTTATTTTGTTTGAGAGAAATTTTAAGATATCTTATGAACTAAATAAGATATTTTACAAACTAAAGAATGTATCTGATAAACTAATAGAGATATCTTATAAACTAAATAAGATACTTTATAAACTGAATAAGATATCTTATAAACTGAATAAGATATCTAATAAACAAAATAAGATATCTATAAACAAAATACGATATTTTATGATACAGATTTCTTATAAACTAATTGCGATATCTGATAAATAGATTACATGATATTATGAGATATCTCAAAAGATTATTAGATATCTTATAAAGTAAACAAGATACCTAATATGCTAATAAAGATATCTTATAAACTTTATAATATATCTCACAAAGTATTTGTTAACAATATATCTTCAAATAGATGTAAGATATCTTATAAACTGTATAAGATATCTTATTAAGTAATAAGATAAATGATGATATATCTCATCAAGTTAAAAGATCTCTTATGAAATAAATAGAATATCTTATATACTTTTAAAAATATTTTATAAACTGTGCAATATATTTTACCATTTTGTTTACAAAGATAAGATATATAAGTAAAATCAAAAATACTGAACTAGGAAAATTCAAAAGGAAAGTCCTCAATCAAATGGCAAAATCAATTTAGTTTAAATGACATATTATGAACTTAAAACGATATCTTATAAAGTTAATAAGATATGTGTCTTAATAACTTCAAATTAGATAAAATATCATATAAAAATAATAAAAGATATTTGATAAACTTCACACGATATCTGATTAATTTTATAAGACATCTGATTAATTTTATAAGATATCCTGAAATTGAATAAATGTAATAACGACTTGCAATATATGCATGCATCACATATGAATCCACACTCGGTTCAAATTTCACGAGATCCACACTTGAAAACTGTAGGTCCAAATTTCACGAGTCTATGACTTGGAAACTGTAGATGTGAATTTATGGTTAGGGAACGACCAAAAATATTCTGATCCCCAATTTGATGAAAAAAATATATTGTGGTCAAGCAGATGACAAAAAAAAAATATTCTGAATCCAGATTTTCCCCATACCTTATAGTGTTAAATTTTGAAAAAAATAATTTGATTGATAGCGTCGAAAAACTCAAAATAAATGGCGCGAACAAAAAAATTTCTGACTCAGACAAAGAATCAACCCCCTCCCCTCCCTTTGGAGTTAAATAGTTGCTCCCTTAGTGTAAAATATAAAATAATTTGATACTAAGTTTATTTGTTGTTTGGAAAATATATTATATGTTATTAAAGTTTGTACAAACAAACTTTCAAAAATTATCGAATCGATTTCTAATTTAATGACTAACCTCTCTTCCCCTAGTATGCTAGAGTTTTAATTTTCTGTTTCTAATTTCAAATAATAATAATAACTTTGATTGAGAAAATTATGAAATTAAACAATTTGTCTAATTTGATGATTTGACGATTTATTTAATCAAATAATAAATACTTTATTATAAACGTTAAAGTCAATAGTGATTGCTCAGGCATTTATTTGCAATATGTTACATAGAAATATTCGATTTCGTATCTTTAGTCGTGCGTAGCTTTATATTTGTACGAAACGCTTTTTCTCAGAAAAAAAAAATTCATAAAATCATTGTCTTGTTCAACCACTGAAACTGCAGTAAACATGTGTTAAATCCTTGGACTACGCAAACACCAGCGTGATATTAAACACATACCATCCCTTCTAACGTGCTATTTCATTTATAAAATATTTCTTCAAGTGTTCTGTTGTGTGATCAGATTTCTCCAGTTGTGGTCGTTTTGGCAACTATTTTACATGTAAGTAAAATTATACATTTACCTATCATATTATGTTAACTGATCTTTTACAGCACCTATCATCATTCCCTGCTACATGGCACAGATGACAATGAATGCGTTTGATCTGTTTTGTGATATGAAATCATTCTGATCTTTTTTCTCCTCCTGGAATCATATTTTACTTATTAGATCATTTTCATAAAACGTTAACTTCCAGTTTATTTGATGTTGACGTCTTTGTAATTTGTTTTTAAAGTGTACTATTAAGGTTGCCTTTTCCTCCGATGTTGTTCTTAAATATCATATTTACCTTTTTATTTGCACAGTTGAACCAAATATCATTCCTAACTAAATTCGTGTGTCATTTTAGATCCGTTGATGAAAGAGTCGATCATTTGGTTTTGTCAGGTTGTATTGACTTCCCTTTTTTCAATCTACATTGGAATCCCAAGTAGTGTTTTTCGTGTAATGTAGATTTGTTTATATATTCTTTCTTTCTGAACAGATCGGTTATGTGGATAACTTGTCCTTTGCAAATCATGATAATTGTGAGAATATAACCTAACCTCGATCTTCGGTGGTTTCATCATGGTCGGGGATGCATGCATAGCGAGAGACGCTTACCCTGTTGACGCACCTGGTCTCGCTCCCTTTAGAGTGCATTCGATTAACTCAGTTTTTGTTTGTTACCTAAATTTGTCTATTCGTAATCGATTGCGAGATTTAAACAAATGTAAATTACTGTAACCTTTATCTAGCATATCATAGAAATAATGTTTTCCTAACGCTTTTTATGCAATTTAACATTGTTTACCATCGTTTCTAGATATAAAGAGAAGAAAGTTAGAATTATGATATTAACAGTAACAGTTATTGTAATCGTCAGCTTACTAGAACACGCGTATTCTATACCATGTATTGGATTACAAATATCTACATGTGATTGCACTGGAACAATAGTTGATTGTAGCTTCAAAAGTTTAACAGCAATACCTGAAGGTGTACCTATGAATACAACAGAGTTGTAAGTATGGTTATAAACACTTCTTTTGATCTTTTTGTTACTCGTTAATTTGAATAATGTGATATTCAATAGTCTATTCAGAATGTAAATTGATTTGTGATGGATTTATTTAGGATACATGACCAATGTCCCGGAATGTTTTGTTCAAGTTTGATTTGAAGGTGAGGTTGATGGAGATGGGGGTTGTTCATCAATCAAGTTTAGCAGTGTGGTCATGGTTTTGAATTTTTACCATGAGGCTATTTAAAAACATCTTAACTTCCTAAAATGAACTAGATTTGTTGATTTTGAGTATATTGGTATGCACGCAGTAGATATCATAGTAGGTCATTGTAAAGACCATTTTTCTTCTTTCATGTGTAGTCAATTACCACCGATGACCCCTGCGCCTTTTTAAACCAACGGTCTGAAGTATTGCATACACAAATTCAACTGAAAAAGGTTGATGTGTTTCCCTCGGTTTTAGTTTGTAACCTGAATTTGTTTTCTCTCAATCGATTTATGACTTTTGAACACCGGTATACTACTGTTGCTTTTATTTAAACCAATATTTTGCGTACTCGAATCATACATTATTTTTTTTTTATCTATATTCTTTATAAGTTTGTTGCATCCGAGGATCTTTTCTTGATTTACCCCACCAGGAACGGTTATATCCAAACATGAAACTCTCAACGTTTTTATCCAAACATGAAACTTTCACAGATGCTTTTAAAACGTCCAGTTGCCATTTAATGATTCATAGTTTATAATTTCGTAAAATCAGAAATTTAACCTTCCAAATCGTAGATATCACAACTGTTATCGATTGCAAAAGATAGGCATTTTATCTGATTATTATTTTACTAAAGATTAATCAGTAAAATTCTTTTTAGAAACTTAGGGGACAACGATATATCGACGATAGCAGCAAATGCGTTTGATGATCTTGCGTCATTAGAAACTCTGTAAGTTTTATTGGTGTGATGAATAATGATAAAAATAATAACTTATCAAAATCTTGGGTCGACATCATGAATTGCACGGGTTTCAACATCTTCATTCCTAGGATGGTTATTGCAGTGATTTTGTCAAAGATTAGTCCGCTTGCCCATGACTTACATAAATAAAACGCCAATTAGTCCCTGTGGATATCACCAGTAACCATTACTTTGGAACTGACATGAAAATACGGATATTGTTCTTTTAAATTTGCTGTAATATTATAAAATTTCGAAAGAATTTTAACTTATATATATCCTTGATGCATAGCTCTGATTAATTGTCCGGGTTCGACTTTACTTTTGACCCTTGCGGTTTTATCATCTCTTCCACGGCTGTACTAGGTTTTCGACTTTCGAATATATTAGCTTCGAGTATCACTAAAGGGCAAGTAATGTCGAAAGGAGCATCTAGAGCAATGAGATTGGTACCGTTGATAATGTTACTATGTAACAAACGCTTACTATTCACGTTTCCTGGAGAGGAAAATTCCCATTCTTCCGTCGATCAAATTTATAGGTAAGGAGCTATCAGTCCGAACTCAATCCAGCGTTAGGCAATCGTCTTCAGTCAGCCTTTCTTTAAAACAAATATAAGACATTATGGCTGAACGTATTTTTTTCTCGAATAAATAAAACTAAAGGAACTGAGTTTTTCTTCTTTCATGTGTAGTCAATTACCACCGATGACCCCTGCGCCTTTTTTAACCAACGGTCTGAAGTATTGCATACACAAATTCAACTTTCATGTGTAGTCAATTACCACCGATGACCCTGCGCCTTTTTAAACCAACGGTCTGAAGTATTGCATACACAAATTCAACTGAAAAGGTTGATGTGTTTCCCTCGGTTTTAGTTTGTAACCTGAATTTGTTTTCTCTCAATCGATTTATGACTTTTGAACACCGGTATACTACTGTTGCTTTTATTTAAACCAATATTTTGCGTACTCGAATCATACATTATTTTTTTTATCTATATTCTTTATAACTTTGTTGCATCCGAGGATCTTTTCTTGATTTACCCCACCAGGAACGTTTATATCCAAACATGAAACTCTCAACGTTTTTATCCAAACATGAAACTTTCACAGATGCTTTTAAAACGTCCAGTTGTCATTTAATGAATCATAGTTTATAATTTCGTAAAATCAGAAATTTAACCTTCCAAATCGTAGATATCACAACTGTTATCGATTGCAAAAGATTGGCATTTTATCTGATTATTATTTTACTAAAGATTAATCAGTAAAATTCTTTTTAGAAACTTAAGGGACAACGATATATCGACGATAGCAGCAAATGCGTTTGATGATCTTGCGTCATTGGAAACTCTGTAAGTTTTATTGGTGTGATGAATAATGATAAAAATAATAACTTATCAAAATCTTGGGTCGACATCATGAATTGCACGGGTTTCAACATCCTCATTCCTAGGATGGTTATTGCAGTGATTTTGTCAAAGATTAGTCCGCTTGCCCATGACTTACATAAATAAAACGCCAATTAGTCCCTGTGGATATCACCAGTAACCATTACTTTGGAACTGACATGAAAATACGGATATTGTTCTTTTAAATTTGCTGTAATATTATAAAATTTCGAAAGAATTTTAACTTATATATATCCTTGATGCATAGCTCTGATTAATTTTCCGGGTTCGACTTTACTTTTGACCCTTGCGGTTTTATCATCTCTTCCACGGCTGTACTAGGTTTTCGACTTTCGAATATATTAGCTTCGAGTATCACTAAAGGGCAAGTAATGTCGAAAGGAGCATCTAGAGCAATGAGATTGGTACCGTTGATAATGTTACTATGTAACAAACGCTTACTATTCACGTTTCCTGGAGAGGAAAATTCCCATTCTTCCGTCGATCAAATTTATAGGTAAGGAGCTATCAGTCCGAACTCAATCCAGCGTTAGGCAATCGTCTTCAGTCAGCCTTTCTTTAAAACAAATATTAGACATTATGGCTGAACGTATTTTTTTCTCGAATGAATAAAACTAAAGGAACTGAGTTTTTCTTCTTTCATGTGTAGTCAATTACCACCGATGACCCCTGCGCCTTTTTTAACCAACGGTCTGAACTATTGCATACACAAATTCAACTTTCATGTGTAGTCAATTACCACCGATGACCCCTGCGCCTTTTTAAACCAACGGTCTGAAGTATTGCATACACAAATTCAACTGAAAAAGGTTGATGTGTTTCCCTCGGTTTTAGTTTGTAACCTGAATTTGTTTTCTCTCAATCGATTTATGACTTTTGAACACCGGTATACTACTGTTGCTTTTATTTAAACCAATATTTTGCGTACTCGAATCATACATTATTTTTTTTTTATCTATATTCTTTATAAGTTTGTTGCATCCGAGGATCTTTTCTTGATTTACCCCACCAGGAACGTTTATATCCAAACATGAAACTCTCAACGTTTTTATCCAAACATGAAACTTTCACAGATGCTTTCAAAACGTCCAGTTGTCATTTAATGATTCATAGTTTATAATTTCGTAAAATCAGAAATTTAACCTTCCAAATCGTAGATATCACAACTGTTATCGATTGCAAAAGATAGGCATTTTATCTGATTATTATTTTACTAAAGATTAATCAGTAAAATTCTTTTTAGAAACTTAGGGGACAACGATATATCGACGATAGCAGCAAATGCGTTTGATGATCTTGCGTCATTGGAAACTCTGTAAGTTTTATTGGTGTGATGAATAATGATAAAAATAATAACTTATCAAAATCTTGGGTCGACATCATGAATTGCACGGGTTTCAACATCCTCATTCCTAGGATGGTTATTGCAGTGATTTTGTCAAAGATTAGTCCGCTTGCCCATGACTTACATAAATAAAACGCCAATTAGTCCCTGTGGATATCACCAGTAACCATTACTTTGGAACTGACATGAAAATACGGATATTGTTCTTTTAAATTTGCTGTAATATTATAAAATTTCGAAAGAATTTTAACTTATATATATCCTTGATGCATAGCTCTGATTAATTTTCCGGGTTCGACTTTACTTTTGACCCTTGCGGTTTTATCATCTCTTCCACGGCTGTACTAGGTTTTCGACTTTCGAATATATTAGCTTCGAGTATCACTAAAGGGCAAGTAATGTCGAAAGGAGCATCTAGAGCAATGAGATTGGTACCGTTGATAACGCTTACTATTCACTTTTCCTGGAGAGGAAAATTCCCATTCTTCCGTCGATCAAATTTATAGGTAAGGAGCTATCAGTCCGAACTCAATCCAGCGTTAGGCAATCGTCTTCAGTCAGCCTTTCTTTAAAACAAATATTAGACATTATGGCTGAACGTATTTTTTTCTCGAATGAATAAAACTAAAGGAACTGAGTTATGATTGACAAAATAGTTTTCTAAATATCTAATTTATGTTGTACCCGACTTTCCTCACAAATAATCGATATTTTTTTCTTCAGAATATTGCATGGAAATACTATCAGCAGTTTACCAGACGGGTTGTTCTCAAACAACATAAACCTGAGAAGAGTGTAAGTTTGAAAGATATTTATCATCAGTATACAGGTTAAAAAAGAGAGTTTCTTTTTCTTATCTAAAATAATATTCAGAAGTTTCCAAGAGGATGTTTTAGTATAGGGTTGCAGGATTAACATACTAAGAGCTAACCAGCCCAAATATTTCACTCACGATATCACTTATATTGTGTGTTTTGGCCCAAAAGGTCACAATCGACATACGCAAAAATGAATCTTGGTGTGAACCTTTCGGATGAAATTCAAGAATCTAGTGTTGTACTCCCTCTAATCATGTAATACTTTATTTTACTAAAGATCAAGCAATAAAATTCTTTTTAGAGACTTATGGGACAACGATATATCGACGATAGCAGCAAATACGTTTGATAGTCTTGCATCATTGAAATTTCTGTAAGTTTTATTGGTGTGATGAATAACGATAAAAAATATTACTTGGGTCGACATCATGAATTGCACGGGTTTCAACATCCTCATTCCAAGGATGGTTATTGCAGTGATTATGTCAAAGTTTGGTCTGGTTGCCCATGACTTACATAAAGAAAACGCCAATTAGTCCCTGTGGATATCACTAGACCAGTAACCATTACTTTGGAACTGACATGAAAATACGGATATTGTTCTTTTAAATTTGCTATAATACATGACTTACAAAAATTAAAACGCTAGTTCTAATGCAATTTTTTTTTCTCCGCTACGCATCGCCAGTAAAACTAAATTTGCGACCGTCAAATCGCCAATTGACGGTGGCAACTCTTCAACTACAGTACAGTTATTCCGTAATTAATTCCTGTGGATATCAACTTTGGAACTGACATGAAATACGGACATTATTTTTTAAAATTTGCTTTTATAAAATTTCGAAATAATTTTACGTTGTATATATCCTTCATGCAAAGCTCTGATTCCTTGTTCTGGTTCGACTTTACTTTTGACCCTTGTCGTTTTATCATCTTTTCAACGGCTGTACTAGGTTTACGACTTTCGAAGAATTTTGCCTCGAGTATCACTGAAGAGACAACTAATGTTGAAATGTGCATCTGGTGCAATAAGATTGGTAACGTTGATATTGGTACTAATTTACCAATGAGTACTTTTACGTGTCCCGGAGGAGAAAATTACCTTCTTCCATCGATTTAAATATGACGCAAGGAGCTATGCAGGAACAGAGTATTCTTAAAATTACAATCAGTCTGAACTCAATACAACGTCAAGCAATCTTCCCCCTTCAACTTTCAATGAAACAAATATTGGACATTAAGACTGATTTTTTTTTCTTTAAAGAATAAAACGAAAGGATCGGGGTCTTGATTGACTAACACGATATTAGAAATAGCTAATTTATACTTCACAAATGATCGATATTTTTTTTTCTCAGGGATTTGAATATAAATACTATTAGCAGTTTACCAGAAGAGTTATTTTCGAAGAACATTAACCTTGAGAGCGTGTAAGTTAGATAAATCATTTTTTTAAACGCGAAACGAATCAGTTATCTTCTTTGTAGAGAATTTACCAACAATCAGATTTCTACTTTAGCGCCAAATGCGTTTGATGATTTTGTGTCACTGGAACCTGTGTGACTTGTATTGTTATGATAAAACACGATAGGAATTATAACTTTTCGAACTGTTGGAAGGACATCATGAATTGCACAGGTTCCGATATTCTATTCCTGAAGATGTTTCTTGATGTTTTCAAAGTGTAGTGCAGTGGACCATGCCTAAAATAAATTATTCGCCTGTTAGTTCCTTAGGGTATCACCAGCCCGGTAGCAAGTACTTTTTTACTGATTTCAACATACGGATATTGTTCTATTTTGATTTGCTGTTATAAAATTTTCAAATAGCATTTAACTTATATATTTCTACATGCTTTGGTTTCTTGTCCGGGTTTGTCTTTACTTTTGATCCTTTGTAGTTATCATCCACAATTCCCTTCTTCCATCGATCAAAATAATACCGAAGAGCTATGCAGGAACAGAGTATTTTCTTCAATTGCAATCAGTCCGAACTCACTCCAACGTCAGGCAAACGTCTTCAGTCAATCGTTCTTTGAAACACATATTAGACATTGAAGCTGAAAGTTATTTTCTTTAAAGAATAAATCTGAAAGAGCGGAGTGTTGATAGACAAAAACGGTTTTAGAAATAGCTTATTTATAATGTATTTGACTTTTTTTCGCTAAAAATAGATATTGTTTTTTAGAAATTTGGATAGAAATACATTTAGCAGTATACCAGAAGAGTTATTTTCGAAGAACATTAACCTTAAGGAAGTGTAAGTAAGATAATATTTAACAAAACAAAACAGGTTAAACAAGAGAAATTCTCTTTAAAAGATCGCAATCAAAATGAACGTAGGTTTGCCTGACAAAATGAGAAGGAATTTCGAAGTAATACATTTGTACTTCAAACGAAACACATGGTAGGCAAGACGGTTTAATGATGTTGGTAAAATGAATCTTGTTTAATTTTGGTATTCAATAAATTGATTCTGAAATACCGCTGTTGGTCTGCATAAAATACGTTTGGCAAAGTTGTTGTAAATAGAGTTTTGTGTGAATGTGATTTATATCCAATGAAAGAAAGAACTTTAATTTATTGAAACAATATGAGGTACAAGTGATGTTTGAAAACAGAGGACAGCAAAAGAAGACTGAAAAAAAAAACATTGTGAAATGAAAAACAATTGAAAAACACTACACAATTATTTCATATTGAGCGACATAATCATCGTTAGAAAACAATGGATAAAGTCTGACTGAACACAAAAAAAAAAAAATAAATAAATAAATATGAATATCAATTTTGTCTTTAATGATTGAAATTAGAAATTACAGAGATTTGTTACGAAAACGAAAAATCGATTCGGACTCATTAAATTTATAAAGTTTTATTTTCATTTAGAACATGTAGAAGTAGCACCTTAATTTATATTGCGACGCATAAAGAAAATCACATGCACAGGAAGTATACACTGCAGTATATTGTTAACGTAGAAACATATGTACAGCTTAAGCATTGAATGAAATGATGTAATTTCCGCCACTGTTTGAAAAAAATACAAGACAGGTATTTATTTGATCATCAATATTGTGATATCCTATCAAAATCGAAATGATGTTTAAGTGTCAGTGACCCAAAGAAGAAAGCAATTATTCCGTCAAATATTTTTGATTTATTTCCAGATTTATCAGGTTCAACGAGTTACTAACCAGTTTACCAATGAACTTATTTTCGTCCAACAAAAATCTGACGTATTTGTAAGTGTAATAAATAATCAGTAAACAATATTTGTCAATGTCATTTACACCAATAGATCTAAAGCTTTTTATTACCAATATCTAAGTTCAATAGCTAAATTTCATATATGGTCTGAAAAGTTTGTGTCTGGAAATATCCAACGGAATAGCCGATGTTCGATATTGACTTTAGTTTTGGTAGCCGTTTTGAAACGTAATGTCTGCATTAAAATTTCGTATAGAAAAAGGTGGTTTGATTCAATTATGGATGAATTTGATTTTAATCAACGTCTTCTGCATACATGAACGAATATAATTTTATTGAGTGAATGTGAGGTATAAAAAGTAAGATAATACTAAGTAGGGACGGTTATATTATAAGTATAAAAACAATATTGTGAAACAAAAAGACAAAAAGACACCAATTCACAACCATTCCTATTAACAACAAATTAACAACAAAACTGATCGACAAAATCCCATCCAATAAGCAAGTATTCAGACGATTGAAATCTTAAATATGAAAACATTCTAACGTCAACAAAATCTCATGAGCTCATCCTTTGTTGTGGAAAATAAACACTCGATTTTAAAAATTAAAATATTGAATTATTCAGATAGTGAAATTAAAAGGAATAGAGATAAGTTGAGCTCAATTAAAGCGGATTAACGAGATTTAAACATCAGAAAACTAATGTTGCCTCATATCTTAGAAGAAGCACATTCGCATTACATTCCAACAAAAGAAATCGAAAACACGGCAATAAATTTTTCTTGTCAGATTTGGTATCAAATATATAAATGGCAGGTATGCATTGTCGCCATTTACTCAAACAAAAAATAGACTATACCTTTAATGTCGATCGCTAGGTCAAATGCTGGTTAAACCAATGAATGTATAATTGTTTTTTTTTTTTATCTTCTCCCATCATTAAGAAGTTATACCAAAGGCTAGTTCAGTTTTTTATCGAAATATGGGCACGGTGTCCGAGATTTAGTTCCTAAACGTCACATTATAACCACGTACGTTGAGATATACACTCAACGTACCGGTTTATCGATCTATCTCATCGAACTTGAGATAAATGATACAACAGATACAGTTAAGTCTGCCTCATTTCTTGACTTACATCTAGAAATTGACAGTGAGGGTCGGTTGGAAACAAAACTTTATGACAAAAGAGATGATTTCAGCTTCCCAATTGTGAACTTTCTATTTTTATGTAGCAACATTGCAGCAGCGCCTGCATACGGAGTATATATCTCCCAGTTGATACCATATTCCAGGTCTTGTATTTCATATCATGATTTCCTTGATAGAGGGTTGCTGCTCACAAGGAACCTATTAAACCAAGAGTTCCAAGTGGTGAAGTTGAAATCTTCCCTTCGTAAATTTTACGGACGCCGTCACGAGTTGGTTGACCGTTACAGAATATCCGTTTCACAGATGAAAGCGGATATGTTCCTTATGTCGTAACTACAATCCCGTCCCCTTTTCCCGAAAGTCACCTACCGAATGAGACGTATTACTGGGTTTGTACTAATATGAGAAACACAACGGGTGACACATGTGGAGCAGGATCTGCTTACCCTTTTCGGAGCACCTGAGATCACCGCCAGTTTTTTGGTGGGATTCGTGTATCACAGTCTTTAGTTGTCTATGTTGTGTTTTATGTACTATTGTTTGTCTGTTGGTCTTTTATCTTTTTTAGCCATGGCGTTGTCAGTTTATATTTGACCTATGAGTTTGAATGTCCCTTTGGTATCTTTCGCCTCTCTTCAGTATATAAAAGCAAGATCTCTTCATATTTCTTGGCTATAGGAATGTTGCATTCCTGATATTAGAAATCTAAAGTAGATTAAAATTAACAGAGGAATATACGGTACTTTAATTTCCCCATATTTTTCATTCATAGACACAAATAGTTGGTTTGTACGTTTGACTGTACTCATCGAATTCTCATTACTACGGGATATCACATTCTAATTTTTCTTGTGGTGTTAGCTATTGATCCCGAAAATTAAGATAGAAATCATATAACCTGATTGATTCTTTGAATAAATCTTTTAAGTTATCAATTTTACAGCAGAATGAGATTTTTGATTTTCTTTTTTTTTTATCGCAACTAACATTAAATTTGTTGCTATACAGTAATGAAAACTGTATTCTATTGATACTATGTACCTAACTTTCAGCATTGCACAATGTATTGATTTCCTCAGACGGTTTATTAGTCTTAACACTAAATCCGTTGGATGTGTACTGATAGCATTTTTTTTTATTTGAGAAAACTGTCAGCTACTGCGAGTACTTTACAGTAGATTCGCTGTGTTTTTTTTTTTGTCCTTCTGGTAGTTTTTTTATGCTTTGTGCTAATCTATTGAGTCACGCACTTTCCAACTGATGTTTATAGTCTGTTCTTATGTAGGTCTGTTTTACCACTGTCCCAGGTTATATGAGAGTGGAGAACGCTAACAAACATGTGTTACTGCGTCACATTCTCTATGTGCATGTTTTAAGTCAGGAGCCTGTAATTCAGTGGTTTGCGTTGGCTTTTGTCAGTCATATTTGTTTTTCATTTATTGTTTTGCTTTAAATTAAAGCGTTAGTTTTCGTTTTGTTTAATTGTTTCACATTTGTTATGTGAATTGTACAGTATGGGTTTTGCTCATTAGGCCGTCCGGTGACAGTTATTTTCTTACATCAACATTATGTGAAATAATGTGGACAGTTTTTGCATTGGCAATCATACTACATCTCCTTATCCTTAATTATACCCTTTAAGATTTGCTACATTAGTTAAGTATTAAGGGTTATTGAAAAAACACATTTCTAAACAAATCAATGATATTTTTCAAGGGATTTAGAGGAAAATAGTCTAACCAGTGTACCAGCACAGCTGTTTTTGTCGAACATTAACCTTGAAGTAATGTAAGTATAACGCATGTTCAACTTCAAAATACAAGATTAAAAGATTTCAATTAAAATGTTTTTTTGTAAAATGAAGGCTTTGTAGTTTTGATATCAAATAAATTAGTTGCAGACTAGCATTGTCGCCTCTTATATAAATGGGACAAGAAATACTTTGGAAATACCATATACGCCTCGGGTGCAAAATAGCGCTGTTCTAGTTCAAGACTTACTTATAATATTGCAATATGATTGAATTTATATTATATAAGCCTGTGATTCAGTGGTTGTCGTTTGTTGCTGTGTTACATATTTGCTTTTCGTTCATTATTTTGTACATAAATTAAGCCGTTAGTTTTCTCGTTTGAATTGTTTTACATTTGTGATTTCGGGGCCTTTTATAGCTGACTATGCGGTATGGGATTTGCTCATTATTGAAGGTCGTACGGTGACCTATAGTTGTTAATTTCTGTGTCATTTTGTTTTTTGTGGAAAGTTGTCTCATTGGCAATCATACCACACCTTCTTTTTTATATTTTCTGTTTCACCGCCAACACGCTGTATTTCGGAATATTTTCAAATATAATCGGTTGGAAATTACAATGATGTGTCCGAATAGAATACCATGTCTTTGGATTGTGACCTAGTAAGCTAGAAAGTTAAACGGACCGACGCATCGTGTCGGTTTAGTACTAAAACCAGGTTATCTTCCAATTTCTTCAATATGTTCCCATGTTTGTATTCATCACATTTGGAAATATAAAGAATGTCATAATTTACAGTAGTATATCTAAATATAGTCAGAACTGCAAATTCTAGCTTTTTTGACCTAGATTGATTTAATCCTGAAATTTGACTGCAATACATCAAACTACATAACGACCTGTGATTCAGTAAGATCAATATATTACTAAGATAGCTGTATAATTTGATGAAAGTCCAAGTTGATTTGAAAAAGTTATAAAAAGAATTAAAGTGTAATATCTGAATAAAGTCAGAACTGCAAATTCTAGCTTTTTGACCTAGATTAATTTAATCCTTAAATTTGACAGCAATAACCAAACTACATAACGACCTGTGATTTAGTAAGATCACTATATTACTAAGACAGCTGTATAATTTGATGAAAATCCAAGTTGATTTGAAAAAGTTATTAAAAAATTTAAAGTGTACTATCTAAATTTTGTCCGAACTGGAAATTCTAGCTTTTTTGACCTAGATTATTTTAAATCTGAAATTTGACAGCAATACACCAAACTACATAACGACCTGGTATTCAGTAAGATCAATATATTACCAAGATAGCTGTTTAGTTTGATAAAAATCCAAGTTGATTTGAAAAAGTTATAAAAATAATTGAAGATGCCTATCTGAATTCAATCATTTTTCTTTTGCCTATTAATTAAATTCTTTAATTTCACAGCAATGAACCAAACTACCAAATAAACTGGAATTTTGTCAGATCTATATTTAAGTTAGTTAGATGGGCTGATTTACACCAGTCAAGACTAAACTTGAAGGTCCAGATTAGTTGAGACAGGTCGAGACTGGTTGAGACAGAGTCGAGACTAGTCGAGACATTTCAAGACTGGTCGAGCCTTGGTCAAGACCATTTCAGACAACACCAAGATCATCAAGTACTGAATCAGACGAATTAAGTAAAGTCGAGACCTAGTCGAGTACAGTTAAGTACAGTTAAGTACTGTCGAGACTAGTCGAGTAAAATGTGTGCTCGAATTTAATGGTCGAGCACAAAATCTGCTCTTTTCAGACTCTGAGCAGTTTGTAGTGATATATATGGTACATGAGGGTTCAAGTAAAAAATATTTTGTTCTGTTTCGAACTAAAAAGTGAAATATTTAGTCTTAAGTATTGTCATTGATTTATGAATTAATACGCTGTTTAAGTTATTAGTGTTCCAACTTAGAAATTATTGTAACTACATATAACCTTGATTTCTTTTTTCAGAGATCTGAGTAACAATAACTTAAGCAGTCTACCACTAGGGTTGCTTTCATCGAACATAAAACTTGAAAAAGTGTAAGTATAATACCTGTTAAACATCACAATACAATTTCAAAATAGAGTGTTACTTTCTTTTTCACCAAAAAAATTGAAATTTTAGTGAAGGAAGGATGTAGGGAAAACGGTTGAAGAAGCAACATTTTGTATTGTACTAAAAGAATACCGCATGGTAGAATCGTTGATGTAATGTTGTTTATTAAAAAATCTTGGACAGTTTTGGTGTCCATAATTGCTCACAGGCTAGTATTGTTGCCATTTACTTGCAAGAGGACAAGACAGACCTTAGTTTTTTGATACACCGCCTTGGTGGTCTTGTGATCGCTTTCAAAGGGAGAGTGCAAGAGGTTGTCGACTCAGACCAAAGCTTAATCGGTTTGGTATTATAGTAATTTGTCCAATATTTTCATGTTACTTTAAATTTTAAGTTGCAGTACCAAATGCAGTAAATGAGGCTTTCACTTAAAAAAATCCAATTATGTTATCAAACGATTTTTTCTAAATAAAGGCAACAGTAGACTACCGCTGATCTAAGTCATAAATCGATTAAGAGAAAACAAATCCTGGTTACAAACTAAAACAAAGGGAAACACATCAACAATAAGAGGAAAACAACGGAATAACAGGAAAACTGAACTACAACAATATAGTACATTACAACATGTAAACCGCAGAATAACAACGGACATCTCTCATGAATTAACGACAGCACAGGACACCACAAACTGCGCGTCCCATGAATGAATCAACGCCAAAAAATGGCGTATTTTTGTAACGTATATATTACCAAAGGTAATCTTCATATTCATACAAGTATATGGAACGAGAAGAGATAAGAAATAATATAATTGATCATAGATATTGTGATTGTCTTACGAATTGATGCGTTGATAAATGTAGCACAACATTTTAACTTTGAAATGATTTGGGTGGTTGTATTTCAATAGTTATAACTTTTTCATTGTTAAAGATATAAAGACAAATTAAGTTCCTTATTAAAGAAGATAGACAAAAAGCATACCCAACAGAGTTTGTAAAACCACCATTGCTTGCATGTTTCTAAACGACTTTATTTGGACGATAATTAGAATAAAAACAGATATTCTTATTTTAGATTAAAATTGTCAGCTTAAGGATGTACACCTCTGAGGAGCCAAAAACTTCTAGAATTAAACTTTTTTTCTTAACCTGATTTTTTGGTTTATATGACAGTAAAAAAATAATTGGTGAAGAAAAAATCATATGGTGGTGCACTCCTATTTTTGCTACGGCCCTTTGAAAATACCCAATTTTGATGATTTTCAAATTTTTGATCAATTTCTACCTATTTTTGGGCTATTATCGTGAAAAAAATCACAGTTCCACAATTAAACTTTTTTTCATACTTTCAATAAAGATTAAGTGGACCAATCTGAATACATTTAACTTAAAAAAAAAAAAACTATAGGTAGGTGTTAATATAAGAAAGTTTTATCATATTTTGATGCTTTTTGTGTCAAATTTACCATGCTGTTTATTTTGTAAATTTGTGATTTTCTCAGTTTTAAGAACAAAATGCATATTATTTCAACTTTTTTGTTATAAATGATTGAAAAAATACATATCTAAGAAATTTGAAAGGACAAAAATTAAACGGGATGTACATGATTCTTGTAAAATCATTTTTTGTACCTCTCACCCATTTTCTCAAAATTTGGGCTAAAAAGACTGACTTGATTGGTCGTAAAATTTAAAAACAGGATTACTCAAAAACTATTCATTGTAAATACACAATATTTTCACAGAGTTATGTTTGATTATAATATTTTTAAAATTCATTGATATTTTCCTCTTGTATCACATGTTTTGGAAATAATTCCAGAACGAGATTTCAACGAGACTGAAACGTCAGAAGAATACATCCTTAAGAGATACTAAATGCGTTTTACTTTCTCATAAAGAGCATACTACAAATACCCTAAAACCTTGTTTCAGATATTTTATATATGGTCCTTTATGAAGTAAATAAATTTAAGATATTTGTGATTAATGAGATCATTAGAACGAAAAAAGAGATATTAGAAGGCTGAGACACGGTTTTTACCCTTGTATCATGTGCTCATTATACAAGATAGTCTATTTCTCTATTCCGAAGTAGACCTTGTAATTAGAGATCTACTCTGTGAGTTGTTTACCTTATGAAGGACATACATGTTCGTTAACAATGAAGAGCTAGCAGAAAGGCAAATATTCATCTGTGTTATCATTAAGTTAAAATTACATTTAATCTTTTGTTACGCTAAACACGTTTGATTTAAATAGTTAATGTTCGTTTAAAATTGGTTTTAACGACTTTGGTTTAATTATTGATTTTGTTATCAGTAAATCAAAGTCATACTAAATATTATTGTTATACATATATGCATATTCACGGTACTACTATACCTATATTTTGGCATTGCGCAAAGTCACTTTTTTTTCTTACTGTTAATGAAATCTTCACACTAATGTTTTTTTTTTATTAGTTGACATTGGCTTTAATCTGGCTTTCAGTAACTGCGAGTACTCTCAGACCTTTACTAAGTGTCTTTTTTTTGTAATGGGATATATAGATACGTTGCCAAGTTTGGTCTATGTTTTCGTTAGATGTTTTCTGCTTTGTATCGATCTGATGAGTTATTTTTTTTTCAAATGATTTTTGTAGTTTGTTCTAATGTTGAGCTGTTACACCACTGTCCTAGATAAGGGGTTGAGGGGTGCTTGGTCGCATTCAAACTAGTTTAATCCCGCCACATTATACATGTGCCTGTCCCAAGTCAGGAGGAGCCTATAGTTTAGTGCTTGTCTTTGGTTCATGGCTGTCATTTTTGTTTTTCGTATTTTGTTTTGTTTTAATTTAGGCCATTAGTTTTCTCAATTGAATTGTTTCATATCCTTCATAATATTTTCTTATTATTAATATGTGTAACAGTTATTAAAGCATGGACTCATTGATTCATCTTTCTTTGAATACCTCATGTCTTTGAATCTAGATAGACAACACAGATACAGCATTTCAAATATAAACAATTGTGTTGTGCTACCTTATCTAACAATTGTTTCAACTAAGAAATAACTTATTTCAACACGAATCGTTGATATATTTTCCAGAGAATTTGGTAATAATCGTTTAAGTAGTATACAAGAAGGATTTTTTTCAGCGAACATAAACCTTGATGAGGTGTTAGTATAATGCATGTTTAATTTCAAAATATATCTTGGAATAGAGTAAATACTTTTTCAAAGATTGAAATTTAAATGAATGGATGCTTGTTAGACGGTTAAGATTTTAAAAGGAGAACCTTTGAATTACAGCTCAATAACACAACACACAGTCCCCAATTATGCCCCAAAAAAAACCTTTATAGTTACTGGTATAGAATAAATTGTTGGCAATGATTGAAATAAAACAAGACATCCTTCACATTGAGAGTGTACGATGTCGCCTGTTCCGTCCTAGCCTGTGTTATATATGCGAAAATATATAATTAGGTTTGCTATATCTGCGCCACACACGCCTGTACTATGGAATAAAATCAACAAGTTAGTCGGTTGGTAATTATCATAACGCATCTGATTTGCATGCTTGGTCTAAGGATTGTCTTGTTTTGTCATTTTGCTTGATGAAATTGTTAAGAATTTTGTATTCAAGGTCTTTTGAATTCAAAAACAATTTTATGCAACAATAGTACATGCAGTGCATGCAGATTTAAAAAGAATAAAAATGTATATAGTCTTGTCATCGAACCAATTATTCTAAACGAAAAAGATCATAAATATTGTAATCGCCATACAAACAGTAGTATGTACGGTACATACGGGTTCAAGAAAAAAAAATCGAGTTCTGTTATCTAACCAATTATTCGGAATGAAAATTGAATTAATTAATTTAAAATATCGAATCGCCTTACGAATTTATACGTTGTTTAGGCCGCATATATTGCTCCGATCGATTCAAACGCACGTGTGATAAATCAATTGAAAATAAAAGGTCAAAAATTGGGATGCCAACATGCAGTTGTGTAAACTCATTGCCGTGCACAAGTAGTTATTGATCACACAGTTGTCCGAATGGCATATCGTTTTACATTTAAAGACCTGTTCTAGGAGGTAACAAATTAAAAATCTTTCGTAAGATGACCACAAACACATCAATATTTGTTAGAACCATCGTCATCTCCGATCCTTGTTTCAACAGGCATTGGATGAAATGAATTGTAAATTTCCATGAACTTTTAAAAAAAGCACAGAATTATCTTTTGGATGAAACCCATATCCCCTTATTAGTCTTTTGGCATGCAAGCAGAACTCTTTTGTGAGGGGAAATTTAAGCGTTTCAACGTTCGAGACCCAGATGATGGTATTGTGATTGGCATGCTCATAATAATAAGGAATGTGTAATTTGTTCAGCCACTTCTAGTCAAACTAAAGAATTTTAAATGCATAACAATTTTTGGAGCAAAAGGAAAGAATATTTTGCTCAGTCAGAATAATGCAGGCGAATGTGGTGACAGGTATTTTAAGGAAATATTTTAATACATTGAGATCTACATGCATAGCAATATAACTATTTGGAATGTTGTTTTAGTACAAAGCAAGAAATATTCACCTCACTCATTATGTTGATCCTATATATAGATAAATAGTTTCAACTGGATGTCAAGCAGCCAATAAACAATCATTACCATATAATGAAAACAACTATATCAAAATATATTTAATATCTTCAGGGGAATTTTTTTTTGGATACATACACATATTTTAATCTTATTCAACATATGTCATTAACTTAACTAACATAATTCCTCTTGTAAAACTGCATCTGCTTTGCTTCCATATTAACTATATATACATGTACGGATTTAAATGAAAAGCTTATTTGACGAAAATAATCAAAATTAACTAAATCACAGTGAGACAAGAAAGTTTGGTATGGAACAGGCACTAATAAATCAAATTATATGCATTAGAGCATGTTTCTCCTAATTTTTTATATGAGGTAAACTAGTTATTACATGTACATAAATTCTAAATCGCACAATTAAAAAAATATATACCGCTCGCTTCACTTGTAGAGGACTCACCTCCAAAAAACTCATTTTCAAGAAAGAAAAAAACAATCAGAAAAATTTTTCCCGCCCGCCCATATTTTTTGGAGCTCTTGTCAGAAGAACTACACATCAAACTGGATTAGCCTTAGAAATAGCTGTTTCAACAGAAATCAATGATACTTTTTCCAGAGATCTGGATGACAATAAATTAAGCAGTCTACCATCAGGGTTCTTTTCGTCGAATGTAAAACTTGATAACATGTAAGTATATTGAAATGATACATGTTTAACATCACAATACAATTTTAAAATAGAATGTTACTTTCTTTTTTACCAAAAAATTAAAATTATAATGAAAATAATTAAAATATCAACAAGAATGCATAAGACTCTTAAACTGCGTATTAGGACGTTATTTACCTTGTACGATGTACATTGTAATCACATAATGAATAAATAAGAGGTTGACGTATTCGTGCTGCTTCTTGGAAATAATTATTTCATCACAAAACATTAATGTTGTTAAACAAATTAAACAGTTTACAAGCAGGCTTGTGTTTGTGGAACAAAACCTGTTGATAGTGTCAGTGAAATTCATATTTAACATCAACATAATGTGGTAATAAATAAAAACAAAAGAGATGGAAGAAATAAGGGGGACATTTAGAACTCATAAGTCGAGATAAAGGGACCATGCTATGGAAATACGATAGACAAGACAACGACAAGACAAACAAGTTCATAGATAGAGGCAACAGTAGTATACCGCTGCTCAAAAGTCATAAATCGATTGAGAGAAAACAAATCCGGGTTACAAACTAAAACCAAGGAAACATATCAAGTATAAGAGGAAAACAACGGAACAACAGAAACATTGACGTGCAACAAAAACAAACGCCAACATACACAGAAACGGACTATTTAATAACAACTGCCATATTCCACACGACATGGAAATGTAAAGACTGAGCAATACAAACGCCACCAAAAACTGTAGGTGATCTCAGATGCCCCGGTATGGTAGGCAGATCCTGTACCACTAGTAAACGACTATTCGACTCGAAATGACAGTAATGTGTCCGAGTTGTTACCTTGTAGTCTGAAACAGTGTGGCGGTATTGTAGAAAAGAGTGGTTATCTCCATATCACTTTACCATTATACAGTCCTAAATATGCTTGTAATGATTGTCACTGGACGTGCAATCAATCAATCTTTTGTTTCTATGTTCTCGTGTTCATTTTTTTATCTTTTTTTTTTAATGGTAACAAATATTTGTATTCAATCATTTCCTCATATATAAATACCTAAGTAGCCCAGGTTGCATACTTAGGGACCCCTGTATTTTAACAGCCTAACTTGACCAGGGAAAAAATCAAATGAGTTTAAACTAACCAAAGTTTTACATACATATATTTAAATAACCGATACAATTGATTTTACCTGATAAGCATCACTGTAATACATAATCATTATCGTATATCCGGTTCACTGACTAACATGTGTGGATTTTCTTCATCCAATGTCTAATACACTCCATTCTGCACACATCTTAAAACGCATGCGTTGATATCAGATGGTTAAATACTTTAAAAAAAACCATTGCAAACTATAAACGTAATAAGTACTAATCGAGCACCGCTAATGGCCGACTTGTTTGTGTACTAATATCAAGTAAGATTCATGCAAACGTTCACGAAAACAAAGAAAAAGGGCATCTTGGTAAGCTCTTATTTTTCACTTTATGATGAATTGATGATACCCTGTCACTTCAGTGGTTGCTTGTATTTCACATATTCAAAGGACTCTTTGTCATTTAGGTAATACCGAAACTAGAATGTCTGTTTCATATCTCGATCTATTTCGTAATCTTAACACATCTAAAATCTATGACAAACATGACGATTTAATCTTTCCCGTTGTCAACTTCCCATTTCTTAGCGATTAAAACTCACCAAAGATACCATGCTTTTAATTTGGTATGCCAGACGCGCGTTTCGTCTACATAAGACACATCAGTGGTGTTCGAATCAAAACAGTTGGAAGGCCAGATCAATTACCAAGTTGAAGAGCATTTACAATATACCCTCTACCCCATCGTATGGAGTTTACAAATCTCAATCGATACCGTACGTGCTTGTATGTTCACATTATATGTGGTGTTGAGGCGACAGTTATTTGCCGATGTTCAAATCTCGTAAATCGATTTAAGAAGAGACAAATCAAGGTAACAAATAAAAAAATATGGAATTTAACAGGGGCGATCTTGTGACTCAAAACCTGCTCCGGCGGGTGAATAAAAAGAACGACTGAAATCTTCTTGAAACACGTTTTTACACTAGTCAGCTCTTCTTTGTTGAAATAAAATATGAATAATGCAGCCATTTCAGTAAATTTCCTGTTTATATGTTTTTTTAATTATTCGTAGCATGAAGGTTTTTCTACTCCAGACATAGATTGCTATATCCAAATTTGAAATTTTCAATTCATTTCTCTTTTGCTTAATATTTGAGTTGGTCTTCGAGTCTTGGAGTTTATTCGAGCGCAACTGATGAGTTTTATGTAGACAAAACGCGCGTTTGGCGCAAAAAATGTAAAGCCTGGTATCGTATAGGAGTTTTTCGGTCACTATCACGATGTGTTTGCGTCTCAACTCACAATAGAATGTTTCGCGGTCTTGGTTCTTTAGATACAAGGATTTGTAAATTTCTTACGTTTGTCCTATATCTGTATTGTATATACATCTTTATTGATCTAATTATAGATTTTTAATTGATTGAATCTTAAGAAGTATTAATACTACTCATATCATGTTTTCATATTAAAATGCATATAAACGAGTTCTAAATGCATACAATAAAAATTCGAAATATCGCCTAATAACGTACTAGCTAATGACTTAAAATACACTGAAAATTGTCTATTTAATACGATTCCATGTCTGAGAGCTGGTCGTTAATACAGGTCTAATACAGAAAGGCCGGTCAACACAGAACTTTTACTGGTCTTAATACAGGATTTTAAGTTCCGGTTTTTGGTTCAAAAAGGTGCCAGAAAATGGATGTGTGTATTACGCGAAATATAAGTTTTCAAGATGTTTGATGTTAGAATTGTTTATATCATTCATATGTTATAATATATTTTTTCTTTATGTATATACAATTATGGACGGTACAAAATGTGAATTGTCAAACAATAAAAGATTATTTCTTTGAGGGCGCAGTCCAAATTGAGAGAAATTTGTAGGATGGACAATCTTGGATATGCATCGCTCAAATTTGTTTAATCATACCAAAGGGCCTTTCAAACCATTAAAAATACATGTTAAAGAAGATCTTAAACATGTCTTAATGTTGTAACAAATAATTTGTCAAAACATTTACGTCAAAAAATTAATTTGTACAACAAATGAAGACTCTTTCTGTGAAGTATTGGTGGCCCTAAAAAGGGCCGTTTGTGAAAGCTATCCTCGGCACCAGATGGATTTCAAATACTTGTTTCTTAGTCACTCCAGTCCACGAACCAGTTCTTACCTCGACCTTGCAATTTTGTTTACATACGTTAGTGATGTCATTTTCATGGAAGATAACTCGTGTAAAAATTGAGAGGCTCAGGGGTTTATATAAATCGGTGAATAAAAGGTACTTCATCGCACATTATTATTTTTTTTAGGGTTTTGGAAATTCCTTGCACCAAAATGATAATTAACCCAAATAGTTCATATTGATCCCGTATGAGTCTTCTTATAGTCGCGTTTATCTTTAGTCAGCTTTTGAAGGTTATCTTAAGTCATTGGTTAATAAAGGTATCATAAAATGGGTGTTTTCGTATTAATCCTGTATTATGTCCTCATACAGTCGTATTGGGTCTCGATCAGCTGATTGATCCACGGTTACGCTTCTAGCAATGTCTAGCCAATACTGCTAACATCGACCTAATAAGACTGTACTTGAAAAAAATAACGGATTAATATTGCTGGTTTATTTTCAATTTTTGAATGTTTTTATTTTAGAAAGTTACAAGAGAATGCGTTTACAACCGTGTCAGCCAATATATTTATGGCAGTGACAAATATAGCGAGATTGTACGTATTATTGACTTACTTTCAATAGTATAATAATTAAAGAAAAAAATACAAATGTTTGGGTTTTAGTATCGTCATTTTTAAGTTATGTCATTGGATAGAAAAAGGTTCCATTTAAATGGACACCAATAAAAGATACTTTCAGATTGGAGAAAACGAGTTAAGGTCATATTCTGTTAACATTCGTGTAACTTTTCTTGAGTTTCATAAAAAAACAAGAAAAAAACGGAAGTATGAATTTAGGCGACAGTAATTTACCGAAGTTCAATTCTATTAAATCAAGTAAAACTATGTAATTTGATCGCAAACAAAATTAGTTATATTATGTTTTTCACAATTATTATGAAGTTGTTTTAGTATGAAATATCCCAAAAAACTTTTTCGACTCACTTCGCTCGGCGGTTTATAATCCGTTTTATGGAATTTCATACCTCTTTAAAAAATCCTGGATCAGCTGCTGTGCATCACCCGCCATGCGAATTCAAACTTGGGAATAGGACACAATCAGGTAACATACAAATAAGATAACTTTGCTGGTATGTTAAGATCCAAGATCGCGAAAACATGTTGCTATATATCTGAAACACTGACACACCGTATTTCAGTGTAATTCAATATTACTTTTCAGAGATTTGGATGATAACCAATTGTTATGTTGCAATATGACTGATCTCTTTGAATGGGCAGCCCTTCAAACAAAAGCTACACTTTATGGAGACTGCACAGATTTTGGAATAGTCACAGACATCCAAGAGTTTGATATATCGAACTGTATAATTCCAGGTAGGTAATTCATCAGTATTTTCTTAAATGACTGCGATCGTTAAATTAATGAATTCAGTATAATTTACTCCGACATGAAACACACATAAGAAAAACATGCAATACAAGATTTGAAACAGGAATCGTATTTCATAAGTAATTACAAATCACAAGTGACATATGACAGACAACATCATAGAAAGGAAATGAGAAAGTAATCATAATGTCAGATTGGTTTATTTGAACTCAAAACCATATTCTTAATAGAAGAAAAAGGCATTTGAAGTAATTCATTACACATGCATAAACTGTAATAACAACTCTGATGTCTTAGGAATGCTTAACAATCAAAGGTAAAAATCACTATAGAAGAATGGTCAGTGTTTGTCGATGAGCTCTTAAAGATTCATAACTATCTTCATTAACGTTTTTATGTTATATTCCCTTCCAGACCTGAACGTCACTTAGTTAACATTTAAGGATATCTGGAGGTACAACTACATTATTGAAAGCCAGTTGAATAATATGAATCAAACTATAGTTTAAGGCAAATCGATGTTTCAAGAAAATTTCCTCTCTGATATTAATATATTGCAAGGTTTTACAAATACATATAAACTCTTGTTTTTTTTTTTTGTATTTTCATTTCCTAGTTAATGGTCAGTGGAGCTCGTGGACAACAACATCGTGTTCCATGACATGCGGTAATGGCATGATATATCGAAATAGAACTTGCAACAACCCATCACCTTCTGACGGCGGAAAAGATTGTCAAGGTGTCGGCAACGAATCGTCAGTTTGTAATCTAGGAGATTGTCCAGGTAAATTATTCTTAAACTGTAAAGAATTTAAATAAATGATCAAATTCGCAATCCTGGTCTTCAAAATGTTAGATATGTAGTTATACAATGAAAAAGACTTATTGTTACACCACTGTCCGAGGTTAGGGGAAGGGTTGGGATCCCACTAACATGTTTAACCTCGCCACATTCTGTATGTATGTGCCTGTCCCAAGTCAGGAACCTGTAATTCAGTGGTTGTCGTTTTTGGTGTGTTACATATTTGTTTTTCGTTCATTTTTTGTACATAAATTAGGCCGATAGTTTTCTCGTTTGAATTGTTTAAGATTTGTCATTTTGGGGCATTTTATAGCTGACTATGCGGTATGGGCTTTGCTCATTGTTGAAGGCCGTACGGTGACCTATAGTTGTTAATTTCTTATTTGGTCTCTTGTGGAGAGTTGTCTCATTGGCAATCATACCACATCTTATTTTTTATATTATCTTCGGATTTATGTTATTAATCAAACAAAAGGAAAAAACTAAGTTGAACTTCCAACGAAACACCACTACATGACATCTTTAAATAGTTACTGTACCCCAATTTTTGACGTTTTTACCTATTATGTCTGTTAATTTTCCTCACACGTTGTTGTCAATATAATCAAATTTTATGCGACTGTCATTCAAGTGAGATGTTTAGTTTATAACAAGCAGGAAAATGACAGTTGTTTTCCATTTGTTTGATGTTTTTCAGCTTTTGCTTTTGCCATTTTTCAGGGACGTTCCGTTTTGAATTTTCCGTGGAGCACGGTATTTTTGTTATTTTACTTTTTACATATTATCGAAAGTTATGTCTTCCTTTAAATCCATTAGGAAGTGTTAAAATTAAATTTTATAAAAATATTTGTATACGTCAACTACGTTACACTCCACTACATATGACATCTGGGTTGCGTTCAATATGTAGCTGCTACGTCGGGCTACGTAGATTTTGACTACTGAACGAGTAGCTAGCCTAGCCGCTAAATAGATCTTGATAGCCCAAAAAATGTATGCTATCTAGAGAATCCAAAATGGTGTCGGAAAGGTTATAACTCATGACGTCATTTTGATAGGCTAGCTACGTAGCTTATCGTTCAACATAGATTGATATCTAAGACATAGCGGATATAGAAGTTACTACGATATTGAACATGTTGAACGCAGTCATGTTTATATTGTTATAAAGTTGACAGGAGTCGTATTGAATGGGTGACATCCATTTGAACGGTCGGTCTAATATTTTAAAATTCAAACTTACAAATTAAAAATAAATAAATAATGACAATGCTATTTTTTAAATATTTGTAATAGACGCTTCTGAAGCGCTTTTCTAATGTCACTTTCATTAACAACGATAAAACACAAAGGCCAAGGATGAACAGATTAATACAAACATGAGGCGCTATTTGACCAAAAAGGACACAGAATGGAAAACAAATTCATTTATGGCAACTCTGCCTAAGGGCTTTGGAACCTCAATTTCAATTTCGTTTCTAAAATAATTTAGTCAATTAATTTAAGTTTATCAAATCCAAGTTTCCATAATAGATAAAATTGTATTCTGAGACGTTATGCGTTCCTCAATTACAAGACTGAAGTATACACATCTAAAGAAAAAATGTTTAATTCATCATCACCTTCCAATACTGAATATTAGCAAAGTTTATTTTTAACAGTATTCTTAATACTTTTTTTTATCATAGTTGATGGACATTGGGGCCTCTGGTCGTCTGTGAGATGTTCTGTTTCCTGTGGTTACGGAATAGGAATAAGAACTAGACGATGTGACAACCCTCTTCCTTCTGGTGATGGAAATGGTTGTGTTGGTTGTGATATGGAGAGAAAACTATGTTCCTTGGGGAAATGTGACAGTGAGTAATGTTATATTTTTTGCATATCGTTTCAGTTGTGCTTTATACTATTGCTTGGCATTTACGGGTAAATAGTCAAGGCATTGTTTAAATGTGATATTTTACTGAATTAACCAGTCATGTTATAGCTGTACAAATATTTAACCAATGACAAAGGGCATATTTGACAATCCTTTCCGTAATTCAACATTTATTCATTTCATTTCTAATTACGAATACGTTCGTTTAAAGGCCAATTTACTTTTTTTTTCTTACTTTTTTTTGTTACCGTAACTGGAAGTCATAGGGACCTTTTATAGCCGACCATACGGTATTTTTTTTTTCTCATTGTTGAAGGCCGTACGGTTTGCCTATAATTTCATCCACTTCATTTGAACTTTGGTGGATAGTTGTCTCACTGGCAATCATACCACAGCTCCTTATTTCAACATAGATTGATTAATAATTGTCTACAAATATCCCGGTCTTTACAGCGAACACATTTTTAGTTATGGAACAGGTTATGGTTTCTTTAAACAACTTATGAATAGAGTGATTTTTTACAGAAGTCGCTACACGAAAGCACAGGAACGAAAAACGTCAATGATAATCTATACAATGACTTCTGGGGTTAAAAATCTCCGCAGACGATTCCTGTCATAAAATAAGGTGAATTCAGGTGCAAAAGTAAAAATATGTTGTCATTATATCTCATGTGTATCATAAATAGCTTGTATTTAAATAAATTAATGTTGCTTATATATGAAAGTATGCATTTGCTCGTAAGTTCATCATCGGTGTTCGGTTATGTGAAGCTTGCTCAGCCTCGTTATTTCTATTTATGGACTGTTTTTCTTTATTTTTGGGCTTTCAGTTTTTTTATTTCACTTTTATTTTTCCTTTTTCATTTTAAATGTGGCAGTGAACCAATATGACTTTAAAAATATAAATCGCGATAAAAAATGCAATACTAATTAAAGAGTCTATCCTAAATTGAGGTAAATTGTATGGCTCTCCAAATACCGTTTCGATTCCTAACATCACTGAATAGACATTAATTGTCGAAATCCGGATATGGTGTACAAAAACCTTTGCACCTTTTGTTTGCGGTATACCATCTTTTCCGCTAGTTTATTGTTTTCTGTTTAGTATTAAATTTATAACTAAGATCCATTTATTACATCGGTGATCCGTTTATTTGGCAATCGCCAATGGCAGTCGGCAGGGTTTAAGAACATTTGTTGTTCGACCTGTTAGTCAAATGCGTTTTGTTAAAATATACTTTTTCACTTTTTTGGTCTTTTGGAAAATGTTGTTTGTGCTGTATTTAGACCCCTCTAACAAGAAATTTGTTTTGCATGCACACGTATAAAAATTGCGGTTTTTATCCAACGCAATCATAGGTTTGAACGTTGTTTTCAATTTAGACTTGTGTATATATATATATATATATATATAGTGTCTAAAAATAGCAACAATCAACATTCAATCTATCTAGGCGTGGATCAGTTTGTAAATAAACTGATGCAGTTACTACATTAAATTATATAAGTGCCTAAGAATGTAACTTTAACACTTTAGCAGCGATACAACATCTATGTTACATCTAATTGCAAAACGGAAAATAGTATTTATATTCTTACTTGTGGAACTTGCAAGCTGCAGTATGTTGGTGAAACAGAAAAGAAATTCAATATCAGACTGAACAATCGCCGGTCTTTTTGTACAAAAGGAGGGAACTGTCCAATTACGAGACACCTCTTAAGAACAGGGCATACTTTTGAAAATATTACCTTTCAAATAATTGAGGTAAACTAAAACTGGGACTCCCAAAGGAGAAAACAGAGAAAAAGATTTTGGATGCATCAGCTACGTACTCTTGAACCTGATGGACTTAATGAGAGAGATGAAAAACAGTTCTACATGAAACCAAAGGAATAAATCCTCAACTTCATTCAATTTAACTAAAACAACTATTTGTTTTGATTTAAGATTGCTATGTACAATAAGCGGCAAAAATATTTTTCTAGACATTTAACATTGAGCTACAAAAATTTCTTTACAGCCTCTAACTTTTACCTGGTTGGCTGCACGCGCCTGATGAAGCTAATTTGTTTAGCGAAATATTGCATGAATAATATAAAATATAACAACTAATTTTATAACACTCATTAGTGCGTTGAAGTTACATTCTTAGGCACTTATATATATATATTTATATTTATTTATTATTTCGTATTTTTGTCTTTAATTGCATATAATGCCTGCCATTTCTTTTTTTTTCAGAATCGTGCAAAGATGCAGGCAAGAACAAAAAAACAGGTAAATATAATTACAAATGAATTACTTATATACAATATTTGTATAATCAGCAGTTGATTTGAAAATTACTATTTTCCTTTTTTTTTACTATTTTCTAATGCATCAAAGGGATCAAATGGGACATTAAAAACTCATTATTTGATGAAAAACTAACAATGTTAGGTGAAAAAAAGACGAAAAAAAAGACGAAAAAGACGAAAAGACGAACAAGTCCACAAAACACACCATACAACACTGAAGATTGAGCAAAAGGAATCCAATTTAAAAACCAGGGCTCCGGAAAGTTTAGCAATTCCTACTCCACACATGTGGCACATATTAATTCATGATTGTCTTTTTGATAACTTAATGCTTTTTCGGAGTCGAAGAGTAATCTTCTATCTATTTTTATTTGGGGAAATCAACAACTCTTGTCGGTATACAGGAAACAAACATCACACATATAATATACTAGTAGCCACAAACAATGAAAACTTATCACAGTGATCTAATACTTCTATAATTATACTTTGAAGAAGGAATCATTTTATATTACACAAAAAATCGATTACAATGTCAATTTAAAGCGTCGGATAAAGAAACCATATATTTGTTGTTTGGACAGTTTTAGTGTTAAGCAAGAGGCAATCACTAATCTGCTATTGTATGATGAGTGTTTTCTTTAGCATATAAGATCATCATAGGTTTTCGGAATGGTTCGAATTGCTCAATATATAGTGTTTTGTTACTTGTAGTTTGATTGCACATTTTTTATATTTTCCCTCTCTTTTCAAGCATACAGCTATAATATAAAAAGATTATGCATAAAATTAAAATAAATCTATAACAATGACGGTTATAAATATAATTTTCCAACTTTCTATTTGTTGTAGATGGAGATAGGAAGAAAGCAAGAAAATTGAAAAGGGAATCTCACCACAGACTAATGAAGAATATCATGAAGTAAAAATCCCCAGAGGAACGATGAACTTTATATTTCACGAGACTGTAAGGATAAATGTCATTTGGTATTTGTTCCTTATATATCACTTTGAGGGGTTTCAAATGAGATTGTAGAAATAAATGTCAACTGGTTTTAGTTTCTCATATATCATTTTGAGGGTTTTCACATAAGGCTGTAGGGATAATTGTAAACTGGGTTTTATTTCTTATATATCACTTTGAGGGGTTTCACATAAGGCTCTAGAGATAATTGTAAACTGGTTTTTTAGCTCACCGGGGCCCGAAGGGCCCCATGTGAGCTTATGCCATCACTTGGCGTCCGTCGTCTGTCGTCGTCTGTCGTCGTAAACTATTTCAAAAATCTTCTCCTTTGAAACTACTCGGCCAAATACCTTCAAACTTTAACTAAATGTTCCTTATGGTATCTAGTTTATAAATTGTATCCGAAGTTTTGATCCATCGACAAACATGGCCGCCATGGCTAAAAATAGAACATAGGGGTCAAATGCAGTTTTTGGCTTATATCTCAAAAACTAAATCTTTTAGAGCAAATGTGACAGGGGTAAAATTGTTTAATTGGTCAAGATCTATCGGCCCTGAAATTATCAGACGATTCAAACGACCCATTGTTGGGTTGCTGCCACCGAATTGGTAGTTTTAACAAAATTTTGCAGTTTTTTGTTACTATCTTGAATATTATTATAAATATATATAAACTGTAAGCAGCAATAATGTTCAGCAAAGTAAGATCTACAAAAAAGTTAATATGACCAAAATTTTCAATTGACCCCTTAAGGAGTTATTGCCCTTTAAAGACAATTTTACACAATTTGTTCATCAAGTTTGCTTACATTTAAAAATCTTCTCCTCTGAAATACAGGTGAGCGATTCAGGCTCTTGAGAGCCTCTTGTGTTTCTTATATATCACTTTGAGGGTTTTCTCATAAGGCTGTAGGGATAATTGTAAACTGGTTTTTGTTTCTTATATATCACTTTGAGGGGTTTCACATAAGGCTGTAGGGATAATAATAAACTGGTTTTTGTTTCTTATATATCACTTTAGGGGTTTTCATATAAGGCTGTAGGGATAATAGTGAGCTGGTTTTTGTTTCTTAAATATCACTTTGAGGGGTTTCACAAAAGGCTGTAGGGATAATTGTAAACTGGTTTTTGTTTCTTATATATCACTTTGAGGGTTTTCACATGAGACTGTAGGGATGAATGTGAACTGGTGTTTGTTTCTTATATATCACTTTGAGGGTTTTCACATGAGGTTGTAGGGATAATTGTAAACTGGTTTTTGTTTCACATAGATCATTTTGAGGGATTGCCCATTAGGCTGTAGGGATAATTGTAAATGGTTTTTGTTTCTCAGATATCACTTTGAGGGATTGCTTATGAGGCTGATGGATACTTGTAAACTGGTTTTTGTTTCTCATATATCACTTTGAGGGATTGCCCATGAGGTTGTAGGGATACTTGTAAACTGTTTTTTTTTTTCTTCATATATCACTTTGAGGGATTGCACATGAGGCTGTAGGGATAAATGTGAACTGGTTTGTGTTTCTTAATTATCATTTTGACATTGATTTCCGTGGAGATATGATGTGGCATCTGATGACATTGATTTCCATAGGAATCTTATAATTGATTATGTAAAATAAATTTTGGTGAAAATTTAGCATTTTGTAGTTTTTTTCTTTTTTAGATTACCACTGAAAATTATTTAAAAAAAACCGATGCACAATCTGACAACGACTATCATATACAAAACATAACATAACGCTATCTTCAACGGGTCATATACTGAATACTGAATACTGAATATATAAACACTGGCATTAACATATGCTGAATCATGCATGTCATATAATCATTATATAACGCTTTCATCTTCAACCCATATACAAAATAAACGCCATCACCAACATACCATTCATTGACTATATAACTTAAATGTCAACATACCATATACATTGTTCAAACCATTTTAGCCTTAGATGCACGAATTTTTAATAAGTTGTTATTGACTTTGAACAAGCTATCAGTAACTGCGAGTACTCACATCTGTACTAAGTGTCTTTTATGTTGTGGGGATGTATAAATACCCTGCCACGTCCGGTCTGTGTTTTTTGTAAGATGTCTTTCTGCTCTGTATTGATCTGATGAGTAAAGTCATTTTCAAGTGATTGTTATAGTTTGTTCTTATGTTGAAATGTCACCCCACTGTCCCGGGTTAAGGGGAGGATTAGCGCCTTCAAACTAGTTTAACCCCGCCACATTCTGTATGTGACTGTCCCAAGTCAGGAGACTGTAATTCAGTGGTTTTGTTTGTTCATGTATATCATGTTTGTTTTCATTTATTAATTTGTACATAAATCAGGCCTTTAGTTTTCTCGTTTGAATTGTTTTACAATTGTCATTTCAATACCTTTAATAACTGACTATGCCGTTTGAGTTTTACTCAATGTTGAAGGCCGTACGGTGACCTATAGTTGTTGACTTCTATGTCATTTGGTCTCTTATTGGAAGTTTTATCATTGGCAATCATGCCACATCTTTTTATTTTTATATATATTACGCTTTCACCAATTTACAAGATAGAAATTACATAACGCCATCACCAACATACCACTGAATTACTATAGAAAGCTTCCACCGAGGCAACATACCATATAATTCTAACTATATAAGGATCGAACAAGAATACCATTTCCTGTCTGTTTTGTTATACGGAATATCCCAATTACATAGAAATTTCATGCATGAGAAATGCAAGGAAGAAGTATTCAGTAGTTATCAAAATAATGACGATAATACGAACTGCCCTACATATATAAGGTGACGTAGGTTTCAAAATAGGGTAACTTCTGCAATGTCAGTTCTCCAAATGGTGAGCAGGTTGCGATGGTAAAATTTTTGTTACACGCAAGGTTTTCTTCTCATCTGGGAGTTTACAGTTGATCCTGGACCACTGTTATACATGTTATAGTCCTTGGTTCACAAATATAGTCATTAGTGTGGACAGTGTATAACTTGCATGTTTTTTATACATCTTCCAAATTTATGTAATTATACCTTTTGCATGGAATAGTAGGCAAAGTAGTGGGATGAAAGTACATGATACACACATTTGGATGATGAATTTTAGGTAAAGTAGTGATATGGTCCAGTTCAGAAATTAGTATGTCTGAAGCAGTCAAACTTGATTAAAGAACTCTTTATCATGGAATTGTCCTTATTGTGATTTAGAGGTTGTAGACTTTTCTATTGTTTTTCATACAATTTGCCCAAAAAATAATACACAACACTGTAGAAATCTTTTTGAGGGATGGTAGGTGCGTTTTTTTTTTTTTTATGTGATACTAAAATAAATGCACAATGCATTAACTGTGTTTTCGGGCCAGTTTAAATTGTCTGTATTTTAAAATCGTAGTCTTTTTTTTTCAATACGGAGAGTTTGAAATTGTCCCAGCTACCCTATAGTATAGGTTAATCAAAAATTGTGCGTTTTGCATATAAAAATTCTATAACTGAAGATCGTATATTGACATCACAGTGTTTTTTGTAGTTTTTGTCATAGGGTTGATGTCCCATTAGCGTATACCGCATATATTTATTATTCGTATTCTAAAATAAAGCTGCGAAGACCTCCTTTCAAAGATTTTAGACATAGTAACGGTAATCTCAAAATCAATGTACAAATATGGGGGAATTTTAATGTCAGTTATAAGCAATAAAGCATATTCATCAATTAAATACTTGTGTTGAATTCACACAATTCTTTGCGTTGTTTAATTTTTGTAATTTCAATACTGAGTATCTTTCAATATTCAGTATTGAAATATAAACAGTAGAATGATCTCTTAATAGTGTGTAACAGCAAGATCGAGAAACTCGTATTCACATACCAGCGCTTTCCATCTAGAGCAGCTCGTTACTTTGAACGACAAAATTATTTTATATCTCTACCTGTGTGACGTTTACATTCTGACGTCAAACGCACGATTCTACGTTAGAGTCAATGTTGGTCTAGCCATTTGGTCCCAGTACTTAAAGACTTTCAGTCGTTTATGGGTGGATTTGGCATACATAGATAAAATTCAAAAATGGGAAAGCGATGGGTGAGGTTGTTATGTTTGATATATGCCTTTTTGTGCTTCTTTGTTAAATATTTGTTTGCTTTTGTTGTGATTAAGATGCTTGTGGCTCTTGTACGTCCTGTCATTTTTGTTTGTGATATTCTCTTATGCATGTGGCGTGGCTCTGTGCTTATACATCCAGTTATTGTGCTATTGTAAAACTTGTTTGTTGCTTGTCTTTAATTTTTTGCCTTTGTGCTTTGTCGATATACCTTTTTATGTTTCTTCGTTACATATATGACGTGGCTCTGTACTTATACATCCCGTCATTGTGTTATTGTATTATGGCAAATTTATGCCATTTTGTGCTTCTTTGTGACATATTTGTTTGGTTTTTTTTTAGTGATTAAGATTATAAACCAATGTTGACTACTGTATATTTGACATTTTTACCTATTATGTCTGCTTGTTTTGTTCACGCATCGATGTCAATATAATGGAATTTGATGCGACTGTCATACAAGTGAGAAGTTTAGCTAGCTATAAAACCAGGTTCAATCCACCATTTTCGACATAAGATAATTCCTGTACCAAGTCAGGAATATGACAGTTGTTATCCATTCGTTTGATGTGTTTGAGCTTTTGATTTTGCCATTTGATTAAGGACTTTCCGTTTTACAGTTAAGTCTGCCTCATATCTTGACTTACATCTAGAATTTGACAATGAGGGTCGGTTGAAAACAAAACTTTACGACAAAAGATATGATTTCAGCTTCCCAATTGTGTCCTTTCCATTTTCAGTTCCAAATGGTGAAGTTGAAATCATCACTTCGTAAATTTTACGGACGCCAACACGAGTTGGTTGACCGTTATGGAATATCCGTTTAACAGATGATATCGGATATGTTCCTTTTGTCGTAACTACAATCCCGTTCCCTTTTCACGAATGTGACCTACCGAATTAGACTATTTACCGGCTTTGTTATAACATGAGCAACATAACGGGTGCCACATGTGGAGCAGGATCTGCTTACCCTTCCGGAGCAACTGAGATCACCCCCAGTTTTTGATGGGGTTCGTGTTGCTGTTGTACCCTAATTTGTGACATTTTTACCTCTTGTGTTTGTTTTGTTCACACATCGTTGTCAATATAATGGAATTTGATGCGACTGTCATACAAATGAGAGGTTTAGCTAGCTTTAAAACCAGGTTTAATCCACCATTTTCTACATAAGAAAATGCCTGTACCAAGTCAGGAATATGACAGTTGTTATCCATTCGTTTGATGTGTTTGAGCTTTTGATTTTGCCCTTTGATTAGGGATTTTCCGTTTTGTTAAGTATTTTTGTGATTTTACTTTTTATTTTTTTTTTAACAGTACGCTTGCAATTGCATAAATTAGGATCGCTATAACTTCGCTCATGCATATAACTTTATACTATTGCACGATCATAAAACAAGCTGTTTTATAACTGGTTATTTAAAAAAAAAAAAAAAAAAACCTTCATATATGTCAAGGCTGCATGCTGCCTGTACCCCTGCGGATATGTTCAATTCCTTTCAAATTGCATGCTTGACTCATTTCCACTTATGCACATGAACTGTACTTCTTGATTAGCTCATTTTTACAGTAAATCATTCACAGTTTTAGGGTTAAAATATAAACCAAAGTGATAATCAAACTCATAAGTTGAAAATAAACTGACAATGCCATGACAACAGTATACAAAACAAAACACAAAATAGAAAACTAAAGACTGAGCAATACGACCCCCCCCCCCCCCACCCCCACCCCTCCAAAAAAAAAACAAACAAACAAAAAAAACAACAGAAAAACTCTTGACTCGGTAATTGCAATGTCTTTTAAAAAACAAAATTCAATACACAAATTGCTGTTCCAAAAGGTACATGTATTTTCTTATAAATATGCAAAACCGTGGCGTTCATTTTCACTCAGTAGTTACATTCAAGTTTTAGATGTAGATAGTAGATAAGAACGAACAATTATTAAAACATATTGAAATATCGTCAATCTCTTATGAATATACAAGTAAAGTTAAAGAAAAGGAAGGAATCGCATGAATTCTAAACGGAAAAAGACCGGGGGCATCGTCAATAATGCATATAGATTATTGAACTCGCACTGAGGTGCTTCATGACCTAGTTCCCGGATCACTTGTTAATCTGAAGGAACATCAATCGAAATACATTCTCCTGCATGCACCACACCACCTCCCCCCAGAATTTCAAATTAAAAAATATATATCTTTATATATCTTATACATGTTATAGATCAAACACAAAAGTGTGGTCCATGCTCCAAAATGCTTACAACCGTTGGAGGCTTGCGGTTCATACAAAGGTCCACCCGATGGGTGTTAAAATACCAATATCTACGGATATGAACGTAGATAACTTATATGCTATCATTGACATAGCTAGTAAGTAAGTGTTTTATTATAGAAAAGTAGGGGGAAATGTTTGCGTCCAGTACAAAGTCTTTTTACGGGAAAATGTTTGCTTGTAGTAAACAGTTTATACCAATTTATACCCAGTAAATAGTTTTTTGAATAGAAATATCCAGTGAGATATTTTAATTCATGTTACCATACCTCAGTATGTATTTTAGTTATGAAATTATGGACGAATAAACTTACTACATGTATGTGTACGAAATCGTCTTATTGTGTTATTTTTCAATTTGCAGCCCCGCAATCTAATGTTCATTTAAGTTATAATATTATATGTAGTATTGGCATTGTGTGCATAAATTTCAAATCTCTTTTTCATAATCAAAGTTTTGATAAATGAATACTAAATTAAAGCAAAACAAATTATAAGGTCATTTTTTTTCTCTGACTGCTAATGACGTCTTTGCACTTAATCCATTGGATGTTGGATGTGAACTGATTGATATTTTAGTCTTTAGTGCGTGATTTTTTTTTATAAGTTTTTTTTAACTTTGAACTAGCGATAAGTAGCTGTGAGTACTCTATGATCTGTGCTTTTTGCTGTTGAGATGTGTAAGTACCCTGCCACATCCACTCTGTTTTTGTTAGATGTAATTTTCTATTTGTATCCATCTGATAAGTTAAGCCTTTTTCAACTGATTTTTATAGTTTGTTCTTATGTTGTACTGTTACACCACTATCCTAGGTTACGGGGAGGGTTGGCGCCTTCAAACTAGTTAGTTGCGCCACATTCTGCATGTGCCTGTCCCAAGTCAGGATCCTGTAATTCGGTGGTTGTCGTTTCTTGCTGTGTATCATATTTGTTGTTCGTTCATTATTTTATACATTAATCAGGCCGTTAAGTTTTCTCGTTTGAATTGTTTTACATTTGTCATTTCGGTGTCTTTTATAGATGACTATGCGGTATGGGTTTTGCTCATTGTTCAAGGCCGTACGGCGACCTATGGTAGATTTATGTCAAATTAATAATTTGATATAAAAATAAAGAGATGTGGTATGATTACCAAAGAGACAACTATCCACCAAAGTTCATATGAAGTGGATGAACACATTTATAGGCAACCGTACGGCCTTCAACAATGAGAAAAACCCATATCGTATATAGAAATAAGGTAATTTGGTATGATAACAAATGAGACAACTATCCTCAAAAGCTAAAATGAAGTGGATGTAAGTAATTATAGGCAACCGTACGGCCTTCAACAGTGAGAAAATACCAAACCGTATAGTCGGCTATGAAAAGGCATCGACATGAAAAATATGAAACAATTCAATTGAGAAAAGTAACGGCCTAATTTATAACAAAACAATTTACGAAAAACAAATATGACAGACATGAACCAACGACAACCACTCACATATAGGCTCCTGACTTGGGAGAGACACATAAAGAATGCAGCAGGGATAGACATGTTTGTTGGCACTCAACCCTTCCCTTAACCTGGGACAGTGATGTCGGCTATAAAAGGACCCGACATGAAAAATATGATACAATTCAATTGAGAAAACTAACGTCCTAATCTATAATACTGAATTCAATTGATAACATCAATTTTGAGTTTCGATTTACATGACTGCTATTGCTGGCATAGCTTGAGACGCTATTTAAACTTTGTGGACAATAGCAAAGAGAAAATGCTGAACTCTTATTTGGGGTATTGCACCTCACAGCCGTTATCTTCTACAAATAGTCAACCGGAAGTCGACTATCGAAAGTAATCTGACTTCAACAAACAAAACATCAAGAAACGATTTAATTTTCTGAGCCTATCGTGATATGTATGTATGTGTCGTGGATTTGTACAATTCACGGTGAACGATTTTCAAGTAATTTTTTTTTTTTGGAAACGGATTGAAAATGTCGGCCAAAGAAACTTTCAACTTTTGGTTCAATGAAATGGCAGGATTTCTTTTCCATTAGTCCATTGTAATGCCTTTTGAAAAGTCAAGGCCTTTCAGAATGATTATGTGATGGGAGTTAAGGTGTATGTTGGTGACTTTGGTAATTAAGGCGGTTGTGAAGAAATTTTGATTTTAGTGGTAACCATTCTTCGTCAAAGCGCTTTTCTGAATCTCGTTTCCGGTTCATTCCGGTCACTTAAAGTCATCGACATTGGGTCAAGGAATTAAGTCGGTAATCACATTTAATGATTATATGATATGCTGGTGTCAGCATATGTTTTTGACAGTGTTATATGTTCAGTGGTATAAACTATATGTTATGTTAATGATAGCAGTTGTCAGATTGGTCATTGTTTTTTTTAATTATTTTTCAGTGGTTATCTAAAAACTAAGAAAACTACAAATTTACATCAAGATTTATTGAGAAAAGCCAAATAGTAAATGATTCCAAAGGAAATTAATGTCACCAAGTGTCACATCGTATTCCTACAGACATCCATGTCAGCAGGTGCCACTTCATATTACCACGGAAATCAGTGTTACCACGTGCCACTTCCTATTCCATCGGAAATAAATGTCACTAGGTGCCACTTAATTCATTCCCAAAAGGTATCCTCAAAACTTTTGACAAAAACTGCTCACTGATAAAACATTTTAAGCTGAACGAAACTGTATTGATGTATTCGAAAGCTACCATAAAGAAACTTATCCACAATTTATTCTTTAAATATAAAATTGTAATTGAAAAAAATAGCTCATCATCAATGTATAGAAATAATTTCAAGGTAGATCCAATAGAACATCCCTACAAATGAAATATTTGAAACAAAACCCATTTACATTTATCCCAATAGCCTCAAAATGATATATTGGAAACAAAAACCAGTTGACATTTATCCCTACAGCCTGATTTAAAATCCCGAAAAATGATATAAGAGACACAAATACCAGTTTACATTTATCCCTACAATCTCATGTGAAATCCCTCAAAATGATATATGAGACACAAATACCAGTTTACATTTATCCCGACAATCACATGTGAAATCCCTCAAAATGATATATGAGACACAAATACCAGTTAACATTTATCCCGACATTCTCATGTGAAATCCCTCAAAATGATATATGAGACACAAATACCAGTTAACATTCATCCCGACAATCTCATGTGAAATATATAAGAAACAAAAACCAGTTGATATGTATCCCTACAGTTTAATGTCAAATCCCTCAATGTGATAAATGGGAGAAAAAAAAATATTTACTTTTATCCCTACAATCTCATCTAAAACCACTTAAAATTATTTTATGAGAAACAAAAAGCAGTTTATATTATCCCTTCAGCCTCATGAGAAACCCTATAAAATGGCATATGAGAAACAAAAACCAGTTGACATTTTTCCCTACTGCCTCATTTGAAACCCTTAAAATGGCACATGAGAAAAAAGAAAAACAGATGACATTTATCCCTAATCTTCAAAATGGCATATGATAAACAAAAACCAGTTGACATTTATCCCTACTGCCTCATTTAAAGTTCTTCTATTCTAAAGGGAAATGAGAAACCAAAACCAGTAGACATTTATTTATGTAATCTTATGGGAAACCTCTTAAAGTGATATATGAGGAGAAAATAGCAAATGACATTTATCCGTACTGGCACAAGTGAAACATAAAGTTTATCGTTCCTCCGGTTTTTTTATTTTACTTCATGATATTCTTCAATAATCTGTGGTGGGATGTCCTTTTCAATTTTCTTGCTTTCTTCCATTCTCCACCTACAGAAAATAGAAAGTTTGAAAATAATATTTATAACCGTCATTGTTTAGATTTATTGTTTGTGTATATTTTATGTATACTCTTTTCATATTAAGGATTAATGTTTGAAAAGAGAGGGGGAAGCTACAAATGAGCAATCACAAACCACAAGTCACAGAAACATTGACAACACCTTGGTAAAAAAGAACGATAGTAAGAAAAACACCGAAACAGAAAACTATGGATCAAGCAATTCGAACCATTCCGAAAACCTTGAATGATCTTTTCATGTTATATGCTAAAATAATTCTTGTATGATTTCCATATTACGGAATACATTTATATGATTGGTCGAGAGGGCTTCTGTTAGTGGCTCTTGAATGCATTCATTTTTCGATAAACAATATTTAGGAACTACTTTTTGTAACCAATGTAAACAAGAAGGCGGCTATAATAACACAAACCGGTTCGACGTTTAAAATATTTATTTTCGCTTTGCGTTCATAAAATATTTATTTGAATGATAATAAGATATTTTTGAAGTTTATTTTTAATCAGATAGCAAATTTCATGGAATACAATTGTTCTGCGTTAACCAAAAAACGTTGAAGACCCATTGGTGGCCTTCGGCTGTTATCTGCTCTTTGGTCGGGTTGTTGTCTCTTTGACATATTCCCCATTTCCATTTTAAATGTTCTTGTAATTATCTATTCATCCTTGGTCTTTGTGTTTTATCGTTCTTAATGAAAATGACATCGGAAGCAACAATTCAAGCATCTATCCAAATTAAAAAAAAGGCATTGTAACTATTTTAATTAATGTTAGTTTGAATTTTAAAATAATAGACCGACCGTTCAAATGGAAATAAATGTACGCTCAAAACACAAACCTTGTTTTGTTTCTTTCTGACCTTAATAGTTTGTAGGAGATTTCATTTTTAGCACAGGACGTACATGTACATTAATAAAAAAATCAAACAAATTCCAATTCAGATGTACGAAGAAAGTATCAAGAATGCACATTGGTATTCACATTTATATTAGAGAATTTTATCAACCATTCAATATGACAGGGGAAAGTTGACAGGGCTGCTTTCAATATCGTAGCAGCTGGTATAGCCGCTATGTCTTAGATATATATCTATTTTGAACGATATGCTACGTAGCTTCCCTATCAAAATGACGGCATGGGTTATAACCTTTCCGACGCTATTTTGGATTCTCTAGATAGCATACATATTTAGCATCTAGGCTAGCTACACTTTCAGCAGTCAAAAATTATGTAGCCCTACATAAGAGCTACGAAAGTGTAACATAGTGGACGTATACAAAAAGTCGAGTGTTACGTAGTGGACATTAACAAATAGTGGAGTGTTACGTAGTGGACATATACAAATAGTGGAGTGTTACGTAGTGGACGTATACAAATAGTGCAGTGTTACGAAGTGGACGTATACAAATAATTGAGGGTTACGTTTTGGACGTACATGTATACAAATAGTTTTATAAAATTCAATTTTAATACTTTCTAATGGAATATTCTTTGGTTTAAAGGAAGATACTATTTAATCTGTATGTGACAACACCAATAGGAAATCTGGGCCCTGAATGCTCTTTAACTTCGTACTTTATGTTGCCTTTTAACATTTTTCTACAAGCTTAAGTGATGAGATTTTTGTCAATCAAAACACACGTCTTGCACATACACGTATAAGCCTGTTATCTCTGATGAGTTTATTCAATACTTCTCAAAAAAGTATTCTACATATGATTATCAAAAAAATTAAGCCTTATTATATTTGCTGGGTGCTAATTGTATACTTCATGTTTCTATTAAATATGTAAGTTGACTTGATACAAAGTTGACCATTTAGATAAGCACGGTATTACTGCGAAGTTATGTCTCATACTGCTGCCTCTTTTGTTGCATGTCATTTATTAAACAGGTTTAAGTAGAAGTGATACCATCAACAAATAAACGGGAAATATGTATCGATACATTCTACTCTGTGGTTGACACATACTTGTTGAATGAATGGATGATGGTCTTTGACATTTGGTTGTAATTATAACAGGCATTTCACTTGTTAGTGTACTTTGAATATGAACTGCTTTGTATTAGACCGATAAGCTGAAAGTTAACATGCTAGTTTACAGGGTAAAAGTTCACAGGAAGACATGTCATCCTACCAGACACATTATTTTGACTCACACACACACACACGCACCAAGAAACATCTTGCATAGCAGAGAAGCAGCAATTACAAAGTTCGTGATTTGATTCGGTCGGGATCTTATCAATCAACTTCTGCACCACAGGTGAACATGCTAACATTAGACCATCGAAGCGGTTGAAAACTATTTTAAAAACAGTTAATAGTTTTCCAAATACACATTTATGTTGCACAATTACTGTGCAACTAGACAACACATTCGTTGTTATGTAGTGACTTATAGTGGCAAAAGTTCCGATAATATAATTTGAACACATTAATGAGGATAATGAACCTATCGATGACGGGATGAAATAAGAAAAGCATTTTTATGTTAATTTTAAAACATTTGGTGTTTACCAGTGTGATAATTTTGTTATGAATACTTCGATCATTTATAAAACTTTAATTGTCGTATTAAAGAGCGAGAAGATACAAAGAGACAATAGAAAAACATACATGAGTCGTCGAAAATGGATAGTTTTTGAATAATGCAAATTTGAAAAGAATTATTTTCATTTAGTCGCCATGTTGGAGGTCGACGTCACACTGTTTTGCATGTTTCAGTTTCGTTATATAGTCAAATGAGAAAATCAAACATTTACAATTCAAAATTGGCCGCCAAATAAAATAACTCAAACTCAAAATACATTCGTTTGCTGAGTTTGAGGTTTTGATTTTGCAATTTGATTAGAGACTTTCGTTTTAAATTTTTGATGGAGTTCGGTATTTTTGTTATATTACTTTTCACATGGTATTGAAATCTATAAATACCATGGTAAAAAACGAAAAGAAAAGAAGAAAAGGAAAACAAAAGTCTGCAAACACTTCGCAGGAAAAATAAATATGAACATTCAAAAACAGTAGTCAATTTAAGGTGCCTCAGAAGGATAGGCAGATAAACAAGCGTATAAGTTAGTAATGTTCCCGCGCAAACTATTATTCATAAAAAATATAATAATGGAAATATGGGGGTGAGATGCAAATATACCCATTCAAAAAAATGCTCGCCCCAACCACCATGTTATCAACATCACATTGGTATCTCATCAAATTTTAATTTAGAATGGGACCGAATGTACATTAACCGAACTGCAAGTGAAGTCTCAGTCTTTTCTATAGATTTCAATATTTATTAAATCAAAATAATTTTATATTTTATTTTAAGAACACGTTTTATTTTTATGTTACCATGTTTATTGCAGGTCAACACTATACTAGAATTGCACAACATAACCGGAAATAAAATCCGACTGACTACACATTACGCGGCATTATTTTTCGTTGAATTCATAAATTCGTGAATTGCCGTGACCCACGAAACCCACGAAAATTAGTTTACCACAAGTAAATATGAATCCACAGTACGAAAATGTCAAAGGGGCACATTAACTATTTAAAGATGTCATGTAGTAGTGTTTTATTGGATTGTTCAACTCCATTCCGGTTCTCCTTCATTTGATAAATAACATAAATCTTAAGGTAAGTCTTCTTCACTATATAACTATATATCTAACACTGTTGAAGACCAGGATTGCGAATTTTATATTTCTTTTTAAATTCTTAACAGTTTAAGAAAATTTTACCTGGACAATCTCCTAGGTTACAAACTGACGATTCTTTGTCAACACCTTGACAATCTATTCCACCGTCAGAAGGTGAGGGGTTGTTGCAAGTTCTATTTCGATATATCATGCCATTACCGCATGTCATGGAACACGATGTTGTTGTCCACGAACCCCACTGACCATCAACTTAAAATAAAATAAGAGTTTACATGTATTTGTAAAACCTTGCAATATATTTTATATCATTGAGGAAATTTTCTTGAAACATCGATTTGTTTTAAACAATAGATTGATTCATATTATTCAATTGGCTTTCAAAAATGTAGTTGTACCTCCAGATATCTTAAAATGTTAACTAAGTGACGCTCAGATCTGGAAGAGAATATAACATAAACACATTAATGAAGATAGTTATGAATCTTTTTGAGCTCATCAGTAAACACTGACCATTTTTCTTAGTGAGTCTTACCTTGATTGTCAAGCATTCCTAAGACATCAGAGTTGTTATTACAGTTTATGCAAGTGTACTTGAATATTTCAAATGCGTTTTTCTTCTATTAAGAGTATAGTTGTGAGTTCAAATAAACCAATTTGACATTGTATGATTATTTTTTCATTACCTTTCTATGCTGTTGTCAGTCATATGTCACTTGTGATTTATAATAACTTATATAATATGATTCCTGTTTCAAATATAGTAATGTGTGTTATTCTTATGTGTGATTCTTATCAGAGTAAATTATACTGAACTCGAAGTCAATTTATAAGATACTATTGAATTACCTACCTGGAATTGTACAGTTCGATATATTAAACTCTTCGATGTTTGTGACTATACCAAAATCTGTGCAGGCTCCATAAAGTGTAGCTTTTGTTTGAAGGGCTGCCCATTCAAAGAGATCAGTCATATTGCAACATAACAATTGGTTTCGACCCAAAGATCTGAAAAGTAATATTGAATTACACTGAAATACGATGTGTCAGTGTTTCAGATATAGAGCAACATGTTTTTGCGATCTTGGATCTTTACATACCCGCAAAATTATCATATTTTTATGTTAACTGATTGTGTTCTTTTCCCAAGTGTAAAATGTGAAGGGGGATGATGCACAGCAACTGAACCAGGATTTTTGAAAGAGGGATTAACATTCCATAAAACGAATTATAAACTGCCGAGAGAAGTGAGTCGAAAAAGTTTTTGGAATATTTCATGCTAGAAAAAAAAATCATATTAATCAAGAAAAAATTGATCAAAATGGTTTTTTTTTGCGACAAATAACACAATTGAACTTCGGTAAATTACTGTCGCCTAAATTCATGCTTCCGTTTTTTTTTTTTTTTTCTTATCAAACTGAAAAAAAGTTACACGAATGTTAACAGAATATGACCTTAACTCGTTTTCTCCAATCTAAAAAGCAGCTCTTAGTGGTTTTAATTTATACGAAACCTTTTTCTATCCAATGACAGGACTTAAAAATGACTACACTGAAACCCGTACATTTGTATTATTTTCTTAAGTTCATTCTATGTCGTATATAATATTGATAATTATTTCATGTCGGTTAAGAGTTAGCTTCTCTTATTGGATAACAAGGGACCACATGACATTCCTTATTCTTCAGTAATAATTTCTATCGGTCTTTAACAGAAAAAAAACGACCAGAAAAGCGGTCGTTAACAGACTTTTTCATGTTAATGACCGGTGGGGCGTGGTTTTAACAGACTTTTACATGTTAATGACCGATGGGGCGTGGTATTTCTGTTTAGAGAGATGTCCCTTTAATAAAACATTTTCCTGATTTCAATAGTATATTGAAGTTGTTGAATTATTTACCATCAATTGACCATATGTTTTCGTTAATTATAAAATTATTGAAAACCTTATTTTCTTTTCATATACTGAAAAATTGCACATTAATGATCTTCACTCTTTTCTACAGAAAACGTACAATAACTCGAGTTTGTTTTGAACAATTTGAATTGATGAGAATTTTTAAAAACATGGTTCCTCAATGAAATAAACATAAAAGTTATTGAAGAACTGGTCATTATCGTGATACATGGACTTCCTGTAGGACAGTGGTATTGACTGCAACAGGGATAATGACCTCGCCTACGGCTCAGTCATTATCACTGTCTTAGTCAATACTACTGTCCTGTGGGCAGTCCATATATCACGATAATGACCAGTTTTTCAATAACTATTATGTAATTATACTATTAAAAGTAAGTCAATAATACTAACACAGACGTTAGATTTGTCATTGCCATAAATATATTGGCTGACACGGTTGTTAACGCATTCTTTTGTAAATTTCTGAAATAAAAACATTTAGAATTTAAAATTAACCAGCATATTATTCCGTTATTATTTTCGAGTACAGTCGTATACATGTAGCAGTATTGGCTAGAAGCTTACCCGAGGGTAAATCAGCTGATCGAGATTAAATAAGACTGTACGAGGACATAATACAGGATAAATACGAAAACATCCATTGTATGATACCTTTATTAACCAATGACTTACGATAACCTCCAAAAACTGACTGAAGATAAACGCGACTATTGGAAGACTCATACGGGATCCTTATGAACTTTTTTAAGTGAATTATCGTTTTGAGGCAAGGAATATCGAATAACCCTGCAAATTAATAATGTGAGATGATTTAACCTTTTATTCACCGATTTAAAAGACCCTTTCAGTCTTTCAATTTTAAAACGCGTGATCTCCCTTGAAAATGACATCACTGACGTATATAAACAAAATAGCAACGTCAAGGTAAGAACTGGTTCCCGGGCTGGAGTAAAGAAGAAACAAATATTTGAAATCTATCTGGTGCCAAAGATAGCTTTCAGAAACGACCGTTTTCAGGGCCACCAATAATTCACAGAAAGAGTCTTCATTTGTTGTACATTTGCAGTCACAAATTAATTCTGTGACGTAAATAGATATAAGAAGATATGGTATCAATGCCAATCAGGCAACTCTCCATCCAAGTCACATTGTAAAAGTAAACCATTAGAGGTCTTCAACACGGAGCCTTGGCTCACACCGAACAGCAAGCTATAAGAGGCCCCAAACATGACTAATGTAAAACAATTCAAACAGGAAAACTAACAATCTGTATAAAAAAGGTTCCTTACTTAGGACAGGTGCAAACAAATGCAGCGGGTTTAAACGTTCTAATAGGCACAAACTTTCCACCTAACCGATAATAATAGTGTAACATCACAACATAAAAAGACACACTAGAAAATATCAATTGAAATGGCTTAACTCAATCAAAAGACATATTAACAAAAATAAGTAAACAAACACTGAACGAATAAATTTGAGCAACAACACCATGTAAATACAAAATTAATAGAAATCAAAGTAGATGAGATATTTAACAAAATCACAACGACAACTGTCTTGACAAATTATTTGTAACAAAGCTTTTCTGTATTAGACTTTTATTTATGACCAGCTCTCAAACGTATTAAATGGACAATTTTTAATGTATTTTAAGTCATTGGTAATAAACATTTTTATACGATATTTCAGATTTTTTTTTGTATGCATTAAGAACTGGTTGATATGCATTTTAATAAGAAAAATTGATATGAGTAGTATTTATACTTCTTAAGATTCAATCTTTTAAAAATCTATACATTGGGTCAATAAAGATGTATAGACAATCCAGGTATAGGACAGACGTAGGGAATTTACAAATCCTACGACTATTCATGTATCTAAAGAGCTAAGACCGCAAACTGACTAGTGTTAACACATGTTTCAAGGGAATTTCAGTCGTCCCCCCTGACGGATTCGTTTTTGAGTCAGGATATCGCTGCTGTTAAATTTCATATTTTTATTTGTTATCTTGATTTGTCTCTTCTAAATCGATTTACGAGATTTGAACATCGGTAAATAACTGTCGCCTCAACATCACATATAATATGAACATACAAGCACGTAAGGTGTCGATTGAGATTTGTATACTCCATCTGATGTGGCAGAGGGTATGTTGTAAATGCTCTCAACTTGGTATTTGATTTCGCTTTCCAACTGTTTTGATTTGAACACCACTGATGTGTCTTTAGTAGACGAAACGCGTATGGTTTACTTTACAAATTGTGATTTGGTTTGAGAATTGTCTCATTGGCATTCATACCACATCCTCTTATATCTTTATATGGTATCCTTGATGAGTTTTAACCGCTGTGAAATCGGAAGTTTGCAGCGGGAAAGTTTTAATCGTCCTGTTTGTCTCAGATTTTAGATATGTCAATATTAAGAAATAGATCGAGATATGTAACAGACATTTTAATTTCGGTATTACCTAAATTCCAAGCGTCCTTTGAATATGTGAAATACAAGCAACCACTGAAGTGACAGGATATCATCAATTCACCATAAAGTGGAAATAAAAATTTTACCAAGATGCCTATTTTCTTTGTCTTTGCGACCGTTTGCATGACTTTGGTTTGACATTAGTACAAAAACAATTCATCCATTAGGGGTGCTCTATTAGCACTTATCACGTTTATAGCTTGCAATGGTTTTTTAAGTCTGTAATCATCTGATATCAACGAATATTTTTTATGATGTGTGCAGAATGGAGTGTATCAGCCATTGGATGAAGAATGAACACGAGAACATAGAAACAACAGATTGATTAATTGCACGTGCATTGGCAATCAATTACAAGCCTATTTAGGACTGTATAAAGGTAAAGCGACATAACCAATCTTTTCAACAATACCGCCACATTGTTTCCTTCTACAAAATAAGCCTGTTTCTAGACTGTTAAAATTATTGAACAACATCAATGTTTTGTGATGAAAAGATTATTTCAAAAGAAAGCACAAATACGTCAACCTCATATTTATTCATTAGTGGATTTCAATGTATATCGTACGAAGTAAATATCTTCCTAATATGCCGTTTCAGAATCAAATGCATTCTGAGTAATATATATAAATTATTTTCCTTATAATTTCAATTATTTGGTAAACATGAAAGTAAAGTTCTTTTTTTAATTTGTATTATGATGTTAAACATGATTTATACTTACATGTATTTAAGTTTTATGTTCGACATACAACAACCCTGGTGGTAGACTGCTTAATCTATTTTTTTCTAGTTTTCTGGAAAACGTATCATTGATATTTTGTGAAATAACTATTTATAACTTGGAGAACTTATCACTTAAACAACGTATACATTCGTAAGGTGATTCGTTATTCAAGATTATTTATTTTACTTTTCATTTCGAATAATTTTTTATATAACAGAACTAGATTTTTTTCTCCTCAAACTCACAACTGTTTGTATCGCGATTACAATCTTTACGATTATGTATTTCCATTTTCATTTAGAATTATTGGTTCATGACCGGACTATATACATTATTATTCTTATAAAATTTTCATGCACCGTTGCATAAAATATCCCTGAATTCGACAGACCATGAATACAAAATTCTTAACATTTTCATTAAGCACAATTACAAAAGACAAAACAACATTAAACATAGTATGCAAATCAGATGCACTATTCTAATGACCAACCGGCTAATTTATTGATTCAATTCCAAAGTATAGGCAAACATATAGCAAACTCTATTTTCCTATACATAAAGCAAGCGGGGACCGAACAAACGACATCGTACATACTCTTGCATACTCCGACATAACCCGTCATCCATCGCGGTATCTCAATGTAAAAAGTCAAATTAAAAAAAATACAGAACTCCAAGGAAAATTCAAAACGGGAAATCCCTTATCAAATGGCAAAAAGCTCAAACACATGAAATGAATGGAAAACAACTGTCATATTCCTGACTTGGTACAGACATTTCCTTATGTAGAAGTTAGGGGATTAAACGTGCTTTTATAGCTAGCTAACCCTCTCACTTGTATAACAGTAAAAATAAAATTTTCATATTGACAACAATGTGTGAAAATAACAAACACACACAATCGGGAAAAAATAATAAAAATATGGAAAAGCGGTCAACATTGGTTATAGTCTATATTACTTTAAAAACAAACAAAAAAGTCAACAAAGAAAAACATAATGGCATAAATACCGAGCCACGACAAACAGATATTACCAAAAATGGAAAACCAGTAAAGGTTAATAAAATGAAAAGACAAATTAAAGAACACAAAAAAACGTTATTAAGATGATAAACAACCTCAATACCTATACTTCAAGACCATCATGTATGCCTTGAGAAGTTGATACGGATTTCCAACAACGTAATTTTATCTGTACAATGTCTTGTCTTATTTCAATCATTGGCGACAACACTGATATGCAATCAATTTGTTCTATATCACAAACTATATATAAAGTTTTGTTTGCCAGAAATTACCTGGTGGGCTATATGTTGTGCAAGTTCTAAGATATTTACCGTCTATCAAGCCTCCATGCATTTATATTTCGATCTTTGAAAATGGATTTACGCTAACCACAGGTAAATTTTGATGTAAAACATTCATTTAACTTACACTTCATCAAGGTTTATGTTCGCCGAAAAGAAACCTTCTGGTACACTACTTAAACCATTTTCACTCAAATCTCTGGAAAATGTATCAACGATTCGTGTTGAAGTAAGTCATTTCTTAGTTGAAACAATTGTTAAATAAGGTAGCACAACAGTATATACTTTAAAAATGTCATTGTTAATGTTTGAAATGCTGTAGCAAAGGAAGAAACTATAAAAAAAAATCAGTTGAAACGGGCTGAACACATCAGATCGATACAAAACAGAACCCAATTAACGAAAATAAAGACCAGACGTGACAACGGTTCTATACATCCCATAACAAAAAAAGACGCTTAGTAAAGATCTAACAGTACTTGCAGTTACTGACAACTACTTCAAAGCCAAAAATAACTAATCAAAAATCAAAAATGTGAAGACGTCATTAATAGTCAGAGAAAAACAATACATTGCGCAATGTCAAAATATAGGTATTGACGGATAGCAGTACCGTGAATGTGCATAGAAAAAGAAAAAAGATTTAAAAACTTTTAAAGAATACACATTTTTTGTGCAGATGAATATTTCCCTTTCCGCTAGCTCTTCATTGTCAACGAAAATGTATGTCCTTCATAAGGTAAACAACTCACAGAATATATCTAATTACAAGGTCTACTAGTACTTTGGAAATTAGAAATAGCTTATTAGGCACAATGAGCACATACAAGGGTGAAAAACATTGTGTCAGCTTTCTAATATCATATCATGATAATTGGCTCTTTTTTTTCGTTATTTTGATCTTATTTTATCATAAATATCTAAAATTGATTGAATTTATGATGGATCGTATATGACGTGAAAACCTGATTTACTGCAGTTGGTACTGCAACTTAAAAACTTTAGCATTTCATTATGCCATCAACACAAAATCCTCAGCATTGGCATCAAGCACAAGGGCAATAATTGGAGAGTAATATGATGATATTGGACAAATTTTAACAATACCAAACCGATAAAAACCTTGGTCTGAGCCGACAACCTCTTGAAAGATCTTGAAAGATATGCAAGCGATCACAAGACCATTAAGGTGGTATATAAAATAAAAACAAAGGTCTGTCTTGTTTTCTTGAAAGTAAGTGGCTACAATGCTTACCTGTCGGCAGTTTTTAGACACCAAAACTATTCAAATTGTTAAAGAACATTGCATCAACGATTCTACCATGTGGCATGCTACATGTATCAGTACGGTACAAAAGTGTCGCATCTACATTCATCTTTTCCCTAAAGCCTCCCTTCATAATCAATTCAAATATTTTGGGAAAAAACGGAGGTAACAGTGTATTTTGAAATTGTATTGTGATGTTGAACAGGTATTATACTTACATTTTATCAAGTTTTATGTTCGATGAAAGCAACCCTGGTGGTAGACTGCTTAAGTTATTGTCACTCCGATCTCTGGAAAAATAAATCATTGGTTTGTGTTGTAACAATAATTTCTCAGTTGGAACACTTATTACTTAAACAACGTATTAATTTATAAGGCAATAACAATATTTAAAACTCATGATTTTATTTTTTAGTCGGAAACGTTGGTGAATAATAGAACTAGAATTTTTCACTTAGACCTCATGTACTGTATTTACTACTGTATGACATTCTTTATATTTCCTAATCTGATGATTACAACATTCATTACAATGTAAATAAGTACAAAACATGGCAACATATTGAAGAAATAGGAAGATAACCTGATTTAAGTACAAGACCGACACGATGAATCGGTCCGTTTAATTTTCTCGCTAACTAGGTCACAATCCAAAGAAATGGTATCATAATCAGACACACCATTGTAATTTTCAACCGACTATATTTGGTTTAATTCCGAATTACTGCGTGTAGGCAGAAAACAGTAAAACCAATAATATAATATAAATTCAATCATATTACAATGTTATAAGTTAGTCTTGGACAAAAACAGCGTCATTTTGAACTCCATGTGTGTACGGAACGTTAGCAGTTTTTCTCATCCCCATTTAAGTAAGAACCGACAATGATATCCTTCAACTAACTTATTGAATTTCAAAACTACAATGTTATAACGTACATTCTACTATATGGTCTTTACTAAGTCTAGTATATAAAACATGATAATTTTGAAATTGTTTTCGTTGTCGAATAAGGGGTTAGTTTGGAACATTTTGTAATGGCACTACATGGATTAAATCAGAGGATTACGAATATCTGGCAAAAATTCAAACACAAGAGGAGCGAACACCATTTAACTTCTATTGATCATACTTACAGCTCAAAAAGGTTTATGTTCGACGAAAACAGCTGTGCTGGTACACTTGTTAGACTATTATCTTCTAAATCCCTTGAAAAATAGCAATGTTTTATTACGAAATGTGTTATTTCTAAGTTATATAACCTAATACTAACCAATGTAGCAATTCATAAGGAGCATAATGTAAAGATAAGGAGATGTGGTATAATTGCCAATTCAACAACTGCCCACATGATTCCACACAAAGTTGTTTAGCAAATAACTGTCATAATGAGCAACATCCATACCGTACAATCCTTATTATCAGACGGCATAATGAGCAACATCCATACCGTACAATCAACATTATCAGACGGCATAATGAGCAACATCCATACCGTACAATCAACATTATCAGACGGCATAATGAGCAACATCCATACCGTACAATCAACATTATCAGACGGCATAATGAGCAACATCCATACTTTATAAATGTGAAACAATTACACAAAACAAAAACCGACATTAATTAATAAAAAATCAATAAACGAAAAACAAATGCGACTTGCAAAAGTCCGGGATATTGCCAAACACAGACCTTTCACACATATCAAATTTAGGTATTAGCCTTGGATACTGTTAATCACAATCTTTAGATCTATTGATGAGAATGACTTTGAGAAATACTCTTTATTGATTAATATTACACTTACAAACGTGTTACATTTTTCATTGACGAAAACAAGTTCATTGGTAAACTGAGTAATTTTTTTTATGATATATCTGGAAATAAATAAAAAAATATGCGATAGAATAAGTGCTTTCTTCTTTAGGTCGCTGACACTTCAACATCGTTTCGAATTTGTTAGGATATCACATTATTGATGATCAAATATTTAGCATCTCATTTAGATATTGGTTTGATGGTTTCCCCCTCGAAGTTCCCGTGTACTGCATATTTCATGTATTTCTTCTATTGTTACCTAAAACATTCTTCCCAATTCTAATGGCATGACTACTGAATATTTTACAATGACAACAAGGGCATGGAAAAGACGTTAAAGTATGTTACGATGATATGGAAATATCCAGCTGTTCTTACTAGACCGAGACAGTAAGTGGTTAACAAGGTAACAATCAGACAAACCACGATGATTTACCACATTAGGCAAATTTTGAACCAACTTGTCTTCTGTTTTGCTTTATCCGTGGCGATGAAACATGAACAAATAATTATAATGTCTTTAATTTCAATCAATATTGAATTGAACCTAATAATTCGTATGATGATGTTTTCACGCTATCACGAGACCACAAAGGCGGAATTTTGAAATAAATATATGTCTTGTTTTTTTTTTCAACAAGTGGCGGAAATTCCATCACTTTATTCAATGCTTAAACTGTACATATATGTTAACGCATATAACATACTGCAGTGTATACTACCTGTGGAGATTTGTTTTCCTCTAGGCGTCGCAATACCAAATACGGTGCTAAATTATAAATTGAATTGTCTTTCTGAATTTTTTTTTTTTTTTTTGTTTCGTCTGACAAATCTCTGTTCTTTCTAATTTCAATCTTAGTTATTTGTCTTCTATTAGATTTTAACCTTCTTTGTTTTAGCTGTGATCATGTCGCTCAATATGAAAGATTGTGTAGTGTTTATTAATTTTTTTTTTTTTTTCATTTCGCAATGTCTATTTTCAGGTTTCTTTTTGTGTCATCTGACTTTCATACCTCACTTATACCTCATCTTGTTTCAACAAATTAATGCACTTTCTTTCATTAGATATACATCACATTCACACACCACTTTATTTACAACAACTATCTCAAATGAATGTTATGCAGACATACAGCGGTATTTCAAAATCAATTTGTTGGATACCAAAATTAAACAAGATTATTTTTACATTATATCTTCTTGCTTACAATGTGTTGATTTTGAAGTTCAAAAGTGTTACTTCGAAAAATCCTTCTCGTTTTCGTCAGGCAAACATCCTTTCATTATGATGTCAAAAAGAAACTCTTTTTTGACCTGTATTTTGATATTCAATATTTATCTTACTTACACATCCTAAAGGTTAATGTTCTTCGAACATAACTCTTCTGGTAAACTGTTAAATGTATTTCTATTCAAATATCTAAAAAAAAAAAATAATTAACGAGCATTTTTCAAGAAAGTCGGGTATAACATAAATGAACTATTTTCATGTCAGTACACACGTACTTGCTACTGGGTTGATAATACCCTCAGCGACTAACATGCGAATTATTTGTGTTAGTTATGGTCCACTGCACCAAATCTCAAGGCAACATCAATAGACATCCTCGGCATGAGAATATTGAAACCCGTGCAATATATGAAGTCAACCCAACAATTCGAAAACTTATAATTTCTATCTTTTTTTTTTTTTTTTTCCATAACAATTACATTTACATTAGTTGCAATGACACACGATTAACAAACCGATTTGCTGCTACAGTTGAAATCGGTTTAAACCCAAACATCTAAAAAGGCGATAACAGTTTTGTTTAACGTTAAAAAAAAGTATTAATTGATTTCAGGGAGTACAACACTTGATTCTTGAATTTCATTCAAAAGGTTCGCATCATTTTCGCGTATGTTAAATATGACTATTGGGTTTAAACATATATCATTAGCGGGATCGTGAGTGAATTATGTAAAGGGCTTGTAAGCTCTTAGTACGTTCATCCTGCACTGCTTTACGAGTATGGCCACGGCGTTGTCAGTTTATTATAGACTTATGAGTTTGAATGTCCCTTTGGTATCTTTCGCCTCTCTTTTACGAACAATTCCTCTTGAAATCTTCTGAATATAAATAGTAAGAAACTCTCTTTCTATAACCTTGATTTTGATTTCATTCAAAAGTTTCACACCAAGAATCATTTCTGCGCATGTTGATTATGACCTTTTAGGGATAAAGAGATCGTGATTGAAATATTTAAAGGTTTGTTAGCTCTTAGTACATTAATCCTGAAATCCTATACGAAAATTTCCTCTTGAAAATTTCTGAATATTCTTTTAAAAAGAAAAATACACCCTTTTTTAACCTAAATTTTGATGACAAATATCAAACTTACACTTTCCTCAGGTTTATGTTACTAGAGAACAACCCGCCTGGTAAACTGCTAATATTATTTCTATTCAAATTTCTGAAGAAAAAAGTATCAATTATTTGTGAATAATGTCGGGTACAATATAGATTAGCTATTTCTAAAACCATGTTTGTCAATCAAGACTCCATTCCTTTAGTTTTATTCTTTAAAGAAAAAAAAAAAACTTTCAGCCTTAATGTCTAATATTTGTTTCAAAGAAAGGTTAATTACGGACGTTGGATTGAAGTTGGATTAAGCTCGCACTGATTGTAATTGAAGAAAATATTCTGTTTCGACATAGCTTCTAGTATTCTTTTTTAGATCGATGGTAGAAGTGGATTCCTTTTCATTCGTGTGATACAAATTTGTTTTGGATTTCATGGGTAAGGGAGAACCACCAATTCAAATATTAAACAAAGTCAACATTTTCTATAGGTTTGAATGCAGACTTTGCCAAAAACTGCGAAATCAAATATTCATGAAAATAATATTTTCTCTTAATCCACGAAAATGAATACTCACGAAAACAAATGAATTCACAGTATTTACAACCGTAAAGACTCCCTTTACGATATCAGAGTCATTTAAAACTCAACAGTTATCACACGTAGTGCTGCATATAAGGTATATCATCAGATGTATTTGCATTTTTAATGCTTTTGAGGGCAAAGTTAAACTAAACAAAATAGTGTAGGTTTGAATTAACTTTTTGATTTCCTTTGTTCTCATAAATTGCTTTCATTTTGCATAATTAACATGTTTTCATAATGCATTCAGTGTATCTATTTTTTGTTTAATCTCAACTGATTGGTCACTCAACACAATAATTATGACGTTTAACTGAACAGTCAAATACATAAATTAATCAAACCTGTTAAATGTACATTAGCAAAAACCGTATCTATACCTATGTATGCAAAATCGACTAGTTTAAGGTCATTTTAGGCAGTTAAGATGGATTTTAATAGCCTCTGTATTAAAAACATTCAAAACCATGACCTTTTTTTAACCTTGATTTTGATAACATATATCAAACTTACACTGTCCTCGGGGTTATGTTCTTTGAGAACAACCCGCCTGGTAAACTGCTTATAGTATTTGTCTCCGAATTTCTGAAGAAAAAAGTATCGATTATTTGTGAAGAATGTAGGGTACAATATAAATTAGCTATTTCTAAAATCGTGTTTGTCCAGCAGACTCCATTTCTTTAGTTTTATTCTTTTAAGAAAAAAAACTTTCAGCCTTAATGTCTAATATTTGTTTCAAAGAAAGGTGGACTACAGACGTTGTATTGAAGATGGATTAAGCTCGCACTGATTGTAATTGAAGAAAATCTTCTGTTTCGACATAGCTTCTAGTGCTTTTAGATCGATGGTAGAAGTGAATTGTCCCATCCGGGTCACGTGAATAGATATCGTTGGTTACATAGTAACAATATTCAAGGTATCCATTTTTACCAGATGCGCATTTCGACATTAATTGTCAATTTAGTAACATCCGAGGCAAAAATATACGAAAGTCGAAAACCTAATGCAGATTTGCAATAGATGATAAAACCACAAAGGATCAAAAGTAGACAAGAAATGAGAGCTTTGCATGAAGAGATATAAAAGTTACTTAAATTAAACTTTTTAGTAGCAAATTTAAATAGAACAATATCCATATTTTCATGTTAGTACCAATGTTTTTGCTACTTGGATGGTGATACCCACAGGGTCTAAATAACGAATTATTAATGTATTTTATGGTCAACCGCACCACACTTTGACAACATCACTGCAATAACCATCCTCGGGATGAGGATTTTAATTTCCGTGCAATTCATGATGTTGACCCAAGAGTTCGATAAGCAATAATTCCTATCGTTCTCTATCATAAAAATAAAACTTACAGAGATTCCAATGACACAAGATCCTCATACGCATTTGCTGCTATCGTTGATATCTAATTGTCCCCTAAGTTTCTAAAAAGAAGATAATGCGGCGTAAAGCAGCCAACAATCAATCTAAAAAGAAGATTACTGATTAATCTTTAGTAAAAAAAAAAGTATAACATGATTACAGGAAGAACAACACTGGATTCTTGAATATCATTCAAAAGGTTCGCACCAAGAATCATTTTTGCGTATGTCGATTATGACGTTTTGGGATAAAGAGATTGTTAGTGAAATGTGTAAAGACTCGTTAGCTCTTAGTACGTTAATAATGAAATCCTATACGAAAATTTCCACTTTAAAACTTCTGAATATTCTTTTAAAAAGAAAAAGAAACTCTTTTTTTTAACCTTGATTTTAATGACACATATCTATCAATTTGAAACTTACAATGTCCTCGGGTTTATGTTGTATGAGAATAATCCGTCTGATGAACTGCTTCTTTGTGTAGCGTACAAAGCGAAGAGTAGCAAATACGAAGTTTAAAGTCGTTGGTTTGACACGTACGGGCCGGGATTCGAACCCAAGAAATCATACAGCTGGGGCGAACACGCTACCACAAGACCACTGAGTCAAAATGAGACATAAAAGGTTATACTGAGGAATAAAAAGACTGGATAAAAGAACAGACTTTCGTTACCTCAACAAACACAAGCATTTGTAGTAAATAAACCGTTAGAAAACAATGGATCTATGATATGCTAGATAAAGGTGACAGTAGTTTACATTTGTTTAAATCTCGCAATTCGATTACGAATAGACAAATTTAGGTAACAAACAAAAACTGAGTTAATCGAATGCACTCCAAAGGGAGCGAGACCGGGTGCGTCAACAGGGTAAGTGTCTCCTGCTATACATGCATCACCCGCCATAATGAAACCGCCGAAGACTGAGGATAGGTTATATTCTAATGAAACACGCAACATTCCCAGGACGAAGACATAACTGCCTGATAATCTTAAGTTCTCTGTCATATTTGTATTATGGTACACTTTTTTCTATGATGATAATGAAATTATCTTTATTTATATCAACAGATCAGAGGAAGGCCTTCGACAATTTTGTAAAGAGCTGTATCGGTAAGTAAACTTTAAAATACGTGTATAAAAAACAAGAAAATCTAGTTGAATAAAATTAGGAAAATATCAATTTCAAAAATAAAAGTTTATACATGAATTTACGGCTGATCTACGTCTATGTAAATTGAATGGTCTCAAACAATTCATCAAACTATGTAACTGCGCTACAACTAAGGTTAAGCAATGTCTTGCTTGGTTGGTTTTTGGTGTATGGTAGTTCTCCAATGTTTTACATTGTTTTGCTTTCCAACAAGTGGCAATTACTGTGGACATTTTGTTATGACTGACAGATAGTGCAGCTGGGTTTTAATCAGCTAAATTTTGTAGTCTTCTTACAATTATTATGATGTGGATAGGGACAAGTAATCCACATAATAACTGGTCTGTTCAGAAAGAATGAATATATAAACAAATCTACTTTACACGAAAAAACACTGCTAAAGAACACTGTTTCAAAGAAGGAACTTATTTGCAACTTCTCCAGGAAAAAAAATCCTTTTTTGGAGTTAAATGTTACCTCTCCTCCTTATACAAAAAACTCACCAGAAACCAAAAACATAAACAAGACGAAATAAAACAATCAAATCAAAACAAAGACAAAATATTTAACAAAAATGCGATTTTCAAAGTTAGATATGTACCAGCTCATTTTAGATGAAAATAACGCTACTGTCAAAAATTCAATAATTATTAAAATTTGTTGCTAAATGCTAGGTAACAAAAGCGTTATTGGATATAGAACATCATTTTGGAATGAAAGTAATCGAATAAAAGACGCATTATCAAACAATCATTTAAAATATATATACTTATAGCTTAACATAACAAAACATATAACATCAAAAAGTCAGATGTGAAAATTCACGTAACAAATAATCAATAAAATATTGCTATATATATATGATCATATATGCTGAAACGCAGGTCATCAGTTTAGACCATAAGAAAAATATATTGAAAAAGAAATTATAAAAGCCATTCAGACAAACTGGCTATTTGTTGAAAAGATACTTCTGGTAATTGTTTGCCTCGGGCAATAAATACAAGAAATAAACTGAATCCTATTCCTATCCATTATTAATTAAGTTGATAAATTGATTTTGTTATTCTTTTTATGTTCCTTTTGATCATTAGCACCTAAAGTTTCCACGGCTATATACACCCCTGGTATTGGAATGTTCATATATGAACGTTACCGATGAAGGTAAATCCAGGATGGCATTTTGGACACACGAAATTTAAATAAGAGAGGCGACAGATAGCACAGGGACATTCAAATTCACAAGTCGAAAATAATTCGACAACGCCAAGAGACACAACAGAACACAAAACACAACATAGAAAACTAAAGACTAAGCAACTAGAACCTCATCAAAAACCGGGGTTGATCTCAGGTACTCCGGAAGGGTAAGCTGATCCTACATCACGTGTGGCACCCGTCATATCGCTCATTCAAGTGTTATAAAGTGATAATTTCAATAAAAAGTTAAAAAAAAAGGGGGGAAGGAAATTAATGTCAAGGTTGAATAAAAGATATAAGAAAATTTAATGAGAAAAACAAAGGCGTTCAAGTCCTGTAAATTACGATTCATACCTTTGTTGAGGATCTTGTGTGACAAATTTTAAAGTTAACGCATTAGATGCATTAGTATGCATTAAACTAGTAACCCCTCCCCCACCAAAAAAATAATCATAAGATAAGTATTAACAAAGGTTTGGACACCAATGTAGATCGAAAAAGGAAAGTCAATAAAACCTGACAAATCCAAATGATCGACTCATTCATCAACGAATCTAAAAGTGACACACGAACTTAGTTCGGAAAGATATTTGGTTCATCTGTGCAAATAAAAAGGTAAATATAATATTTTTGAACAACATCGGGGGAAAGGCAACCTTAATAGTACGCTCTAAAAACATATTACAAAAACGTCAAAATCTATTAGAAACTGGAAACCTACGTAGAGTTAACATTTTATGAAAACGATCTAATTAGTTTATTATGATTTCAGGAGGAGAAAAAAGATTAGAATGGTTTCAGATCACAAAACAGTTCAAACGCGTTGTCATTTGTGCCATGTAGCAGGGAATGATGATAGGTGCAGTAAAAGATAAGTTAAAATAATATGATAGGTAAATGTATAATTTTACTTACATGTAAAATAGTTGCCAATACGACCACAACTGGAGAAATCTAATCACACAACCGTACACTTGAAGAAATATTTTGTAAATGAAATAACACGTTGGAAGGGATGGTATGTGTTTAATATCACGCTAGTGTTTGCGTGGTCCGAGGATGTAACACATGTTTACTGTAGTTTCAGTGGTTTAACAAGACAAATATTTTATGATTTTTTTAGGAGCGTTTCGTACAAATATAAAGCTACGTATGACTAAAGATACGAAAATAGCATATTTCTATGTAACATATTGCAAATAACTGCCTGAGCAAACACTATTAACTTTAACGTTTATAATAAAGAATTTATTATTTGATTAAATAAATCGTCAAATCATCAAATTAGACAAAGTGTTTAATTTCATCATGTTCACGCTTTCCCAATTAAAGTTATTACTATTATTTGAAATTAGAAACAGAAAATTAAAACTCTTGCATACTAGAGGAAGGTAGGTTGGTCATCAAATTAGAAATCGATTCGATAATTTTTTAAAGTATATTTGTACAAAGTTTAATAACATATAATATATTTTGCAAAGAACAAATACACTGCGTATCACATCATTTTATAATTTACACTTACCACAAGTTCACATCTACAGTTTTCAAGTCTGAGACTCGTTAATTTTTGGACAGAGTGTGGATTCATGTGTGATGCATGCATATATTGCAATATAAAAATAAGGAGATGAGGTATAATGCCAGTGAGACAACTATCCACCAAAGTTCAAATTCAGTGGATGTAAGCAATTATAGGCAACCGTACGGCCTTCAACAATGAGAAAATTACATACCGTATAGTCGGCTATAAAAGGCCCCGACATCAAACATATGAAACAAATGAATTGAGAAAACTAACGGCCTAATTTATAACAAAACAATTAACAAAAAAACAAATATGACAGACATGACCCAACGACAACCACTGAACTGAAGGCTCCTGACTTGGGGGTTAAACATGTTCGTTATTATATTATGAAAGGAGATGGTCCGGTAAGGGCTTATTTTTGCCTCAAATTTCAAGTAAATCTCATGAAAGATTTTTTACATTTTTCAACCACTTAAGTGTTTTCTTCAGTTGATTCAATTTGTTTATGTAAAAGATTTTAACTGATTTTGGTAATTAAAAACGCCTTCATTCAAAGTTAAGTATGAAAAATCTTTCAAATATGCAACAAAACGTCACTTTTCAGATAGGTTTTGTCAAAAATGGCCGCATGCGTGTTCAGTCTCAACCTTTATATATGCGATGTATCATCATAAAATACGACATATATTTAAATATTAAGACTAAACACAAGTGCGGCCAATTTTATTTTAGACAAAAACCGTCTTAAATAAGCACAAATGCTAAAATTGTGAATATTTCAGTGATTTTGCATGAATTAATTATGCTAGTACCTGATGCATGTGCAATGTAATGTAAAAAAGAAGCCCATATTTATGTAACAAAGGTATTCTTCTTTCCAATAAATAGCTAAAAGTTTACATCTTTGACAAATTTTTTAAATGCTATATTTTGGGCCAAACAGGGGTCTTACCGGGCCTACTACTTTCAATATATTTTACAAAATTATTCGGGTATCTTATAAAATCAATCATATATCTTATAAATTTATCAAGTATCTATTATTCTTTCTATGATATTTTATTTAATTTGAAGTTATTAAGATATATATCGTATTAACTTTATAAGATATCTTTAAAAGTATATAAGATATTTTATTTATTCTATAAGAGATCTAATTAACTTTATGTGGTATCTCATAAATTATATATGATATCTCATTTAATTTATTTATCATATATCTTGATTAGTTTCTTATATATCATATTACTTAATAAGATATCTTATACAGTTTATAATCTACAATGAACAAAGTGTCAAAATGAAGCACTTGAACCCAAACGAAATCGCCAAACTGGATAAAACAAAAAAATAAAACAAAAACGACTACTGATAAGAAAATTCATGACTGGAGTAACTCGATAAATATCAACACTGGTTTGTTTAATGTAAGTCTAAAAACAATCAGATCGACAGTCTCCATGATGTTTCAATAAAATCTCAGGGGTTCCATCCGGTGTTTCTATAAAACATTTTGGAAACTTGAGGTTACATGGTTACTAAAGCTTGTAAACAGGAAAGAAAGGGCTGGAAATTTGATTGGTTAACTTCCAATGATGATTCTTATCTTATATGCAATGAAATTTTATGTGAAATTTTGTTTGTAGTTTTGGACAGGATAAAACTTTACTCATGCAAAGTGTTTCTTTATTTGAAACAAGATAAATTCTGCACAATTTTTTGAAAAGTGCAAATTTAAAAAAGACGGGAAAACAATGGTCGTATTACAACTAAACCAACAAGAACAATTAACTCTCTGAAACAGTCCAAGAAAACGGGTCTAGATGGTGCAATAACTTGCCATTAACAGGTAAAGCAATCACGGGAGCATCCTGATCACCAGGTTTTTATGTCACAAGATGTTTGTAAGCTCGAACAAGACATATTAATGGCTCAACGGTCCAGGAAAACGGATCGAGATAAAGGCAATAACTTGCTATTGACAGGTAAAGCAATCAAGGGAGCATCCTGATCACCAGGTATTAATGTCACACGATGTGTGTAAGCTCGAACAAAACATATTAATAGCTCAACGGTCCAGTTAAACGGATCGAGATAAAGGCAATAACTTGCCATTGACAGGTAAAGTAATCACGGGAGCCTCCTGATCACCAGGGATTAATGTCACACGTTGTTTGTAAGCTCGAACAGGACATATTAATGGCTCGATTGAGCAATATAGAGAACATTTGTTTAATCATGATCTTGTCTAGTCTTTGAGCAATTCAATATAAGATTGATACCCTTATGAGTAACAATCACATTCTCCCTGATCCATAGTTTACGGGAAATAAAAGATGCAGATATTCTGCTGACCAGATTCGACGCCCTAAGCATACCGGAAAATGCCAACTTTAGAAAACGCCACAAACAACCATCTACAAAATCATAGATATTCAACCTCTTAACAATATCAAGAGCAAGCTCGACCTCTTTCTGTAAAACTGTTCTTTTGAACATAAGACCTGGAAGTCACAAGACAACAGTTACTATAAAAAAAGAATGTCATGATTATTATTATAGTTAATCTCATTGCGCTAAAAGAGTATAAATGTACCATGTATCCAAACCTAGATATTGATGATATCATTAAACATGCAACTAGAAACTTCTTTCTCGACAAAATCTCAATGGTTCATCTTAAATTCTATGAAAAACCGTGTTCTGTTCTTTTCCGAAAAATTCCGAATGATTCCAAGGTTACAGCAAATCAGGTAACCTATTTTCAACAGATGCTATATGACTCACACGTAATTGAACATAACGTGTCGCACACAGGTGCCATATTTAATGTAAAAACTCAACAAAGAACACCAACTAAAGGACAACTACCCTGTTGTTGTAATCAAAGTGCTGGATAGCACCTCTGGGAAGTTTGCAACTGTAGATGTGTATTATTTCAAATAGGTTATAGATGCGTATTATTTCAAATATGTATTTAATCACGGTTTTTTGTTTTTTAACTAAACCATTTTCTTTTCAGCAATTATCAAAAATCACTTTTTTTCATATGTTTGTCATATAAAATTTTGATATTTTCTATTGCAACCTTTAAACTGTTGTTCTAAAATAATCAAATCTACAGAAAGCTCTGTTAATTTCTTTAAGTGCCCATACCATATCTAGGGCCTGTGATTTTATAGGTTTTTTTTCCATTTGTAACTGGGCATAACCCTAACCATTGCTAACCATAACAGTAAAATGACGGCACCAAAATTCAAACTTGATCTTGGTTTTGTGGTTAAAAGTATTGTGTATAAATTTCGTAACATTTGGTTGAGGCACACTAAAGTTTGAGCACGGAATTGAAAAGAATTTGTAAGTGTTCCGCGGAACCCGGTGTCTCGCCTACTTTGTCTGTTAATCGTGGGCTCAACAAAAATGAGGAAAAAAAATAATTAAAATATTCCTCTATATACTATCTTTTGATTGTAAGAAGCGTCTGTCCAAGTTTGGTAAAAATCCAGGATAGTTTATGAATCTAATAAATGTATTGAAAAATATAACTGCAGACTGTATGTAATGTTAACTGGAAGAAAAGCTACGTCAATTAGTTAGTAAAATACGGAAAAACAAGAACAAAATTTTAACTAAATTTCCTTCTAGATACTAGCTTTTGATCATAAACAACTTCGGTCCAAGTTTGGTACAAATCCAGGATAGTTTAAGAAAGTTTTTAAAATTTCAAAAACTTTAACCACAGAGTGAATATTTGTGGACGCCGCCGACGCCAACGACGAAATTTAGGATCGCTATGTCTCGCTTTTTCGACAAAAGTCGAAGCTCGACAAAAATCAGCAATTTTTAAATTTGCAAAGAGTGTTTTGTGATAATGATCATTGTGTATAAATTTCATAACATTTGGTTGAGACAAACTAAAGTTAAGAGATCGTAAACAAAAAATTCAAACAACTTTTCCATTTGTTAAGGAGCATATCTCTAGCATTGTAAAATCGACGCCACCAAAACTTAACTTGACCTGTGTTTTGTTGTAATAAGCATTGCGTATAAGTTTCATACAACTTGGTTTAGGAAAACTAAAGTTGAAATACTAAATCCCTGGGATGTGTTTTAGTTGATTTTAGTCTCTGATGCATGATTTTTTATTATTAATTGTTTTGGCTTTTAACTAGCTGTCAGTAACTGCGAGTACTCTCAAATCGTACTTTCTTGTTTATTTGACCTGTTGATACTAATTGTAATGCTTTTTTGTTATTTAATGTTATTCAGGGTTATATCTGGTCTATATACCAGCTTTGGTAAGTGTTTGGTACTAATATAAATTTCCACTTCGTACTATGAACATCAAAATTATTTATTTTGTAAAAATATTTCCTTTCTCTATTGTAACTGTACACGTATACCTAACAACAAAATTATTTTCATTTACCTGTGTTTAAAGTTATTGCAAATGGCTGATATTTTTGTTCGAGCATATTGTTTTTCTTAAATTGTTTAACATTTCATACCGATATAACATGTTACTTTTATTATTCTTCCCTTAGTTTATTTATTTTGTATTTACATTGTATCATAGGTCAAATCTATTTGTTCAGTGTATGTTCAATGGTGTTAATATGTCCTTTGATTGAGTTAAGCTATTTCAGTTGATATTTTATAGTGCGTCTTTCTATGTTGTGATGTTACACTATTGTTTCAGAAAAAGGGTGAAGGTTTGGTACCATTAAAACGTTTAAACCCGCTGTATTTGTTTGCACCTGTCCTAATTCAGGAATCTGATGTTCAGTAGTTGTCGTTTGTTGATGTGGTTCAGAAGTGTTTCTCGTTTCTCGTTTTTTATATAGATTAGACCGTTGGTTTTCCCGTTTGAATGGTTTTAAACTAGTAATTTTTGGGGCCCTTTATAGCTTACTGTTCGGTGTGAGCCAAGGCTTCGTGTTGAAGACCGTACTTTGACCTATAATGGTTTACTTTTATAAATTTTGACTTGGATGGAGAGTTGTCTCATTGGCACTCATACCACATCTTCTTATATCTAATTAGAGAACAGAAACCAATTTTGGGATGTACGGACGTATGTACAAGTAAGGGACCTACATACTTACAGAAGAAAAAGGGTAAAGCTTAATGCGGGGGGAACATAACAATAGCAGTATGACGACAGGAATAAAATGTTTATATACACTAGATTCATTTATAACCCCGTAACACATTTTATAGTTGATGCTGTGAAATTTAGCATTGACATGATTGAGGCAATAACATTTGAGATTTTTGGTTTTCAGCCATTCATTTGATATACTATAGTAATCATTCTCTGTGTTGAGATGACACACTGTTAATTACAGGTCAATCTTTAAGAATCATACTAATCCAGGAGTAAGGATAAAAAAAGTTCTGGATCTGCCACTGCATGGTTAAACACTAAGAGTAAGAAAGTCATTTTGCTATTACATGGACAGATTTTATTTAATCATGTAAATAATTGCTACAGCACTTGTCTTAATACACTGAGTTATTCTAAGTAGAAGCTGACTTGTCTGACTTAACCTTGTAACGATTTTTGTACAAATGTAATTGTGAATCGTAACACTGAGGAGGCTGTGATACGTACGATCCACGTGACTGTGAACATGCTAGACGAGTGAAGGTCCTAAAACCCATTTTGGAATGTGAAATAGCTAGTATTTAATTAGCGGAATTAAAAAGTTTTCAAATGTTTTTGGCATCAAAACCTTCCGATCGATCAGAGACATATATATACAGTATATATGTCTCTGGATCGATGTTTTGACAAAACATGTACTTTTCTATCATAGCCGGAATTTACCTTTACTCATCCTTGGCGTGTGACATAAGCCATATGATTATCGAGTATTTCTGTCACCTGTGTATAATTGTACAATCAAACTATTATCACTTGTCAATTATCCGACGGCTTGGTCAAAATATAAACATGTTTCAGTAATGTCAGTCATACGGGATTCTTTCGATACACTCGGGCTTTTACTTTATATTTAATAATAAACTTGTGTAAATATCGTACGTATTAAAAATTGCGCGGGAAAATGTTCATTCATGAAATATTCATGAATGAAACGATGTCTCGCGTAGATTTCTTTTGATTTTCTCTTCAGCGCATGGCAAATCCGCGAAGTAGTGTTTGTGATACTCATTTTCAAAAGTAAGTTAAATTCACCTGAATTGTCGGTGAACATTCATTCCTTTTTTATTCAAGCTGTAATCTTTTTCAACAGGACTCAAAATTTCAAAAGCATCTTCCTAGAATCAGTATTCAAACACTAGAACTACATTATCTTGGAGCAGAACATTTGCGACAGTCTGTCACCGGAAGTTTGAGGCTGACGCCTAAGGAAAGTATTGCTATAGCAAACTTCCCAAAAACTAAACAAAGACCACCAGCAGTGGCAACTACCCTGTTGTTGCAAAAACTCAAAAAAGACCACCAACTAAAGGACAACTACCCTGTTGTTGTAAAAACTCAACAAAGACCAACAGCAGTGGTAACAACCCTGTGGTTGTAAAAACTCACTAAAAGACCACCAGCTGTGGCAACAACCCTGTGGTTGTAAAAACTCACCAAAGACCACCAGCAGTGGCATCAATCATGTGGTTATAAAAACTCACCAAAAACCAACAGCAGTGGCATCAACCATGTGGTTGTAAAACCTCATCAAAGACCACCAGCAGTGGCATCACCAGCAGTGGTATCAACCATGTGGTTGTAAAAAGTCATCAAAGACCACCAGCAGTGGCATCACCAGCAGTGGTATCAACCATGTGGTTTTAAAAAGTCATCAAAGACCACCAGCAGTGGCATCACCAGCTGTGGTATCAACCATGTGGTTGTAAAAAGTCATCAAAGATAAAGAATACATTTTAAGATTTATGTTTATTCTACAGACAAAACATCTGGCACTACATTTCAATCAACAGAAATGTTGTTATCACAGGTAATAGAATCACATTTGATTTCAAGTAGAGATGATTTCAACTCATATCAATTTCAAATCATTTTCACATGAATCACATTTGATTTCATGTAGAGACGATTTAAATTCATATCAATAACAGTCTTTTTTAGTACGAGTGGTATGAAAATGTAACATGATCACTTCTTAATTAAAATATTCAGTTATTTTACATTATCAGTGATAGGAATTTAAGTGAAATGTGAAAATAAATTCCAAAATTAAAAACCACTTCTTGAAAAATGCAAAATTAAACTTAATTTTAATTCTTTAGTTCATATACTTCATCAATATGAATTTAATGTAAATATTAAGTAAAACTCAAAGATAACAATTTTGTTCATTTATTTTCAAAAATGTATTATTTTCAAAGCAACGAAAAATGTTTGCTTTATTATGTTTTGAAGTGTCACAATAAAATGAGAGCATGAAGTCTTCTTCCAATCTAAATCTTTAAAGTAAAATGTTAAATATATAATATAGCTTACACATGAAAGCTACACCTCAACAGGACCCTGTAATAAATCAGACAATTCATCCTGTAATATTAACAACAAATAAATATCTTCCACAACAAATAATTAAGCATAATGTCCAAATATTGTTAAAAATTAGATTCAGGAATGTTTATAACTGCTATAAACTTTCATGTATATCACATCAAACATAATTATTTTCATGTCATAATAAAACAGAAAATACATGAATTTAATAAAATTAATCAGCAAATTAGTTGCAATGTTATCTATCCATATAAATCTCAGCAAAAACTGACTGCAAAATTAAAATATTGGGAAATTATTTAGTTCTTGTTTCTGAATATTATATTCTTGCACAATTTTTATTTAATTGCTGTATTCTTCCCAAATACATTTTGATGGGAATATCGGAATCATATTTCATTTTGAGAGAAAAAAAGTTGATTCAAAATAAATTTTATTTTTTAAATTTCTTTCTTTGAAACTACACATTCGTGATGTTACAAATCAAAAACGACAAATATAAATTTTTCGTAATGTGTTCAAAGCGAAAAGACAAGTTTTTAAAAACTTACTGAAAATGAGGCCAAAATCAGGGACTTTCCATGCTAATTTGAATAGCAAATAACTATCAACAAATAGTCACAACACTAATCAACCCTCATTTTATTTTACACATTGTATATAAATATCTCTTTAAAAGATTCAAAATATAAATAAACAAAATTTAATTAAAAGTTATTTCAATAAAATAAAATCATAAATCACAACCTTGATTTTTCTGTCAACAATAAATATCACAATAATTTTTTAAATGAGCAAATTTACAATACTTTGAGTTTGTATCATTAATGTTTGTGGATGGGTATGATTAAAAATAATGTAAATATTACAATAACATTTCTATTAAAAACAATTGAATCACTTTAACAAGTCAGCAGAGTATCACATACCTTAATAGTAAATAAAATCCTACAAGGACAATTTTTAGTACATATTTTTAAAATTTCAAATAATTTTTTTTAATGTAACCTTAAATTCAGACATTTCAATTAGTGATGCAAACTAAATCATATTTTGATGAAGCTATCTAGTTTATATCATATTAAAAACGTTCCAATAAATGATGCAAACTTAATTATATTTTGAATATCAACCACAAATAGTTTATATATGGCATTAAAATTCATAAATTTTCAAGAGTTTCAAACAACATAACTATATTCAGGCAAGACACTTTGATGTGAACATAAGCTATATTTAAACTATAGGGTCTAGGAGAAATGTCCCATGAGGAAATTGACAAAATTTTGCATTTGAACATTTTTTGCAAAGTTTTAGGCAATAAAATTATTCATGATAAAAAATTTTCTTAGGAAATGAGTTCAATCATCTGTTGGATAAAATACCTAAAATCAAGTTACACATCAAAGATTCTACTCAAGTAGATGAGTCTTTTCTTTTACTTACATCAGGACGATTGACACATGAGCTCCCAATTTCATTAAAAAATAGAATGTTTTATCATAATTTCCTTACTGCTGACAAGCCATAATTGTTCTCAATAATATATACAATAGAGAGATATTTTCTCATTTCACTTTTCCTAGCATGTATTAAATGATAAAAAAACATTTATTATTAACATAAAAAGTAAAAGTAAGAATAAAAAATTCCAAATTTTGACGGAAACTGATAGTTCATAAATATATAAAAAGTTGTATAATAAATATTATCGCTATTTTACGAATTTTTCCTTTGATCTTGCTGACTGATAATTTCCGTTCTCAGCGGAGTCGAGTGATATGAAAATTATCGCTAGAAACTAAGGGAACATGTGCCGTTGTCAAGGAAATTAACAACGTCTTCATAGGTAAAATAGCGATAAACAGATTATCATTGGTCATCTCAACTCGATTGCTTTTCGCGCTTTACCGTGCGGCTCAAGCGAGAAAATCAATCTCGTTGAGATAACCAACGATAATCTATAATAATCTGACACAGTATTGGAATGTAATGTAACAATCATTAATTATAATAATAATATTTTCCCAGTTTTTACAATTCTAAAAGTTGCCTCGAAATTGTTGGATTTTTATATGCTATCTCTATTATTATAATTTAAGTTTTCATAGGAACAGATTCAAGGAGGAACCAAACAATCAAAGACTCTTTTATTAGGATTTTTTATTGTGAAGCATATAAGTCCAATTAACAGAATATAATTCTTTTAACAATAATTTTATAAAAGAACCAGTATATATAATTACTAATATCCTAAACATTATAAATGTCATTTGCTTTGAATATTTCACTATCTAAAACAAGACACTTTCATTTCTTAGTTCTTTTGACTTAGTCTTTTAAGTTATGTACCTCCTCACGCATATAAATCGAAGACAAATTATTAAATAAAATTCTCATAATCTTAATTAATTATACATAAAATCTATAAAAGTATGACTAGTGTCTACATGTAGCAAAAAATAACTAAAGCCAAAGCAACCGACACCAAAGCCTTGACCATGCTACATCCTTAAAACAAATCTTTTCTGTTTATAATTCATATATTATTGCCTTTGACCAAAATAACTTATGAAAATGCTTCATAAATTTCAAAATAAAAAAAAGCAACTTTTTCAGGAATTTAAAAAAAAATCTGAAATTCTATAGCATGTTTATTTTGTGCCATCAGCTACAACTTCTGAAGAAATACATGTTGTTTTGCAAATATCTCTATATACTATAAATTCAGAAATTATTGCAAGGTTTTTATAAATGCGAATAATGCGACTAGGTGAGTATCACGATAATAAGAACTCGCATTCTGATATCTTATACATATATTCGTTTGCAGATTTTCCTGAAATCGCAACAATTAATCTCCCATTTTTGTCCATTCTACCAAAATTGCAATTATAAATACACACAATAACTTCTGAATTTACAGAAGTAAATGTGGCCTTAACAGTTAGTTATGCACCAAGGGTAACAATCAGTCATGGATAGAGATGATGGCATGAAAAGATTTTTGTTTAAACTTAAGGGTTAACCTATTCCTAATAGATTTACAATTACTCTAAATTAAATAAACCAAGTTATCTTATTTTGATCTGTCACTCTTATCTTTTTTAAGCAAGAAAATAGTCAATAAAATATTTCATATCTGTCATTTTGGCAAAAGTTAATATTGAAGCAAAAGTCACAAAAATTATTTCAGAGTTGACACCATTTTGGTTGAGGCCGCTTTGTTAAGTCCAAGGTAGTTCCTAATCTCCACCCGTGTTTTCTCTGAGATATTATTTCAGAGTTGACACCATTTTGGTCGAGGCTGCTTTATTAAGTCCAAGGTAGTTCCTAATCTCCTCCTGTGTTTTCTCCGAGATTTTATTCCCTGGCATGACGGTGATATCTAAAATGGTGGTGTTACATTTAACCAGATCAATTAGCAGACGTCCTCCTTCATCAGAGATACCTGTTGATTCAAGGTCAAGTGTTTGCAGACTGGCATTGACCTTCAAACTGTTGACAAGGGCAGCAACCCCTTCATCCCCAATCTTATTGAAATCAAGAGTCAATGATTGAAGAGTTTTGTTCTTTTTTAAAGCTTTTGACAATCTTTTCCAGCCGGTGTATGTGACTTTTGAATTTCCATTCAAATTCAATGTTTTCAGATCAGAATCGTTTTCCAGGAGATATGCAACATGCCCCATTCCTTCATCTCCAATCTCTGTATCTCCTAAATCCAGTTCCCTCAGTAAATGATGCTTAGTTGTCTCCCTTGTTTTGGCTCCATCTAATTCCTGTTCTTCCATTTTATTCTGATTAAAGTCTGTTTGATGTCAAGGATACCATTCACTAATTGCTTCACACCATCATCTCCAAGAGGATTTCCATGTAACCTAGAATTTAATAAAATCATTTAAGGTAAAGTTATTTAGTTATAAGTTTGTGACCCTATGATTATTTTATATCATTAACACGGGTTTCATGCATCAACAACATATAGTTTTTTAAGAAAAATCTATGGATTTGAAATTGCAGATTTTATGATTTTAAGACCAATTTATGAACTTTTTCATTAATTTTATGTGCTTTCTATACAAGAGGGTCGTAACGGGGGTACCTTCATGAGGAATAACGGTAAAAAATCTTGCCAAATAATGTTAACGGCAATTTTTGGCGCATGACGATAAAATGTACACTTTCTTTAAGATGATAAAAAGTCGACTGATTTTGACGAATCATTTTAAAAATAACGGTAACGATAATTATTTGAGACTTCTGACGAATCACGATAAGGATATTTTAACAAATCACGGTAAAATTTTAACCAATTTGACGCTAATGGTAGCCGAAAATGACTGTTTGACGCCTGACGGTAAAGGGCATTCCTACCCTCATACAAATGTTTACCTATTTTGAAAGAATTCAATCAGTTATATTCGGGAAAATAAAAGAGATAAAAGCCATATTTTTTTGATTTTCAGATATAATTCAATGAGCCAAAGTTTTATGCAAAATTTAACCTAAATCTGTGACATAGCACATTTACTGTTCTTTGACCTTGCAGCAAACCCTCTACTGACCACAGAAAATTTCAAGGTATTTCTAAACAAAGCAGTAGCGGATCCAGGATAAGGCCTAGAGGGCATGGCCACCCAGACCCCCACCCCCCGAAATCCTTGATCACCAAAATTAAATCTCATGTTCTTCATGATTTACATGATTTTTTAGCATAAAGTCGTAATTTTTTCAGCTGGCTCTGCTTGTAGGAATCTTATCAGTTTTATGAATTTATGCCCCCTTTCAAAAGTCCTTGATCCACCTGCCACTGCTAATTAGTGTATACTTACAGAAGTATCTGTATTGATGGTTTGCCTGTTAAAACTTCTACTAGCTTGTCAGCAGAACCAGACCTCAACTTGTTAAGGTTAAAATTTAACATCTGTAAAGACAGTAAGAACTATTAGTAAATAAAATGTCATATTCAATTATGAGGGTCTGCATGGGGTTTTAAGAATAACAGAATAATGGACCAAATATACAGAAAAATCAACCAAAAAAATGAAGAATAAAGAAAAATAGGGTAAAACAAGAATGTGTCCATAGTACACGGATGCCCTACACGTACTATCATTTTCTATGTTCAGTGGACAGGGGTTCAAATTAGCAGTGGTCCGAGGTCCATGACCTTCCACTGTTGAAATCAGACTTTTGTTTTGGTTACTAGCTACACCCAACAGACCTTCGATTTTAAAGGAAATAAAAATGATTTTTGCTGACCTTTTTAACCATCTGAATCATCATTTTTTAGCCATATCATTATTGAAATTGAGATAAAAAAATGTTTCATCCCTGACCTTGCCAACGAGTGATAAAAGTTATTTTCAACCTTGTATTTCTTGGAAACACAAGGTTATAAATAGTTGTGAGAAGTCATGTGACAAATCAATTAATCATTTAAACATTTTCGAACAAAATGAGTCCGTTTCACTTTGGTGTCACGTCTTCCAAGAGAAAGCCTGAAGATTATGAACGGTCTTCAACCACAGGCACTTGGTTCTATATGGGAAGGTCGACTATCCATAAATAAAGAAGGATATTCAACCTTCCCATGGATAGAAACAAGTGCCTGTGTCTTCAACGTCTTCAAAAGAAATCAAATGAAGATCTCACTGAAGACCAAAATGCGATCGTGAAAAACGGGAACGTACATTTAAACCCCACTGGAAAATTGATCGAACCATGACTATATTTTGATGAATCAACTGGGATAATGTCATGCACATACTGCCAGAAATTCCCCACCAATTCAGCAAAAGAAAGTGCACTTGTAAGGGGAACACAAAATCTTAAAATAGACCCAATAAAAAATATACGAAGTGACACCCCAGCATGTGTCTTGTTTAAAGCAGTGGATCCATGAAAAAAGTAAAATCACAAAAATACTGAACTCCGAGGAAAATTCAAAAAAGAAAGTCCCTAATCAAATGGCAAAATCAAAAGCTCAAACACATCAAACGAATGGATAACAACTGTCATATTCCTGACTTGGTACAGGTATTTTCTTATGTAGACCCAAAAAAAAAGTGACCCAAATTTTAAGTCTAAAGATTAATTGTCAGACACTAAACTTGGACTATGTATTCTCAAGCAGCAATGTAAACCTGATCAGTTAAATTATTCGCTGCATAGCCCATTATATGAGAAACGAAACATCACATGCAGTTCAAATATGATGAAACAAACTAATCTTACTCCAAAAGCACATTAATTTTGTATCTTATTGAGTTATGAAATATTTCATGTAAAAGTAGGACCTGGGATTTAGGTTGTGGACCTTTCAGTATGCAGTGTCAAAGGTCCTGGACCTTCCAGTACCAAATGTTAATTTGAACCCCTGGTGGACCGTGAAATTGGGGTCAAAACTCTAATTTGGCATTAAAATTAGAAAGATCATATCATAGGGAACATGTGTATTAAGTTTCAAGTTGATTGGACTTCAACTTCATCAAAAACTACCTTGACCAAAAACTTAAACCTGAAGAGGGGTAGACACATTTTCTATGTTCAGTGGACCGTGAAATTGGAGTCAAAACTCTAATTTGGCATTAAAATTAGAAAGATCATATCATAGGGAACATGTGTACTAAGTTTCAAGTTGATTGGACTTCAACTTCATCAAAAACTACCTTGACCAAAAACTTTAATTAAATGCGGGACAGACAGACGGACGGATGAACGAACGAACGAACAGACAGACGCACAGACCGAAAAACATAATGCCCCTAGGTGGGGCATAAAAATAAAAAATAGAGATTAATGGGGTGTGAAAATACAAAGAATAGAGAAAAAAGACCTAAAAAATTAAAGAAAACAGATATTAAGGACCCCCTATCTAGACCCTCAGTTATCCTCGAGATATTTATTCTCTTATAAGCCATGGCCTGTTATCTATTTCTGGCAAGAAAAAAGTATTAACAAAAAAACTCCAAGGTCACTTCAAAAGGGAAAGTTCATAAATCGCAACAAAATCAACATCAGACTATATCAATCAACAGAAAAAATTGTCATATTCCTAACTTGGTATAGGCATTTTTCGAAGAAAATGGTGGGTAAAACCTGGTTTAATAGCTGGCTAAACCTTCTACTTGTATGACAGTTGTTTATCGGGTATCATACTGTGACAAAAATTACAGAAAGCTAGGTCAAACCCAATAACAATTAACAAACAAATCATGTACCCAATAATAAAATATCAATTTACACACATCTAGTTTTGACTCTGTAACAAAACATATCACATCATACTGGTACAGTAGACTCCACCTAATTGGATATCGGCTAAACAAATATATCAGCTATTGTAATATTATTTCAAAACACCAAACCCTTTCCTATATGTTTAATGTAAATTTTATCGGGTAAACAATTATCAGATATAAGAATATAATTATCGGCATATTGGATAGGAATATTCACGAAAATTTGTCAAAACCATGTACAATTAGATATTTTCAATGTTTTTCTGATAGGAAATGGAAATGGAAGTAGAAAATGTGTATATCTATCTATTCAAACATCTGTTTTACACTTAAAGTTATTATGATTTAATTTAAGCATATTTTATTCTGAAAATGACTGCAATGGATTTGATAATTGCCTGTACCGAGTCAGGAATATGACAGTTATTGTCCATTCGTTTTTAATGTGTTTGTGCTTTTGATTTTGCCATTTGATTAGGGACTTTCCGTTTTGAATTTTCCTCGGAGTTCAGTATTTTTGTGATTTAACTTTTTGATAACAGGCAAAGGCCTATATAGATAATCTCCAATACAAATCAGCAAGCAATAATCAGAGTCGAAATCCCCTTGCCTCTGGCAAGGTTCTAACTCACAACCTAAGTGTCGACAGGCTACTGATCACTGTCAATAAACTACTTAAACCTCTTGCCCATCAAGGCCTCAACATCATTAAACAGCTGTATTAACATAATACAAGAAATTAATTGTACATAACTTACTAACCAGTGGTTTGGATTCTGTGGTTTTCAAGGCATCAGCTATGACTTTAAACTTCTCGTCATCAATCCCAGAGTTCCTCAGGCAGACAGATTGTACATTATCTCCCTTAGATAGGACATCACAAATTTCTGATACCTAAACAAAAAAAAAAAAAAATAGTCCCTATGCATTTTTTTCTTATTCATTATATATTGTTTTAATTTTTGTCATACTTTAAAATATCAAATATTAGAGGTATCACCAGCATTCATAGATAGATAGACAGGGTGATTCCTCTATATCCCCCTGAAAAACTGTCAGAAGGTGTATAATCAGAAGACATTTTTGGTAAAGTTGAGAATTGTTCTCAAATCGACGTCTAATTTTTGGCTTCTCTAATCAACGTCCAATTTTTGGCTTCTCTAAAAGACGTCCGTTTTATGGACTTGCCGCAATGACGTCATTGATGGCTTCAATAATGGAAGTAAATACAGTACGTAATGAAGGATATGTTTAGGAAAAAGGAATAAGCAAAGATCCAAACGCCGAGACATTTTGGGCCGACATACCATATCATATGGAAATATCCAAAGCAAATGAACAAAATTGAAAATGGGGACCTAAAAAGAAGTGTAACAGAACTGAAACTTGGATTGTCTGAGAGAGTTGTGAAGACCGCTCTTAGTCAATATTTTTCAGACCAAGATACAAAATGAATGTTTAGAAAATCTGTTGATTCAAATGTTCACCATAGGAGATGCCTAAGTACAATTGATTTAGTGGATATGATAAAAAAAAATCAACAAGAAAGAAAACAGAAAGGCTGATACAATCTACGAAGCGCTAAGGAGCACATTTTTCACGTTATAAGAGAAATAGTTAACAGATGATAGCGGATATGTTCCTAATGTCGTAACTACAATCCCGTCCCCTTTTCCCGAATGAGACCTACCAAATTAGACTTATTACCGGAATTGTACTAACATGAGCAACACGACGGGTGCCACATGTGAAGCAGGATCTGCTTACCCTTCAGGAGCACCTGAGATCACCCCGAGTTTTTGGTGGGGTTTGTGTTGCTCAGTATTTAGTTTTCTATGTTGTGTTTTGTATACTATTGTTTGTCTGTTGGTCTTTTTCTTTTTTAGCCATGGCATTGTCAGTTTATTTTCGACCTATGAGTTTGTATGTCCCTTTGGTATCTTTCGCCTCTCTCTTAAAAATCTTTTCAAAACAGAAATTAAGTGTTAGCGATACGTGCCAGTGCCATTGAATTACCGAAAACTACAACAACTGGAAGACCAATTCAAGCAACATATCATAACAGGCGCTGGCAAGTAGATTTGAAAAAGATGCCAGTAGTAAGAGGATTTTCATATGTATGCAATATAATTATCTATTGTTACTCAAGATTTGTTTTTGGAGGACCAACAAAAACAAGACTGCTAATGAAAATGCAGATTTTATTCCTATATCTGTTAGCATCACCAAGAATTTTACAGTCTTATCAATTTAATAACAATAATGCTGCGTCGGATAGAAATCAACCTTATGCAATGGAATATCGATACATCTATTTCGAGTTGAAAAAATCTCTATAGAAAGTCTGTATCTGTTTGAAAATTGAGTTGTTATAAGAACTCTACAAAACAGACCAAAATTTTATTTCATATTTGAATGTTCCAAAATCAATCAAAGTCTTACACATGTACATGTATACGTATACGTGCATAATAATGTTATTGATATTGGACATCGGTTAGAGAAGACTATAATCGATCGGACGTCGTTTTGGCAATACATGACGTCAGATTTGGACATCAATTTGAGGAACGAACATCCATAAGAGACCGAACGTCGATCTGAGTCTAACATATATGCTCTTATTTAAAATTCATACTGTTTATCATTAAAAATATTTTTTAAAATTTTCAGTTCAATAAAATACACACCATGATTGACTATCGCATACCTGTGAACTACTTAAGGCAATATTGTTGAGTTCCAAATCTTTCTTGCCTTCAATCGAAGATAAAATAGTTCCTTCCACTGACTGAGGTGGAGTTATTCCAATCTTAGTCAAAGTAGATTTCACTTCTGTGTGACTGGTAGCCAAGTTGTCAGGGTCATTTCCTGTAAAAACAAGTTACAGAAAGCTCTTATTTCTAGTTTCCTAGTTTCCTAGAAAAATTTTCTACATGGCCATTATATCTTAGAATATAGAAGTATTCGGTAATCTTAAAGATGACAATTGATGAATCTGAAACCCCATCACACAGTAATGCATGTTCATATGAAGAATGATAACAAATTTCAGGAAAATCAGATTTGTACTTTCTGAGAAAGTTGTGACGGAATTTCATGGGAGGACAGATATACGGATGTACAGACAGAGGTTAATCAGTTTCCCCCTCCTTCAGAGCGGGGGTATAACACAAATAAGATGTACTGTCAGCTATTGCCTGCAAATTATTCTCCTGCTTGATGTTGTTTACTATTAAAATAACAGTATAAATTTTCAGCAGATTTATGGAACTGAAAACTGACTACACAGTATGAGAGGGTGTGGAAGGACATTTTTCATAACGTTGGGATTGGCCCTTTTATTTTTGCTGGATTTCAGGATTGGGTCTTTATTTTGGTGGGAATTTAGGATTAAGGCTAATACGGACTAGTGAATTAATGATTAATTTTTCAGGATCGTGGAATTAAGAGCATATTATTTTTTTCAGGAATTCAGGATGACACCCCCTCCTACCGCTCCTCGTATGACATATAACATATAACCAGATGATATTGGTGACATCAAGAGGCTATTAATTGTAATTGCTTAGAAAAAAGTGACAGAAATGAGTTATGCAAGGACAGACAGATGGACAGACAAATAAAGGTATTATGGAAACTATACCTTTCAAATTGGTTTTTATGAAAGAACCAACTTAAACTTGCAGTGAGGTGAGAGATTTTTGCTCTGTGTTGAAGGCCTCACTGTGATTTTGAGATGAAGAACAGCAATAAAAGTGTTGTTCCTTGGCTTTTTGTGTGTATATTGCTGTGCATGTACTGATTTTGTGTTATGGACAGATACCCCATTTCCTTAGTTTTCCTATTAAGTCAATTAATTATGCATCATAATTCAAATCTAAAATTTCATTTTGTTTACCTCCATGCATATTGTCTTCTTCACTTTCACTAGCAAATATTGTTGTAGCTTTCATCTGTTCTCCTTCACTTTCACTGATAAATGGTTCATCATTGATTATCTTCTCTTGCTGGTCAACTGGTGGGGCTTCACTAAGTGGAACGTCATCTTTGTTCAGGATTTCTCTCATTTTTTCTGGAAGCAGAAATTACTGTATTTTAAAGACTCTTTACAATAACATTCTTTAATAGAATAATTAATATTCAGTTATTTTCTATTACGGGCTGTTTCATGTATGAACCATTTTTGTTAATACTTGACCAATGTCAGAAAAAAATAAATAAATAAGTAGACCAATGGGAACAATCTGTGCACATTCTTTCAAGTCATTATCTTGCTATTGTGTTATTGCTCAAATCCCCATTGTATTAGACAGTCATTCTGAACTTGATTTTTTACATTTTTCCTCACATGGTAGAGTGGGTGGCGCATATTCTCCTTGGACACATTTTCGTCGTTTTGCTATTTTTTCTGTAAAATTTGTATGCCTTTATCCAATACTTGCCTTAATAGATGGTAAAGGCTGTTTGTAATGTTACAACTGTTGATATTCCTCTTTACCCCATTTCCAAGGTTATTCGCACATATTGAGAAATACGCAGGTGTTTTAAATGATTTTGGCAATTATGTAAGATTTATATGGCAATCATGCCCAGTCTTAAAGTAAATATTTGTGAGAAAAATCGTAAAGGAATGATCTCTCAAGCTAATTCATGTAATTGCAAACATTCGTTTTTATTATATACGAGGATAATGAGGATGGTCATATCATACATTGCGGCAAAAATGTGTCCCCCATGGTACACGAACAACTTGATTTCCTCTTGAGTTTGCGTTCGTTTTTAGAATAATTAACCAATGTTTTGAAGATAATTTCTTTATCAAACTTTATTTTCATATAGTTAAAATTTCTGAAACCTTCATAAAAAGATCCAAATATTCGAATGTAGGTCGGATGTAAGTGGAAATGAACGAATTATGCGGCGAATATGGGTCTCTCACTCTAACACTCTACATAATGGAATGTCACTATCCATTCTATTTGACATCACTATATTCAAATTCCTGATCAGCCTTAATCTTACTTATTTTAGCTACGGTACATTATTAATACAGAAGACACATATATCATTTTAAATCACGCACTGCAACATAAGAGATCACTGACTCGTAGGATTGCTTAGATGTAACAAAAGGTACTTTTTGACTGGGATCATTATACACGTCATGACGTCATTACTTTATGGTGTCTTCAGTTTTAGAAAACTTACTGTTTTCAAATACATAATATATCAAAGCTTGCTTTAGGACAAAAATTTCTTTCATTACAATAAGGACAGATTTATAAATTTGAAAATCATATTTTTTTTACACTCCTTCAATACAGTATATTTTGTTGATCTCAAGCAACATAATTTATGACCAATTTAGACTTCACGAAAAGAAGAAAAGAATTTGAATAAACAGACTTAATGCATGACTTTGTGTGTGGTTAATTTCAAAAAGAACCTTCTCCTATTAAGTTGGCATGACTGAAATCATTAGTCGACTCCTTATTGAAGTTTATAGCCATTATGTGACGGTTTTTCCCAATTTTTGCATTATTGCCTATTATCTTGAACACTTGATAGATAGAAACTTTGAATAGCAAGAATGGTCAGCAAGATAAGATCCATTCATACAGATTTTACTAGCTTTAACAATTTTTCACAATACATCTAGTTATTTTTCCAGTGAAATATAAAAACTAATCCTCTGAAACACTTATTGCCTTTCTGACGCACTTACATTTCATTTCGATGCTTCTTGGGACTATTAAAATATCATTTTCCTTGAAAATCTTAAAGGTAGACAGATATAAATAGATAGAAACTTGTGATTTAATTAAGAACTGAAGTTATTTATAATTTGTAACCCATAACAATTATATATATGTTCCTCAAATAATTGTTATTACCATTTTTTTCAAAGATATATAAAATAACTTATACAAGTAATATTTTTGTCACTATTTTGAAAGTAACTATTTATCTCTATACCCTCTCAAATTTAATGAATTCTTAATTCTACACATTCATAAAAACAACATTTAGTCCATGCTTTATTGATATTTAACATTACTCTATTAAGTAATTTGATAATATGTAAAAACAAAAATTACCTATATCAGTAAATAAAAAAAATAGCTTGTTTAAGTAACGCACCTGGCTGTTAAAGATTGAGTGTGTGGGGTTTAACCTAACTTTTGGTAACCCTTTATATGCTAAGAGAATGGTTTTAACAGAAGTTCCTGTAAAAAGATATTTGAAAAAAAACTAAGAAATTCTGACGATAACTGGTACTGCACCTGAGTACAGCACATTCTTATTTTCTATATAGGAAATGAATCATAGGCAACTGAAGCATGAAACTAAACTAATTTAAATGACAATGCCTTATCATAATATGAAAACTTATATTTAATTACTTTTAATATGAAATAAAGTAGAAGTGGTATGATTGACATTTGTTTTCAAGTTATATTGCACTTTTAAGGTTTTTACACTAGTGGAATTATTGCACTATCAGGAATTTTGCACACATAAAAATATTGCATAGTAAAGTTATGGTCTACAAGGAATATTATGATGCAATACAATTAAACTATAATTTGAATTAATTATAAACTGTTAACATGAAAAATTACCTTTAATGAAAGCTGCAAAGTCTCCTGGATGTTTGAATATCAACTCCAGCCAATGGGAGAATTTGTTTTATCATCTCCAGCCAATGGGAGAATTTGTTATATCAACTATATCCAATGGGAGAATGTGTTATTTTGTTGTATGGAGTGAGATGGTTAGTAACAGTAAAGCCAACAGAAAGATGTGTACAATACAAACACAATTTTGTTGTTGAAAGTGCAATGGTCAATGACAGTTGCAGTGCATACAGTTCATTACTGGAAGGGCAGCAGCTGATATTACACATTAGGAAAGCAAGTTAAAAACTGTGAGTTGGTGTATGGATATACACCATAGAACAAGCAGTAATACGTAAAAGGAAGGACTTCGAATTTGGATTTTGGCCCCATTTGTTTAAGTAATTATTTCTAGTGTTTTTGAAAAAATAGTAAAAAATAATTATTTAAGCTCAATTTGGAATAAATTTGAATATCAATGAAAAAATGAAAAATATTTAATTCATTAATAAATAAATTTGAACTGAAAATGACTTGAAACAATAATGATAAGCACAAACATAGGTTTAATGAAAGATGTGTAAAAATGGAAAATAAAGCATATACAAATGCATTGGTGTGGAGTGTTAAATTCACACAGTTGAAGGTAAATGGCAATTTATAAAATCAGTAAAAAATAATTCGGACCTAATAAATATTAAGAAATTTTTAAATAAAATTACTGATTCTAATAGCTAATGGTATTAAAATATTAAATCTACATCCCATATCAAAAAAATTAAAATGCATTCACTTGGAAAATTATGAAAATGATTTTCATATTTTATTTGTGTACAATTTCCAGACATATGCAAAACACATCTACAACTTAATTCATTTTTGTACAAGTTTCATTTATTTACGATGCGATAAGAAAAAAAATCTACAAACAGTCAGGGGCAGTTATCATGATTTTCCCAATATATACAAACATACAAGTCAAAAACTGCAGACAAACGAAATCAATTAGTATGATTTTTCAATTAAAGAAAAAAATCTAAAGATTTAAAAATTAATTTTCAAAGTGAATGCATTTATAAAACAATTAAAACATCAACATAAAAGAGTGAAACATTCTACAAGGAGCAGAGAGAGAGGTGAAAGTTTTAGTAAACTCCATTTTTTTCTTAAGGCTGCTGTCCCTTCCCTGAAAATAGGAAAGAAACAAATGGTTATCACTGACACCTGTATCTAAGCATTCTAAAAATAGGATGTGTAATAAAGAATTCAAAGATGCAGGATATAAAGCAGATTATGTCCATTTGTGGTAATTCTCAGTTATGTCCCTATGTGATAATTCTTTTTTTCAGTTGCACAATTCATATGATAGTTTGAAAATCCTTAACATAATTTTTCATATAACAGTTTGTATTTGAACTATGTTGATTCATGTAAAGCTGGTGTAATTTTGACTAAGTTGATTCATGTAACATTTTGTCCCTTGATGATTGATGTAACCCTTGTAAGTTTTCTTTAGAGTGAATTATTACAAAAACTCTCTGTCTTAGATAATATTTGAAATGATGAGAGCCGCATGTTTTTTAGACAATCCCTATCGACTTGGAATTAAGTAGTATTTTCAGCAATAACTTGTACACTAGCTACAAAAATTCAGCCTACATTTTTATAGCATATATAATCAATCCGATTATTAGATCAAATCATTTTCCAGTACTAATTTTTCTACAGCTCACTTAGCTGCTTTAAAATGATTGTGAACAAATAGATATCCGTGAGCGTCAATGAAACAGCAACCCAGCTGGTTTCAGATTGAGTGCCTATTGTAAAAAGATGTCCATGTACATCATTGAAATGGCAACCCAACTGGTTTCAAATTGAGTGCCTATTGTAAAATAGATGTCTGTGTAGGTCAATGAAATGGCAACCTAACTGGTTTCAGTTTGAGTGCCTACTGTAAAATAGATGTCCGTGTAGGTCAATGAGACAGCAACCCAACTGGTTTCAGATTGAGTGTTCGTTGTAAAATAGATGTAGATGAACAATACATAAATTCCTGAAGACTTACCAGCAGTCTTTTGTTTATCTTCATCTTCACTGTCAGACGAATCAGACGAGGAATCAGATGAGCCACTTGATGAATCATCTGTTGTTGTTGTCGTGTCTAAAATAGTTTTTAAAAAGTTTAATACAGAAAATAATTATTAATATAAAAGATGTGGTATGATTGCCAGTGAGACAACTATCCACCAGAATTCAAATGAAGTGGATGTAAGCAACTATGAATAGATATAAGAAGATGTGGTATTAGTGCCAATGAGACAACTCTCCATCCAAGTCAAAATTTATAAAAGTAAACCATTATAGGTCAAAGTACGGTCTTCAACACGGAGCCTTGGCTCACACCGAACAGTAAGCTATAAAGGGCCCCAAAAATTACTAGTGTAAAACCATTCAAACGGGAAAACCAACGGTCTAATCTATATAAAAAACGAGAAACGAGAAACACTTATGAACCACATCAACAAACGACAACTACTGAACATCAGATTCCTGACTTAGAGGACAGGTGCAAACAAATGCATCGGGTTTAAACATTTTAATGGTATGTATTGGCAACTGTACCACCTTCAACAATGAGTAAAACCCATACCGTATAAATGACTATAAAAGGCCTAGACATGATAAATGTGTAACAGTTCAAAAGAGAAAACCTAAGGCTATTCCAAAATGAAATGTGCTTGAAAAGGAGTTGTTAGGGGCCAGCTGAAGCCTGCCTCCGGATGCAGAAATTTTCTCGCTGAGTTGAAGACTCATTTGTGGCCTTGGGCTGTTTTCTGCTCTTTGGTCAGGTTGTTGTCTCTTTGACACATTTCCCGTTTCCATTCTCAATTTTACTTTAACCACCAAACCCCCACCCCAACCTATCCAATAAATAAGTATAATGCATTATTGTGTGAGAATTTAATTTAAAACCCACTACCCTTACATAATCAATATATGGTGCTACTAACTCTTGTTTGGAATTAGGTTTACATTAAGCACATTATGCTTGAACAAATTTGTTTTCAAAGGCATAGAAACTATAATATATTTTCTTCAGGGTTATCTCCCCTCTGTTAACATATATTGAGGGTAAATTACAACAAGCCATAGTTTTTCTCTCTTGAATTAACACGAAACTCATATTTCCATATAAGTGAAGTTTAAATTGCCGGTGAGGTATTATAGCTATATAGTGTAAATGCTGTTTGTATTCTTGATCCGAAATATATATTTAAAAGTTGGTGTTTGAAAATGTGATGATAATATCAACCGTGTCAAACCTGTGAAATTAGTGCAATATTAAATAAGTGAATATATAGTGAGCCATACATCTTATTGAAGTTAATAGTGTTATATTTCAAAGTCAATATTAAGTCAGTGAAATGTTTAGCAAAGTGAAATTTAGATTAATCTAATCTGAAACTATTTAAAGTTCCAAATACCGAAACATCCTAGATCTTTTCAGCAATTAGAGTGTATGGTAGTAGCTGTGATGTGACATATTTTGCTGATTTGTTTTAAGTTTTACTAACTAACTTTTAGTTGTGTGTATTATGTTTGAATTTTGACTTTTTTGTTTGTAATCATACTTTCATTTGCATGTCCATTTATTTGATTTGCGTTCATTTGCATGTTATAATTGTGTGTTTAGTTTTGTTTGATTTTATTCAGTTTAGTTTTTAATAGTAAAATATTTGTTTCTATGAATGTTGGCCAGCTAACAATCCAACTATCCTATGTCTTTAGATAAGTGAACCCTGAAATCAGGGTCAAATCTAGTTTGGTATCCAATTTATAAAAGTTCACATCATAATAAGCATGTGTGCTAAGTTTCAAGTTGAGGTGACCTCAACCTCTTGGTAAACCTAACCTTAACCAAAAGCTTTAACCTGAGAATGTAGTGGTTTAGCACTTTTATATTTGATGTTTTGCAATCAATAAAATTGGAGACAAATATGTAATTTTATATATGATTTAAAATGTTCACTTTAGAATAAACATGTGTATTAAGTTTGAAGAAGACATGACCACACAACTTCGTAAAAAATTAGCTTTTCTCAAAAATTTCACCTGACACTAGATTGATGAATGAATGGACTCACATACCAAAAAAAACATTATGATCCCTACTATTGTGGGCCAAGCATAAATATCAAATTTTAGAACTGTACCTTTTTTCTCCTCTTCTTTTTTCTGCACCGGTTCTGTTTTCTGTACCACTTCTGTTTTTTGTACTTCTTCAGTTTTCTGAACTGGTACCTGTTTTTGACTCCTATCAGTCTCAGTCTCTGTTTCACTACTACTGGTTCCACTAGAACTACTAGAGCTACTAGGAGTGCTCTTTTTCTCCTTCTCTTTCTCCTGAATAACAGATAATTTCTCCTTTTTTTGTTCCACTTCCTTTTTAAGTTTTTCATTATCAGTTTCAGTCTCTGTGGCAGTACCAGTTTCGGTACCAGTTTCAGTTTCACTATCAGAACTTGAACTTGATTCATCAGTTTTGGGTCTACTGGTAGTTACAACATTAGCTTCTATTGGATGTGGTAGAGTGCTTCCAGGACGTGGGGGTGTAATAGCCCTCGGTGTTTTTTCATTGTTACTTTCACTCTCAGAACTGCTAGAACTTGACGATTCCTTTTCTTCCTTTATAACCTTAGTCTCGGGTGGAGTGATAGATTTTGGAGATTTTTGGTCAGTGTCTGTAGTAGTTTCAGTTTCGCTACTAGAACTATCGGATGACTTTTTGGGAGTTGAAGCAGGGGTTATTGATTTAACCACCTTTTTCTCAGCATCAGTTTCAGTTTCTGTATCACTACTTGAACTAGAACTGGATGAAACAGTCCTCGACCTTGGGGGTGTGACTTTTGCTGGAGATGGAGTCCTTGGAGGGGTGACCTTCGAACCTTTTTCTTTCTCTGTGTCCGTATCGGAATCACTGCTACTAGAGCTGGATGATGCTTTACGACTAGCAACCTTTGGTGAAGCAACACGCTTTGGTGTAGATCTCTCTGACGCACTGCTTGAGTCGCTGCTGCTTCTAGTCCTTGTTGACCTTGGTTTCTCTTTCACTACCTCCCTCTTTTCCTCTGCCTCTACCTCCCTAACAGCTGCTACAACCTCTTGTTCATACATTTTAGAGTAGCTAGGTGCATCTGGAATATAATCCATTTGAGGGGTGGAATATTGATTTTCAATCTGTTTCCTCTTAGCATAACCATCTCTCTTTGCTTGTTCCTGTTGTCTTTCTTCTTCTCTCCTTCTCCTCTCTTCTTCCAACTCTTGTTCTCTCTTTTTTTGTTCAGCTACCCTTTTTTCTTCTCTTATTCTAGATTCTTCTTCATGTCTTCTTCTTTCTTCATCTTCCTCCCGCCTTTTTCTCTCTTGTTCTAATTGTTTCTGTTCTTCTTTCAATCTAGCTTCTTCGTCACGTTTTCTCTCCTCTTCTCTACGTTGCTCAATCCTATTTTGTTGTTCCTTCTTCCTTCTCTCCTCCTCAGACATTTGTCTCTCTAATTTTTCCCTTTTTGAATCAGCAGATGAAGAAGAAGATGAGGAGGATGAAGATGACCTCCTTTCTTTTCTTTTCTCGACAATGGGTTCACTTTGCGTTGACACAACAGTAGGTTTTACTTCCTCTTCTTTTCTTTCTTCTTCTTTCCTACAAAATATTAAAACATAAAGCTACTATTTACCAGGCTTGTTATACTGATTAAAGACATTTTTATTTTACATGAATTTATTATTGTGATTGTGGAATAATGGAAAATGGAAAAAATGGAGAATGTGTCCATGGGACACAGATGATGCCCCCACTTCCATATAACGTTATAAAGGGGCATAGCTCCAGAACGGTAAAAGTGACTCCACCCAAATTCGAACTTGATCTGATTTTTGTGATAATAAGCAGTGTATAAGTTTCATAACATTGGTTGAAGGAATCTAAAGTTATAGAATGGAAACCAATTTTGGGACTTACAGACGGATGTATGGACGAAAAGGGTAAACCTTAAAGTGGGGGCATAAAAATGTCAAATTAATTATTACGATATCATGAAAGACTGCATACATTTAATGTTATTATTATTTAAAATGCAAAATTTATTTTTGCTAAACCTTTCCTTTTGAAATTTTTACAACAGTAAAAACATTACAATAAATTCTGACTTCAGTATTTATCTTACATATGTATTAAAAATGTATTTTCTTACTTTATGAGTGCTTTATTTTATTAAGTTCCATTTTTGCAAACCGCCCTCACCGTGTTTTATTCCTATCAACAGTATGCAAGCCACAGAAAATAATTGGGACATTGTATTTTTTAAGTATAAAGGTTTACCTGACTAACATATTATAATTAAAACACTATACTCTATTTAAGGAAAGCTGCTTTTCACAACTTTATTTGTGTTTTGTTTCACAAAGTTTCATTTTTGCAGACTCATTTTGATGAATATTTTTCAAATCAATCTTATACTGTGTCACTGATTGATTACTGCTTGATTAACATCCAGTGTTGACTCTGTCAGATCTTTAATAGTCTCTGTTTAATTCAATTATAAAACTATCGACTCACGACAACTTAAATCAGATCCAATATGGTGTCGGTTGCTTCCTATAAAATTGTTTTGTTGGATTGCTGCTGTATACCTTTGCTTTTTGTTTTTTGCTGTGCATGTACTGATTTTATGTCATGGATGTATATACACTCATATCTTTTCTTTTCTACTATCTCCGTTTATTTGTATTGACTTACTGTTTCTGACTGTCTCTGTTTATTTGTATTGACTTACTGTTTCTGACTGTTTATTTGTATTGACTTACTGTTTCTGACTGTCTCTGTTTATTTGTATTGACTTACTGTTTCTGACTGTTTATTTGTATTGACTTACTGTTTCTGACTGTCTCTGTTTATTTGTATTGACTTACTGTTTCTGACTGTCTGTTTATTTGTATTGACTTACTGTTTCTGACTGTCTCTGTTTATTTGTATTGACTTACTGTTTCTGACTGTCTGTTTATTTGTATTGACTTACTGTTTCTGACTGTCTCTGTTTATTTGTATTGATTTACTGTTTCTGTCTCTGTTTATTTGTATTGACTTACTGTTTCTGACTGTCTCTGTTTATTTGTATTGACTTACTGTTTCTGACTGTCTGTTTATTTGTATTGACTTACTGTTTCTGACTGTCTCTGTTTATTTGTATTGATTTACTGTTTCTGACTGTCTGTTTATTTGTATTGACTTACTGTTTCTGACTGTCTCTGTTTATTTGTATTGACTTACTGTTTCTGACTGTCTGTTTATTTGTATTGACTTACTGTTTCTGACTGTCTCTGTTTATTTGTATTGATTTACTGTTTCTGACTGTCTCTGTTTATTTGTATTGACTTACTGTTTCTGACTGTCTCTGTTTATTTGTATTGACTTACTGTTTCTGACTGTCTGTTTATTTGTATTGACTTACTGTTTCTGACTGTCTCTGTTTATTTGTATTGACTTACTGTTTCTGACTATCTCTACTTTTAGCACTAGAACTACTACTGCTGCTACTGGTGCTATCTCTTCTGATCTTCTCAACTGTTTACAAAAATAACATCAGATAAAAATAATAAACTTACTTAATATAAGTTGCTCAAATACAAAGGAAACAATCAAATAGTGTGTTATTGATGGAGGTTTACAAATATAGCTGGTTTGGAGCCAGCAAACATATGATTAACTGGGCAACATTCTGTATGTGCCTGTCCCAAGTCAGAAACCTGTAATTCAGTGGTTGTTGTATAACATATTTGTTTTTTGTTTATTGTTTTGTACATATATGAGGTTGATTGTTTTCTTGTTTTAAATGTTTTACATTTCTCTTTTCAATGCCTTTTGAAGCTCACTATGCGGTATGGGTTTTGTACTTGTTGAAGGCGGTACGGTGACCTACAGTTGTTAACTTTTGTTATCTTCTAAATCATTTGGTCTCTATATATCGCTAGTGGAGAGTTATCTCATTGGAAATCATACTACATCTTTTAATTTAAATATAGTAGTAATGATTGAAATTAAAATTCATTGTTTGAATACTATAAACCACCTTATATTTTTGTGGATATATTTTAAGTTTTTCAATCAATTTTAGCATTGTTTTATTTTCCTGATTTCCTAATCAACTTATATCTACATCAGTAAAACTTCTATCTTTACCTTCTATACACATGATTCAGCCCATTAAAATAATTTAGATATTGGTTACTTAATTGTTAACATAAATAATATAGTTTGCTTTGTAAATCTGTGTAAAACAGTTGTATTCCTTACGTGACAAGTCTTACCAAATGTTACTTGTACTCAATGGATTTTTTTTTTTTTGACTATTTTCTAGAATCCTAACCAATCCAAAACTGTGGCTATTATAGATGAGGATCATGATTGGGGGTCCTTTATTTCTTTAGTCTTTAATGTTTACACCATTTTTCTCCATTATGTATTTATTTTGCCAATTATTCTCTATTCTTTATTATCTATGCTTGTTTTTCTCAGAACATTCTTTTACTTTTTGCCCCTTAAGATACCTTTTTCCTCATTATAATCTATTCTGTAAACCCTATCGAGACCCTCATATATTTAAGGTATGTGACAGTGGCAAACACATCAACACATTACCTGGTTCACGCTGAATCCATTTCTTACTTTCAGGCTGTTCGTCATCATCAGAATAACTCTGGAGCTGAAATCATATTACAGAAAGATGAGGACCAAGAAAAATATGTTACATAATCATCCTTACATAGATATGTGTAGAAGTAATTTAATGTGCTGTCCAAAAAATAAATCTAATTGACTTATGAATCTTCTTTATAACAAAGGACTATTCCAGGTAAAAACCTATATGGTGAGGAGGTAGAGGGGTGGGAAGACACTTTTTTTATACCCCACTACCCATTTTTTTTTTAATTTTTACTTGTCACAAAAATGTACTTGCTTCCACTGCAAAAACCAACAGAAAAAGTATAATGTTGTGTCAAACCCTTCCATTCATTTGATTTCTAAAAAAGCCCCAAGTACATTCAAAGAATTTTTATTTTAACACCCCAGTTAACTTTTGGTCATGTTGCAGTTGTTTTATCTTTAGTTTTTCTGCATATTTTTTTGTAAACTGATGTTTGTCCTTTTGCAAGTTTTTATATTGCGATATTCACTCAGTCGCATTATTCCCATTAATAAAAAGTTGAAAAAATTTCTGAATTTAAAGGAGATATTACTGCAGAAGGACATGGCTTTTTTTCCACTTTTACAGAATTTGACCTTCACCTTTCTCACAGGTTTATCTTTCTCTGATCTTTCATCATCAGACAAATCCTTCTTTGAATCTTCATCTGCCCGTAGTCCATAAATCTCTCCGTCATTCACTTCTTCTGTCTTTGGTGTAGGGGTGTGAGATCTTGGTGGTGGGGACCTGGATCTTGACCTTGAGGATGAGGAGCTGGATGAACTAGATCTTGACCTCCTTCCACTTACAGGCTTTTGCTCTTCCTCAGACTCAAAATCATCTTTGTATTTTTCTGCAAAAAAATCAAAGTTTCAAGTTAAATATTCTGAAGAATAATTTTTTTTAGAACTTTTGCATTTTATCTATCATGGGTCTTTACTTTTTATGGTGAAATGTTTTAGCTATAGGAGGTCTTTTATGTAATTTATTGGATCAATTAAACTAATTTCTTGAATTGAGTGTTTGCATCATTAATATTATTTGTCCTTCTTGTAATATTATATATATTTCAACTTTAAATTATTTTTGAAAATTGCAAATAAAATACAAAATCTGTACCTGTATATAAATGTTTAGTCATATTTTTTTTCCCTTTACTTTACAAAACAAACAAACAAACATTTACTTACCCTACTGTGGATTCATTTATTTTCATGGGTGCCAATTTTCGAGGTTTGATAAAACTTGCATTTTTGTGGATATTTGATTTCCAGGTTATGCCAAAATCTACATGCATTCCTATAGAAAGCTTGTATTTTATTGTTCATTTAAATTCCAGATTCCTCTGTACCCAAGAAAACTGGTATACAACGAATAATTATGAATCCACAGAAAACTTGCTGATAGATCAATGTCAGTAAACATGTAATAGCACTGGTCTCAGTTTATACATACCATAACTTTCATCTGTTTCAGAATTACCACCTTAGGAGAAAACTGTATTTGTATTTTGCACTTTATACATGTGGCAGCCAACTTACTTCATGAACTGTTCATCCTCATATTTTATATGTAAACAAGTATTATGAGCAACATTTTCCTTTTAACCAATCTTATTTCAATTCACAAGACCACATTTCTATGGACAGATTTTATGCCTAATTATCTTTTATAACCAGGTGGATGAAACAAACAAAAAAATAGACGCAAGACGCAGTGACCTATTAAAAACAGTATCATTTTCAAAGCAAGAACAATAGTAAAAGTCATTAATTAGATTATATCTAGATATAAAAATAAGAAGATGTGGTATGATTACCAAGAGACAACTCTCCACCAGAGACCTAATGACGTAAAAGTTAACAACTATAGGTCACCATATTGACTCCATATGGCAAACCAAACAAAACATTTATATTTCAAAATTTCCAGGTTAAAAATGCAGGTTGAAAAGTAGCTGATCTCCAAATGTTTAGTGAAATTATAAGTTGAAATACAAAAACAAGCATTTATAATAACTGACAAAAATGGACAACTTTTGTAGAACATCAGAAAATTAAGACCTGAATAAACTTAGAACCAAATATTAAAGAAAAAATGTGTCTCCTTTCCCTGTAACTTAATTAATCAAATGTAAATTATGCCAATGGAAAATGTGGTATAAGGTTCCACTTTGATTTCTTAGTTCTATCAAATAAAATTGAGAATGGAAAGGGGAATGTGTCAAAGAGACAACAACCCGACAAACAAGCAGAAAACAGCCCAAGGCATCATTCTCCAATGATAAAAATCATACAATATTGATTCGCTGTGTTTGACTTCTTTTTCTTAAACAGATCAAAACTTTTATAATATATAACAAGAATGTGTTCATAGTACATGGATGCCCCACTCGCACTATCATTTTCTATGTTCAGTGGACTGTGAAATTGGGGTCAAAACTCTTAATTTGGCATTAAAATTAGAAAGATCATATCATAGGGAACATGTGTACCAAGTTTCAAGTTGATTGGACTTCAAAAACTACCTTGACCAAAAACTTTAACCTGAAGCGGGGCAGACGGACGAACGAACGAACGAACGGACCCACACACCAAAAAATATAATGCCCCTCTACTATCGTAGGTGGGGCATAAAAGAAAGGAGATGTGGTATGATTGCCAATGAGACAACTATCCACCAAAGTTCAAATGAAGTGGATGTAAGCAGTTATAGGCAACCATACGGCCTTCAACAATGTCATCATTCAAAACTAATTAGTTAAAAACTGTTGGACAAAGCTGAACAATTATAAAAACATTTCATAATAGAAACAATATTTATTGTGAAGAAATCCATTTTTTTTATAAACATTATTGCAGACATCTATCTAAAACATTAGACTTATACATATATGACATAAACTCTGGCAAAAGGTTAAAGCTTAAGCATATTTTGGCACTAATTTCTATGTTTAAATTCTAAACGAGTGAAAATACTTTTTTGATTTTGATTGATTTAAAAAAAATCTTTCTTTGAAATCACATTTAGTTCTGGTTTTTATTCACTTCAATTTGCAAAACATAGACCTAAAAAAATTCTTCTATTCAAAATTAACAAATCTTTTTTTTTTTTAGAATAGTGTCTTGAGTGCTAAAATAATTAAGTGTGGCTTTAACTATCTGAGGGTCTGGATGGGGGTCTTTCATTACTGTATTCTTAAATTTTTAAAGTCATTTTACTTTAAATTTTGATACCTATTGTTCTTTATTCTTAATTTTTTTGGCCTATTTTTCTCCAATTTTTACTTTTTGTGGTCCATTTTAGTGTTGATTTGGCCAATTATTCTCTATTATATAAACCCCATTCAGACCCTTATCTCTACATTCACAATTATTAAAAATACAAAAAAATCTATCTAATACAATGAAGATAACCATAAAAAAAACATAACTACAACAAATTCTTTATAAAGAATAATAAAAAGGAAAAAATATCATACATCACAGAGATCTGAGGATTGGCATATTTAGACACATATTGTACAACCAATAAATCCATGATTTTCCATATTTGACACCAATACCCACTGCTGTACCAAGAGTAAACTACAGGCTAAAAAAACATTATAAAAAATACCAAACTCCTAGGTAAATTCAATAGAATCCATTGAAACTGTCATAATTATACATTAGACTTTATCAACCAATGGAAAGAATGGAAAAGAACTGTCATATTCCTGGCTTGGTACAGGCATTTTCCTGAGAAAATGGTGGGTTAAACCTGGTTTTATAGCTAGCTAAACCTCTCACTTGTCTGACAGTTGTATTTAGTTTTGTTATATTGAAAAAAATTAGGTGAGCATGTGCAACCCAAACAGACATGATAGGTTAATGTGACAATAGAATTCAAATGAATCTTAATCACTCACCTTGGACCATAACTAATATTAAGACCTAGTTTCTATTATTTATGTACAGCTTCACATATCTATTTAAGATTTGAACTTAATAGCAAAAACATGCAAATATATGTGGATTGTTCTCATTTCACCTGTATCTGTACTTGAGAAAGGAATGCAAAATATTATTTTCCATACTGTTTCAATGCAAAATTTGACCTTCGTAAACGACCTTTTAAAGAACTGCTGTTTTAACACTCTTATAACAACAATTGTTAACTATCTTCATATGAACATATTTATCAAAATGCAATACAATCCCTTCAGAAGTTCTTGAAAAGTTGTTATCAAATCAATGAAAATTAACATTTCTAGGGCAACAACACCTTTATGGGTTTTCTGAATATTCTGAAAATTTTCAGGGACAAATAACTCTAAAAAGATCAGCAGATTTTATTCCTATCTTAGAAATGAAGATTTTTAATGAAGAATACAACTAATCTACAGATGGCAGATGCCAAGTGATACCAAATGGATCTTAGGGCTAAGTGAACTAATGACTTTCCCAATAAAACAATTTAAGTTTCAAATGCAAAGTTCCATAACTCTAAAAAGTAAAATTAAAATTTAATGCATTTATAACTGCAATTTTAATTGGTGAATGTCAAATATTTTAGGAGGATAAAATCCAGGGATTAACTGTGAAAATGCTCAGTGAAAATGCATATGACAAAATAATTCATCTACAAATTCAGGCTTGATTCAGAAATAACATTCAATAAGAAACAAAAGTAATGCACTTTTATACTTGCCAATGTTAATATAAAAATAGTCACAAATATCTGTCTCTGACAACTCAATTTGCCACAGTAAATCAAAGATTTACCCAAATAGGATTAAAAATACAATTAGAACTCACAGTATCCTACTCAAACGGGATTATACTGTCAATTATATAAAAGATAATGAAAAAACCTTGTTGAATAAATGTGAAAATCATTAACATTAAAAACTGTCTTGGTGTCAGTCCAACGATTATGTGAAAAATTTAGATTTTGTTAAAGCAAATATTTGTTAAAGCAAAAATTAAATGTAAAATTTTCAACTGAAAGACAACAAGATACCACAATAGTACCTGCCTATGTTCTTACAGGCATATACAACCAGTTTTTGTTAAAATTCTCTTGGACATTTTTAACAATTTTAACAGTAGCACAAATTTTCTCATCACTTCTAAATGCGCATGATATTTTTACTGTGCATTCATTAATTGAGGAGTACTTTTATTACTTTATTTTGTGGATATATTCTTCATGCCAAATACAAAACCATTATTTCAGTTCAACCAACAAGACAAACAAACAGACAATAAATACACTTTCTTCATGAGTTGGGGATATAACATATAAAAAGATTTTGGTAAAACAACAAATTACTCAATAAATTTATCAATAAATGACTAACTACTACAGTATATATTATAGGTATCTAAGTGTTATCATTATATATACATGCAGTTGAACCTGTTTATAAAGGTCATCCTCCGGACAACTTGACCATGTAAGTGAGGTGACCATTGGATTGAGGTTGAAATGAAAGGTACAGCTGGAAAAGTAGAGGGTGACCTCACAAGAGATTTTTGCTTTATAGAAATGACCTTTATAGTTTGTTTGTCTACTTTATACATGATTTTTCACACAATATTAATACTTATAATAGACTATTTTCATATTACCGACTTTTGACTCTTAGAGTATATAAATTTTTAACAGGTAACCTACTCTGTCTAAGGACATGCTGGTACTCTGTCAAGTAAGAGCAACTAAAAGAAGTAAAATCGAACTTTATAAGATTGGTGCAATTTGGGGAAAATATTAACTGTTTTCCAATGATTTTGTTGTGTAAAGAAAACTTAAAAAGGTAACTTTTTCCTCTTTTTGCATCGATTGTAAGCTTGATTTTACTTCTTGTAGTTGCTCTTATTTGACAGAGTACCATGAAGTCTTACCACAGAGTAGGTGACCTGTCAAAAAAAAATTATATACTCAGGAGTCAAAAGACGGTAGTATGAAAATAGTCTATTAAGACAGTCCTATAACTAACATTTATTTTATACTTAAAACCTGGTTATTCTACTTATAATAAGATATGATTATGTTAATAAGGAGGAGTTTTTCTAAATTTAAGCTTCTTCTGTCTGGTACCTGGATGTCTTCACAGTCTCTACAACTAAAACATTGTTCACGGTATAAATCTTAATTCACACATACAATATTTTTCCTAACAGAAAGCCCTTGTGAATCAATTCAAATTTTGCAATAAAGCCGATTTTATGAACTGCACTAACTCTAGATTTATAACTGAATATGAGTCTTTTCCCTTCTCTGGAAGTACCATGGGTAAAGTCAATAGAAGATATTCTTCAGCTGACTTTAGGGTATAGAACCACTAATTCAGGCCCGGTCAGAAAGAACATACAAGAAAGTAGTACATATTTTAGACAACATAGTTCCTACACTAGGTTTAACTTTGTCAATAAGTAAAATATTTGGAGTAAATTTGGTATGAAATCAAAGCTTTGATCTACCGAACTTCCGGGAACCAGTGCACTCTAATATGTAATTAAAAGTATGCTGAATTTTTTAACACTTCGCCTGAAGTTTAATTTTTTGCATTATTTACGACTGAAATCAATGAAATATGTATATTATGACTGGTTTATAGTAAAAATAAAGCTTTTGGTCAAATTATCTAGTGAGTTTTGATGTTTTATTGTGTTTTTCTTAGCACTTCATTAATTTTTTTCTAGGGAAATTGATATATACTTATATAGGAACCCCAAAATCTCACTTGAAATGCAATTTTCAACCAGTTTAGCAAGTTGTCTAGCTAGGGGGTACATAAATTACTCTTGTTGATCCATGCTTTTATGTTAAAGTATGTTTTTTACCAAAACACACTCCTTTTCCAACATGTAGAAAAAAGGGGGAGAAAATTATCAATTATATTTTATGTTTGAACCACTTTATCTATATTCAATGAACAATAATTGATACCAATCAGCTATTTAGGAAAGAACATTGTTATTTGAGTATATATCAACAAATAAGAACTAGTAAAAGTTGGAAAAGTCTCATACTGGTCACTATTATTATCCATATGGAGTTTTCTTTGTATAACTCATATGTTACTAACAGTCTGATTTGAGCTTGAATTCAGTGATTCAGTGTTTCGACAAATGTTTTATGTGTTTTTCTATGCTAGATATAGATCATAGAAAGAAAAAAAGTATAGCAGAAGTCAATTTAACAAGTTTGGCAGTTATAGGTTTTATTTAAAGAACAACTAATTCGGGCCCAGTCAGAAAGAACATACAAGAAAGTAGTACATATGTTAAACAGAATAGTTCCTACACTAGCTTTAACTTTGTCAATAAATAAAATATTTGGGTAAATTTGGTATGAAATCAAAGCTTAAGAACTTGGTATCACTGTAGGACCCTCATTAAAAGTTTATTTTGAATAATAAAAAAAATATATGAAATTATAATAGGAGGGCATATTTGCCCTGTTGTTCAGATCGGAAGTACCTATTTTTGTACTACCAAACTTCCGGGAACCAGATCTAATATGCAATTAAAAGTATGTTGAATTTTTCAGCACAAGTCAGGATATTGAGGTATAGTTTTGACATGAAATAACTGCAACTTTATTGGAACTTAAGACAAAGTAGCCATTAATGCTTGAAATTACAGAATTTAACATAGAAAGCAATGGGGCTATGAATTAGTGGTTTTATACCTTATACATATAGAATTAGTTTTTACATCTTCATCCCTTCACCAATTACCTTTTATTTTTCATTTTGAAGTGTTTCCTGATATGGAATAAAATAAAAAAGAATTAAAACCTTTCTCTCTCCCGATATTTTTCTTTCTAAAGAGGATAACAAAGTTAAACCATGACATGTCTTTTAGGCGAAGTAAAGTTAAACCATGACATGTCTTTTAGGCTAAGTATAGTTAAACCATGACATGCCTTTAAGGCTAAGTAAAGTTAAACCATGACATGTCGTTTAGGCTAAGTATACATAATTGGGCTGTATTTCAGATTTATAAGAAATTTTTGTATACATTTATGACTTGTTGAACTGCATCTGAATATGGAAAAATTGAAAAGCATTTATACTCTTAAAGATAGGGTCATCTTAAAATTAATGAAATAAATATATAAATGTATAGAATGTATGTAAAAAGTGGTAAAAAATGCTGTTTCTCACTTAAAAAGCAACGACAGAATTTTGTTTTTAAAATGATACGTTATGTGAACATTTTCAATTAAATGATAATAAAATATTACGTCAGGATGACATCATGCTGCGACATTTTTTTTCATGAGTTTTGTTCATCACTCAACTTATGATTTCGACCGCCAACACAAATCTGGTGACCCCTTATAATAACATATCAATAAAACAGAAATGTTCACAGCTAAAGCATATAATTTTTAAACAACTGTGGACGGAATTCAGAGAAATCACAATTTTAAGTGAAAAACAATAATTTTTATGCACATTCTATACCTTTATAAATTTAACTTCAGATGACAACTCAATAGTGTTATATATATGCATACAAATTTCGTAAAGTTTGAAATACTATTTAATTATGTATATTTTTCCTTAAGTTGAAACTTATTTACAATTGAACATAACTCTATATTATATATACAGTTTCAAAGAAATATATATAAAAAAAAAAAATTATGTGACATGTTCAACTTGTGCTTTGTAGACAACTACAGTTACATATACAAAAAATAAAACAATATGAAAGTTTCAACAAAAAATGCAGAGAGTTAACAAAATTTAAGAAAATGCAAAATGATTTTACTAATCAAGTGAGTGCACTTGAAATTCAAAATAGAGTTCAAGATTTTATTTGTGATAAAATTCAAGATTACAACATCAAGGAAAATCAATATTACAACACTGGCTAAAAGTTGATTTCTGATAATAAATAAGTCTAAAAAGCTTATTATCTTGTGTTTAAGCTACGAAAATTATCAACTCTTTCTTTCAGCTTTTATTTTGGAACACTTTGTGTCACAGAGTCTGTTGTCACTTCAGAAATGGTAGACATAACATCAACATCATAAGCAGCAGATTTAATTTCTTTCATAGTCTGTTTGTCAATCATTAACTCGGCATCACTTTCTAATAATGCCTCAATGTCTTTCTTTGTCAAAATGTTCATCTCTTCTTTCTGCTGATCATTGCATTGGAAGTTTTCTTTTAAAGCTTCAGTTAATTTCTTCTTCTCACCACTGTTTAGATTATCATCAATTTCATTTAAGATGGCTGAAACTTCTTCATCTTCCAATGATTTCAACCCATTAGAGGCAGTATCTTTAATCTCTAACTCATTAGAGATAGCATCTTTAATCTCTAACCCATTAGAGACAGCATCTTTAATCTCTAACCCATTAGAGGCAGCACCTTTAATCTCTAACCCATTAGAGGCATCATCTTTAATCTCTAACTCATTAGAGACAGCATTTTTAATCTCTAACCCATTGGGGGCAGCATCTTTTATCTCTAACCCATCGGATGAAGCCTTTTTAGCCTCGAACTCATTGGAGGCAGCATTCTTATTCTCTAAATTTTCTTTTGTCTCTAAAATAATTTTATTATTTTGTTCTGAATTTTCAATATCTGAGCCTGACTTTTCACGTTTAACATCCGATTCTGATGTTTCTGTCATCAAATTTTCTTCAGATTCAAAATCTTTTTCCTGTTTTTGATTCAGCTGTTGTGGTTGATTATCAGTTGTTTCAGTTTGTTCTTCTTTAGCAACACTAATTGGCAAATCCTGTAAATCAATTTGTTTTGAAACATTTGAAGTGTCCTGTGTACTTTCTGAAGTTTGTGTCTTCACCTGTTTTTGATCTGAGATTTGTACAATACAGTCCTCATTTGGTGGATTATTTGGAGAGGTAACAACAATATCAGGTACATCAGTAATTTCACCTTTTAAATCTGGTTTAATTTCCTGTCCACCATTAACTTCTGCAATATCTACAGTCCAGTTTCCAGAATTTATAGATGTTACTTGTTCAGTTTTATCATTTTGTATGCCAGTATCAATTTTTGTTTCAAAAGGATTATTTTGTTGTGTTTTAGGTGTAGAGCATTGAACAGGCTGGACTGTTTCATTTTCTCTGAAGGTCTCATCAGTATGAGAGAGATCAACAGTTACATCTATAGCCTCCCCTTTGTCTTTTGTATTTGGTACATCACTACCTATTTCATCAATATGAACCACTCCAGCAGCTATTTTCTCAGAACTGATGACAATATTCTCAATTACACTGTGAACTGTCTTTTCATTGGATGAATCTGGTTCAGAAATGTCATCTGTATTCAAGTGTACAACACAACCTATCACTTTTCCTGCCTCAGTCAATGCAGCTTCAATAGATGACCCAGTTGGACTACTGGTTTCCTGCTCTTGAACTGGTTCAACATTTTCTGTTGCAACTGGTACAGCGATTATTCCAACTTTGCCTGCCTCTACAACAACAGAATCAATAATGTGTGTACTATTATCCTGATAAGAAACTTGCTCTTTGATATCAGGAACATCTGGTACAGCCACTATTCCAATGTTTCCTGCATCAACAATAACTGAACTAATGTTACCAGAGGAAGCACTGGTTTCCTTTTCCTGGATTGGATCCACATTTGCCGATACTTCTGGTACTGCAGTAATTCCAATTTTCCCGACCTCAACAACAACTGATTCTACAATGTTACCAGTTGATGTAGTAGTTTCCTGTTCAGAAACTGGCTCTGTTTTAGCTGGTATTGCAACAATTCCTATTTTGCCAGCATCAATAATTGAATCCATATTACCAGGATCTACTGGTTTCGTTTCAGTCACAGGTGAATCTGCTGGTTTCAGGTCAATGCTTTGTGTATTGCTTCCTGTTGTAGCTGCTAGATTGATTTCAGTGTTTTGTGCAGTGTTTGACTTAGTGTCAGTGGTTGGCTCATCAACTGATTTAGTTTCAATGGTTGGTGCATCTACTTCTTTTATTTTAGTGGTTGGTGCATCTATTTGCTTATTTTCAGTGGTTTGTTTATCAACTGTTTTAGTTTCAGTGGATGTTGTATCTACTGATTTTGTTTCAATGGTTGGTGTATCTACGGATTTTGTTTTAGTGGTTGGTGTATCTAATGGTTTTGTTTCAGTGGTTTGTGTATCTACTGGTTTTGTTTCAGTGGTTGCTGTATCTACTGTTTTTGTTTCAGTGGTTTGTTTATCAACTGTTTTAGCTTCAGTAGATGTTGTATCTACTGGTTTTGTTTCAGAGGTTGGTGTTTCTACTGGCTTGTATTTAGTGGTTGGTGTATCCTCTGGTTTTGTTTCAGTGGTTGGTGTATCTTCTGGTTCTGTTTCAGTGGTTGGTGTATCTACTGGCTTTGTTTCAGTGGTTGGTGTATCTACTGGTTTTGTTTCAGTTGTTGGTGTATCTTCTGGTTCTGTTTCAGTGGTTGGTGTATCTATTGGCGTTGTTTCAGTGGTTGGTGTATCTACTTGTTTTGTTTCAGTTGTTGGTGTATTAACTGTTTTAGTTTCAGTGGTTGGTGTTTCTACTGGTTTAGCTTCAGTGATTGATATATCTACTGTTTTAGGTTCAGAGGTTGGTGTTTGTACTGTTTTAGTTTCAGTGGTTGGTGTATCTACTGGTTTTGTTTCAGTGATTGGTGTATCTACTGGTTCTGTTTCAGTGGTTGGTGTCTCTTCTTTTTTAGTTTCAGTGGTTGGTGTATCTACTGGTTTTGTTTCAGTGGTTTGTGATCCTACTGGGTTTGTTCCAGTGTTTGGTATATCTACTGGTTTTCTTTCAATGGTTGGTGAATCTACTGGTTTTGTTGCAGTGGTTGGTGTATTAACTGTTTTAGTTTCAGTGTTTGGTGTTTCTTCTGTTTTAGTTTCAATGGTTGGTGTATCTACTGGTTCTGTTTCAGTGGTTGGTGTATATTCTGGTTCTCCTTCAGTGGTTGGTGTATCTACTGGCTTTGTTTCAGTGGTTGGTGTATCGATTGGTTTTGTTTCAGTAGTTGTGGTTTCTGCTGTTTTAGTTTCAGTGGTTGGTGTATCTACTGTTTTAGTTTCAGTGGTTGGTGTTTCTTCTGTTTTAGTTTCAGTGTTTGGTGTATCTACTGGTTTTGTTTCAGTGGTTGGTGTATCTTCTGGTTTTGTTTCAGTGGTTTGTGTATCTACTTGTTTAGTCTCAGTTGTTTGTACATCTACTTGTTTTATTGGATTGAGTGATGTATCAACCAGTTTTGTTTCAGTGGTTGGTGTATCTACTGGTTTTGTCTCAGTGATTGGTGAATCAAGTGGTTCTGTTTCAGTAGTTGTGGTTTCTACTGTTTTAGTTTCAGTAGTTGGTGTTTCTACTGTTTTAGTTTCAGTGGTTGGTGTATCTACAGGTTTTGTATCAGTGGTTGGTGTATCTACTGGTTTTGTATCAGTGGTTAGTGTATGTACTGGTTTTGTATCAGTGGTTGGTGTATCTACTGGTTTTGTATCAGTGGTTGGTGTATCTACTGGTTTTGTTTCAGTGGTTGGTGTATCTTCTGGTTTTGTATCAGTAGTTGGTGTATCTACTGGTTTTGTATCAGTGGTTGATGTATCTACTGGATTTGTTTCAGTGGTTGGTGTTTCTTCTGATTTTATTTCAGTGGTTGGTGTATCTACTTGGTTTGTCTCATTGGTTGGTGTATCTTCTGTTTTTGTTTCAGTGGTTCGTGTATCTACTTGTTTAGTTTCAGTTGTTTGTACATCTACTTGCTTTATTGGTTTGAGTGATGTATCAACCAATTTTGTTTCAGTGGTTGGTGTTTCGACTGGTTGTGTTTCAGTGGTTGGTGCATCATCTGGTTTTGGTTCAGTTATATTGACCAGTTTAGTTTCAATGAGAGGAATATTTGATGAGCTGTTTCCAGAGTTAGATAATTGTTTACTTTCAATAACAAGTATTCCTTCTGTTTTTCTTTCAGAACTACATGTTTCTTCAGCTTTTCCCTTAACAATATCTTCATGATTTTTCCTCACTGGCTGCATTTGATTCTCCTCTTTGTTTACTTCACTTATGTTAGAAACATTCTTGTTATCTGCTGTCAATGTAGCACCACTTATCGACTCATTGGAACTAGAGTCCAGGTGTATTATGGCTGCCAAACTTCCCACCATACCAGTTTCTAACACAGCCACTTCTACTGCTCTCATCTCATCACTGTCATCACTATATATATGTTCATTGACAGCTTCAGTAATCATTTCTTTATCAGGTAACACTTTTTTGTCTACCTGTTTTGAAGTTACTTGACTTTTTTCTGTTTTTAATTTATTTGTACTTTCATTTTTAGGTTCAGTCCCTTCTGTATGTTTATCTTCAGATACTTGACTTTTTTCTGTTTTTAATATTTTTATACTTTCATTTTCTGGTTCAGTCTCTTCTGAATGTTTATTTTCATTACCAGAAATAACTGTTTCATCAGCTTTTGACTCAGAATTTTCATCACTAACTGAAGGAATTGGTTCCTTTCCCACAATAAAAACATCAGACATTTGTTTTGGGTTATTTTCAGATACTTTGACATTTTCACATGCCTTAGCTGTGTCCTGCTTTGTATGTATTTCAGCTCCCACAACAATTGTTTCAGGTTTTTCTTTCTTCTCATTCTGTTCTGTAGATATATCTGATGTAGTTATTGTTTCAGGTTTTTCTTTCTTCTCATTCTGTCCTGTAGATATATCTGATGTAGTTATTGTTTCAGGTTTTTCTTTCTTGTCATTCTGTTCTGTAGATATATCTGATGTAGTTATTGTTTCAGGTTTTTCTTTCTTGTCATTCTGTTCTGTAGATATATCTGATGTAGTTATTGTTTCAGGTTTTTCTTTCTTCTCATTCTGTTCTGTAGATATATCTGATGTAGTTATTGTTTCAGGTTTTTCTTTCTTCTCATTCTGTCCTGTAGATATATCTGATGTAGTTTCCTTGGTTTCACTGTTATAATTTTGCTCTTTTGAATGTGAATCTTTCTGAATGGCTGCACGACTGATGTTTACAAGTGATTCTGGGGTGGACACAGCCGTGTTTGTATTATTTGTGTTCAAAGCATCAATTTTCTGACTATCAGAATCAGCATTCCTTGATATATCAGGTCTTTCATCAGATTCCTGTCCCTCTGGATCTGTTCTTGGTGTTTCAGGCACAACAGCCTCTTTTTCAGTTTCACTATTTTCCACTTCCTGTTCAACTTGGGGACTTCCTTTCTCATTTTTATTGTTTGTTTTACTTAAATCTTCTTTCATGGTATGTACAATACAATTTACATACTCCATAACGACAGAAGAAGAAACTGAAAATTCTTCCACATCATCATGTTTCTCTTTATTTGATTGGTCAAGCTCCTGTGTCTTTCCATCTTTAACTTGTGCCATCATTTCTGATTGGATAACTAATTCTTTCACATCATCCTGTTTTTCTTTATTTGATTGGTCAACCTCCTGTGTCTTTACATTTTCTTCTTGTGATATAATTTCTGATGTCCTCTGCATGTCATTTTGAGTGAGTGAATGTGATTGGCAATCCTTTTGTATGTCTGGTATCTTGTTTGATTCTACCTTCTCATCTGTAGTTAGCTCTCCTTTGACAGTATCCAGTACATTCCCTACATATTCCAAGACAACACTAGAGGATACAGACATCAAAGACACAGTATCAGCAGTAGAATCAATATTTTCTTGTAAATTAACAGTTTGATCAGTATTTGAAGGGCCATCAAATTCTGACTTTGGACTAATAGTGGAGTCAGCAACTGATTGCTGTTCAACTTTGCACCTCAAATGTTCATCTGTAGCGGCATCAGAAACTGATTTTTGCTCTGCTATTGTATCTTTATTATAATCAGTAGTAGGATTTGAATTGGGGCTTCTTTCAGAACTTGATTCAGCTGTAGATATTTCGTTTTGTTCTTTTACTACACTTGTCTTTGGTTTTGATTCAGGTACTTTTATTTCAGTAGCAGGAATTGTTTTTCTTGATGCATCTTTTACACCATCTGCTTCCTGTAACAAGACATCTGGTTTGATGTCAACAGGTAAAGGAATAACCTTATCTTCCTTGTTTTCCTGTTTACTTACAGCTATATGCGTGACTGTTTGTTCCTTGGCTGTTGCTAACACATGGTTGACATAGCTTTCTATGACACTTGAGGATACTGAACAGTTGTCAGTTTCACTCGCAGTGGACATTTTATCAGTTTCATCTACCTTCACTTCATCTACAACCACCATTGCTATGTCTTTAGATGAATCATCTTTTATTTCATCTAAAGTTACTGTTGCCTTGTTTTCATTGGTTTTCATTACTTCATCTTTTTTCCTTTCACTGATCTCATTAGATTTCATTTCATCAGGAGTAGAGGATTTTATTTCAATTTCCTCTAATTTCTCTTTTTTCATTTCATTGATCTCATCAGATTTCATTTCATCAGGAATAGATGATTTTACCTGAATTTCCTCTTTTTTCTTTTCATTAATCTCTTCAGATTTTATTTCATCATTTACAGATGATTTAACCTGAATTTCCTCTAATTTCTTAGCTTCAGACATAATATTCTGTACATAATCATTCATAACAGTCTGTGCTTCCTCTATTTTTTTAGCTTCTGCTATGATGGTTTGAACATATTCCCCCACAATGGCAGAAGATATTGACAAGTTATCCTCTTCTAATGGAACAGAAGATGTTGAGTTGGCTGGTTTACTAGTTACTGATTCCATTACTAAAGTTTCTGCTTGGTTCTCTACAGAATATTTCTGATAAATAAATTGTTTTGTACTATTTTCTTCCCTCTTTTCTTTATGGTCCACACCAACCAAATTCTCTTCAGCATCTTGTATCACTATTTGGCTTGCAGTTTCACTGTTTTCCATTGTGATATTTTTAGGATCATTTAGTACTGTTTCTCTCAGCTCAGTTTTGTTCTTATTTTCAATATATGAATCCCCTTCTATCAAAGTTTTGTAACTACTGGCTACAGGAATATTGCTGTTGTCTATCGACCTTTCACTTTCCTCTAACATAGTAATGTATTTGATTGGTCTTGGAACAGTCCACAAGTCCTGACTGACTGAATCAATTCCATCTAACATATCAATTTCCGTCGCTTCGTTTTCCTTGGTTTTAACATCTGTTTCAGCTTGTTCTGCGTCTTCAGGATTAGCAACAGACACTTCAATGAAGGTAACATTACTCTGACATCCATCTGCTGGATTTATCTCCTCATTAGGAGTTTCTGTTTTTTGTGCTGATTGAATCTTCTCCAAATAAACGTTCTGCTTTTCATCTATCAATTTTTCGTCAAAGAAATCAGCTGATGCTACCATTACCTGAGGTATTTCAGATCTTCCTTGTGATGCTTTGAACACTTCAGCCTCTAGTTTCACCGTGATAGGCCTATCAGCTGTAATATGTATGGTCTGATCAATAGTAGCAATTTTCTCATTTTTCTGGCTCACAGAATTGTCATCTTTTTGGCTTCCAGTCTTATCATCCACTAAATTTAATTCTTCAATACTATCTGCTTTGAACTTGATACTGTATGACTTTTCAGCAACAAGTTTTACTTCATGGTCCATGGATGTATTTGGTTCTTCCTTTTGGTCTTTAGTTATACTTTGTTCATCATCTGTTTTCTCATCAGTGGTTGATATTTTGTTTGTTTGGTTTTTAGATTCATTTTTCTCATCATCCAACCTGATTTCTTCAATTTCATCAGTCAATTCAGTATACAAATTGGACTTTGTTCCAATAATCTCTAAATTGGGAGCATTATCCAACTCAGTTTGCTTGGTAATCTTTGTAGTCAACATTTTGCTTGACCTGTTAGTGTCATCATTTACATTGTCCTTTTTCAGGTGAACTGTCTGCGCAAAGCTCTCTGATAATTTATCAGTGGTGCTAAATTTTTCTGAAATTGATGGTTCGTCATCATCAATTTCTATAACACTCATTTCATCGTCCACCTCATATGACTCATCAAAAGTACTCTGAATTAACTGCCGGAGTATATCCTCATCTGTAGGGTCCTTCTTCTTGTCTCTCTGCTCCACCTTTTTCATACGGATATTGTCATAACCATCATCATCATCATATTCACGCTGTAAATAACTTGGTTTAACAAATCTTACATTGCTATTCTGTTGTGGAAGGACTGTTTCTTTGCTATAGCTAACAGTAGGTGTAGTAACTATGTTTGCATCAAAATGATCGCTAATTAATTCTTTTTTTGGTTTAATTTTCTGTTTAGTAACTGTCTCAACTTCGACCTCTGACATGGATGTTTCCTTCGTAGCTTGTGCTGGTTTGACAACAATGGCCTTGTCTCTTCGACCAGTTTTTCTTTTACCGTTTGAAGAACCATTCAAACTTGAGATGCTTGATAAAGAGGAGTCTGAGTGCTCTGACTTTTGAGATTTTTTAGTTGTTCTTGTTTTAGGTTTAGATATTGGCTTTAGTCTCCCCTGGCAAATTATTTTTTCAGAATTCTCGGCCTTGCTGTCAGTTTCATTTTCAGATTTTGAATCATCATCCTCTATAATATGATCTTTCACCTCTGTCTCAATTTCTTGTTTTTCATTCTGAACAGCGTCTGTTGTACCTTCCTTCACGCTTGTACTTGTAGCATCGCCTGGTGTATGGTCAACTTGTTTATTGCTCGCTTTACTTATATTATCTATAGAACTATCGTTTACTGGTTTATCGCTTGCTTTACTTGTAGTATCTATAGACTCTACAGAACTATTGTCAGCCTGTTTATTGCTTGCTTTACTGGTGGTATGTACAGAAATATGGTCAGCTGGTTTATCTGAACTATCTGTTTCACTTTCATCAATCATAATCAACATCTGCTTTCTTGATCGTTTTTCTGTCTTTTCACGTCTCTTTCTCCGAACTTTCACAAGAAGTGTTGCAAGTGGCCCAATGATGTCCATTTCACTAAATGTAATGGACATTGGTCCTCCTTTCCTAAACTCCATACTGGAGTCTTCCTCTTCATCACTTTCCCGTCTAATTTCGAAATTATTTTCTTTTTCTTCCACCACAACAGTTTTTTCTTCTTTCACTTTGTTTTTTTCAGGTAAATCATCTTCGTGCACTTTACTAACATGCATGTGCATTGGTAATACAACATCTACTGGTGCCTTGTTTTTATGTTCTTTGTACTCACCAGTTTTTGAGTTGAGGATTCAGAAGACAATGTTTCAGTGCTCTCCCCTTTAATGACCTCAGTTGACTTCGTACTTGATTCACTTACATAAGATGTAACAGAATCAAAATCGTCACTGTAAACCTCATGATCCTGCTTCTGGAGTCGTTTTAATTTATCTTCTCTTGTTACCCCATCCTTTTCAACTTCTCTTGATGGCTTTTTCACACGCCCTTGAGATTCTTGCTTTCTCCTTGGAGAGTCAAGGTCAGTCTCTATCTCTGACACTTCATCACATGTATCATTATCCTCTAAAAATTTCTCAACTTTGGTTTCAATTTCTCTCTCTTTCTTCAAGTCCCTATCTTTTGCAGATTCTTTCTGACCTAACGTGTCTTCAGATTCATCTGACGCTGCAATACATTGAACATCCTCGTCAAAATGGACGTGTCTCTTACCGTCAGTCTCATCATCATCATTCTCCTCTCTACTTATAATAGCTTCTTCCTTTTCCTCATCCCAACCAACAACTGGTGTACTTGACCTCATTTGACGATCTTTTCTAGGTGGTGTGACCTTTGCATCCTCAATATATGACCAATCATCTTCATCATCTTCTTCACATCTTTGACCTCTAATGTCAAGGTCATTTTCTGTAAGATATATCAAACTTTGTTACATTTTTTTTATAGAAGTTTTAATGCAAAGTACAGATTGTTGCTTGACATTGTGAAATTCATTTATTGAAAACTTTCCAACATTCTGCTAATTCACAGATTGACATATTGTACAGACAATTGTAACTAATGAAGAGTATGTTACTACCTCAGCAAAGTTGACCTTAGATAGATTTGGCTATTTTTCAGGTCCTGTCTGGACATATAGCTCTTCAACTGTTCGGTTCTTATAAATCCTTGACTTTGAAATATTTGGCTTTGAGCAATTCTGATAAAAAATAATCTAGAAAAGGGCTTCAGATGCATAAAATTTATAACATTTTTTGGACTAAATATCTTAACAGTTTTTTGGCTTATTCGGGATGCTGTCCTGTGAAGTATATTCCACATCTCTTAAAAAGTTGTTTAGATAGTTGTCTCATCTACTTAAACCATTATTTTCTTTATCTTGGTCTTCCCCCCATCAAAAGGAATTCTTTTTCAATTTGAGCCAGTATTATGTGAATGTGTATGTAATCCTTAAAACAAAACATTCTTAGTGGCCAAGTGGTACACCTACAGTGATTACTAGCCTCCCAACACTGAGGTTGTCAGTTCTAATCCCAACCAAGGGAAGTTTTATTCCTCTATGATCTTAATTGACTAGGATTGCCAGTTTCTTTACTGAAGATCCATGGATTTCTCCAGGTACTCTGGCTTGCTTCACCATTAAATACAGGCCACCATGAAATAACCAAGAGTGCTGAGTGGTGTTTAACACCAACAATCTTTCTAAAATAGTGTGACCAGCAGAAGATCTAATCATCAAAAATCTCATCAATGATTGTCAATGTTTGTGAATATTGTTTTCTTTTAAGGAAATTTTGTAGTCTACACACAAAAAGTTGACACAAGAACACAAGTTTGGTCACTTCAAAGCAAATGTTTGGCAAGAAAAATGTAAAATAAACAAAGGCAGTTATATTCATGTAGTCATAGTGATGCATCCTGCTCATAAGTTTAAAAAAATATCTTTACTCTTGTCAACCTAAATAAATGTCTTCTTATTTTCAAATTTTGAGCCAAAAAAATATCTGTTTCATGATATCATGTTGATTTGTATTTGTTTTGTATTATGTTTTGTTTTCTTTATATTTAGTTAACATTATTAAATCCTTGCATTTAGTTCTCTGGTAGATACTTGTCTCATTGGCAATCATACTCATTTATATTTTCAAAAGGATGAGATTCATCATTCTTAATCACAATCGACTATATTCCTCTATTAATATGGTAAAAATATACAAACCTGCGAAACAAAAGTCTTGAAATTCAAAATCTGTGGTGATGAGGTGATGGTCATGTGATATATAGGTGAGAGGCACATGTCATTCATATGAGTACAGGTAAAATGGTGGCCCTGTTAAATTCTAGTAAGGTGACAGAACATAAAATACACAACACACATGTACACATGTAACTGTAGTACACACATAAACACAGAAATATTGTCCATTATATTCTTATTATTCAAAATTACCTGAATATTTAATATCAAAATGGATATCAATTTATAAAATCTGTAGGCTCGGAAGATGTATCATATTCATATATTAGTTATATGCACCTTACACAGTTGAACATGTCACTATTTTTTTTCAGTATTATATCATGATCTTAATTTCATTTTGAACAAGAATGTTTGGCTGCAATGACAAAGATGTAGGGAATTTTTAGAATAGTCAACATTTAACTAGACCTTAACTGGCAAAACAATGCATTGCCCAGGGACAAAATTTTAAAATCTAAATTTTATAAAATCTACAATGACATTGTTGGTGAAATGTCAAATAATAATTAAATAAAATAAGTCACTCCATGAAAAATAAATTTCTTTAAATCTTTAATTTTTTTTTTAACAAAATGAAGGATTTGTCAAGAGTCCTAAAAACCATGAAAAACTGCAGCCAACATGGTTGTTCAAGGTCAAAACTTGTAAATATCACATCAACCATGCAGTGATTTCATTTGCCACTGTGGTCAGGGAAAAAGTACAATATCAATCTTACAGATGGAATAAATTTAAATAACAAAAAAATAGTAAAAAAAATAAGCAGCATGCAAACTAGATTTTTTTTTGCTATCTGACTAATTTTGGCATAATATGACTCCCTGAACCAGCGACTTGAAAAACTACATGCTTGCGTGCTTTTACATTACAGCAGTTTTTCAATTGAGTGATTTGCAAAGTTCAGCTTTTCACAAAACATATTCATATCCCCCTTTTTATAGAAATACTTTGAGGAAGAAACAGCAGGTGGGGTAATATAAATTCTATGGAATTTCAAATTTCTGTACCCAAATAAACATTATAAAATGAATGAAACAAGTTGTATATGTCATCCAATTTATTCAAGGAAATGTTAGGGTTCCGTGAAAGGAATATTCTTAAGTTGATTTCTTGTTTATGCCAAGGGAGATATATTCTATACCACTACAGCAATTATTGATAAGTGTTAATTTGAAAATTAAAACTATAATGAGTGAACAATTAAGTGTATTGTTGTTGAGTGTAAACTCACTTTAGGATCAGATTATTTATCAGTATTGCTGAAAAGGGGACACAACTCTTGTTAAATGGAATTTATATTTTGTGAAAAGCAGGAATAGCAAAATCTTCTATAACTCAACTGATTAAGCTGTGACTATATATTATATTTATAAAATCTATAATTAGGTAACAAGACTTGTTTTCCCTGACCACAGGGCAAACATTTAATGTGACACAGGAAGTGAACTTAAAGGGGGATAACTCAATAATCACCATTTGTATCATCTTTGTCCAGAATATTTATCCTGGCATCTGGTAAATTGAGAATAATTGTTAAACATTTTAGGAAAAAATAAATAAATAAAACAATAAACTACTATATTCTATAATCACCTATGATTCATTTTCAACCTTTTCAACAAATCCAAACACTAATGATATTTTAGAAATATACGGTATTGAAAAGTTTTGAATGTTTTTTTAAATTCATACACCCATTTTAATAGTCTAAATGCTTAACATCTACTAACAAATGTTTCATGTATTTTCAGGACAGTGGGGACTTGTATAAAACAATGTTATAAATATGATCAAAACAAAAATATATGTCGATGGCCCACTCACAATATCACATTTTTATGTTCAGTAAACTGTGAAATCTGGGTAAAAAAAAAAATTCTGCATAAACTTTTAAAATTTCAATTCATAATGAACATGTGTACTAATTCAAAATTTTCTGTGACCACAGACTACCTTTAACCAAAACTTTGTGGAGCAGGATCTTCTTACCCTTCCGGAGCACCTGAGATCACCCCCAGTTTTTGGTGGGGTTCGTGTTGCTTAGTCTTTAGTTTTCTATGTTGTGTCATCTGTACTATTGTTTGTCTGTTTGTCTTTTTATTTTTGGCCATGGCATTGTCAGTTTGTTTTCGATCTATGAGTTTGACTGTCCCTCTGGTATCTTTCGTCCCTCTTTTTTAACCAAAACTTTAAGCTGATATATGAGAAGGATGACCAGAAACATATTGCCCCATAACTAATTAAGGTGGGGCACATCAGAAAGTTCTTTCTCCCAAAAGCAGAAAAAATACTCATCTTACCATGCTTACTATCATTGAAACATCCTTTTTTTTCAAGATTGAAAATGAATATAAGTAGTGAAAAATTACATGAAATAGGCATTTACAATAATAAACTACTTCTGTATATAAAAAACAATAAAAATATAAAATAATAATAACCCTTCTACAGTCAATCATCTGGAATTTAAAAAAAATACAAAGTCATAATTTTTTCAGTTTTTTAATCTATAAAGATCTTATCATGTTAGGGCTATTCCAGAAAAACATGAATAGGAGGAGTGGACATCACATGATATTTTGTTATGTGGGTAAAAGCAAATACATTTCTGTTACAAATAAAATAAAAAAATTATGGGTGGTATAACAAAAGTGTTGACCAACCCCAATACATTTTTTCCTGGAATAGCCCTTACCAATCTCTTACAAACATCAAGTTTTATGTTATTAAGATCAAGATTATTTCATATAAAAACAAAAGATCAAGATTACATTTCAGAAAAGGTATAGAAGTTTTTTTTTAAATTCTGCAATGCTAGCTTTCATTCTATGCTATATATATCAGATAATCTTTTACAAATTAAAAGTGGATATATAAATTACAGTCAGACAGTATATTTTGAAAAACTCAGCACTAAAAAGATCTTAAAGATTCCTTATTTATTTCCACTTATTTCATATCGTACTTTTTTTGGTCATGATACTGTTAAGTGGGAAATTTTGGCGAGGGTTATATTTTCTCGATTAAGATTAAAATAAAACGAAAACATCCCAATTTTATTTTTAAGCATGATTAGAGTCAGGGACAAGAAAAATGCCAAAATGAATCTCCACTTTACAGTATGAAAATTTGACACAATATTTCCCAACATTACATATAACTGTACTGAATAAGAGATTAAACATACTCAATTATTTTGTGTGACAATTTGTGTACAAAATATTTCATGTCTTTATACTTCTCTTAAAATTTGCAAATAAACTATGTAAAAAATTGTATCCATCTTTTTGTAAGTTTGCTACATATTTTCTCAAATGTATATAATTTCCTCTTGAAAAACCATCATTATTAGACAAATCTTTTGAGCTCATGTGTTTTCTTGTTATGAGACCATTTAATGAAACTTATCTTATGTACTCAGATGCGGTACTGATGTAAGAGCTTTCTAATGAGAGACATAAGTGTTTTCACGTTGTAAGACAATTTCAATGAGAAAAATCTCATTTCCTAAGTCAGTTAATTCTCATGTTAACTCACATATTCTTCTGCTGTCAGACCAAGTAACCAGACAATTGCATGCTATTCTACTATTGTAGACCATTTATAGAGACTATCTCATGCTTTTACTTATTCTTCTGTTGGAGATCTTTCTAATGAGACAAATCTCATGTACTCACCTTTGTCACTATCTAATGAGACAAATCTCATGTACTCGCCTGTGCAACTTTTGATCTAATGAGACAAATCTATGTACTCACCTGTGCAACTTTTGATCTAATGAGACAAATCTCATGTACTCACCTGTGCCACTATCTTTCTTACTGCCAGATTCTTCGTCTTCAAAATCATCGTCATAATTATCCTCTGCAAAATAAAACAAATTACACTGAATTTACTTAATCAGCATTTGCATTTCGATAATTCTACATTGCTTGGGCCCTAAACATCATTGAAACATATAAATTCAAATATTCCTAAATATATAAAATAAAATTCTGTTGAATTTATTAATTTCTCTCATTGATGGATACTTATTAAAATATTTCTTTTTCTCAGTGATAAATTTTTGTACAGTTTTTATAACCTATCTTCTTACTGCCTGATTCTTCATCTTCATTTTTATCAAATTTTTAAACAATTTTACAATGAACAACAATTGCAAAATATGGCAAAACCAGGAATTATTAAATATCTGTGAAAATTACAATATAAAAATAAGGAGATGTGGTATGATTGCCAATGAGACAACTATCCACCAAAGTTCAAATGAAGTGGATGCAAGCAATTATAGGCAACCGTAAGGCCTTCAATCCATGAAAATTGATACACACGAAAAATAAATGATACCACATGCAGTACATGATATATATTATGCAGGGGGTCAAATTTACTTTAGACCAAAAATACTAAAAGGTCCTCCTTTACTTGTAGAAGGTCCAATTTAATTGAAAATCAATTTGTAAAAACAGAATATGCTTACCATTCCAAAGCACCCCTCATATCTTATACATCCACCTCATTTTTTTCGAAATTTCTCAACTAAATTAAGTTAGAAAAGACTTTTCTTTATCCTAACACTATATCCTATGAAAAATAACACTGTACATTTATTATTGTTCTGGTTTCAATCGCTGCTTGAGAACACACTGGCCTAACTTTGTGTCAGATAACAGCTCGACTTTGTTTTCAAACTTGGGGTCAGTTTCTTTTACACACTGTTTTTGGCAACATAGCTAGATGATGTGAGGTAGTTTCATGATTTTTGTTGGGGCAAGTTTTGAGTTTTTTGTCCAACAAACCAAGACACTTTCTCTTTCACTGTATGTGGGATAAACCAGTTGAATCATTGAAAAATTTACGTTTTCGCTTTTCCCTATCATATTTTTGGTCTTTAGTTAGATCCTGTCTTTCGGGCTGCCTTCGCTGCTCTATCACCTGTTTCATCAGGTTACCTTTTGGAAGAGGTCACCCAAAACCAAAAATACTAATACTGTTTACTAGTTATGTTTGAATATTAAATATATTCAAGTCTTCCGGTATCTTGTACAATGACTAGTCTTTTGACTGCACTTCAAATCAATTGTGAAGAATTTATGCGAACTCATAAGTTACTAGATTTTTATATTTTTTGTTCAAAATGCTTGTGTAATTTTTTTAACCTGCAAAAATACAAAAGTCTATTCGGTGTAACTAGCTACCAGCAAGAAGGATGAACCTGTAAATGGAAGGTCATGGACCTCGGACCACCACTAATTTGAAAACCTGATTATGTTGTGATAAAATCATACAATGTTTAAAATGTAATGGTGAATATCATATATAGTCAAATCAAAAAATGTTCAATCAATAACAACAATAAATACATTCATACTAATCATTCAAACAAGATGATCATTTGTTGTTTGCCCTGTAATAAATGTGTCATGCATACTCAAAGCATTATTCCGTTCCATTATAATATTCTAAGACATATATAAGAACCAAAAGCATTCCTATCCAAGTTGATATATCACATTTCATATTCAAATTACTGTCCTCTTAAAATTGTTTGAACCTTAAAATGAGGTAACTGAATAAGTAAAATATCTGTTTATTGGATACCACTATCATGACCATCACATGTTCATGTCTATTGGATACCACTATCATGACTATCACATGTTCATGTCTATTGGATACCACTAACATGACTATCACATGTTCATGTCTATTGGATACCACTAACATGACTATCACATGTTCATGTCTATTGGATACCACTATCATGACTATCACATGTTCATGATCAGTGGACAACAAAATCTGGGTCAATTAATAATTTGATTAAAGCAAAAGCAAAATATAAATAATGTTATCAAAATTTATAGTGTTTCAATTTTTGCAAAACCTATCCAGTCACAATTTTGGCTATTATAAGTAAAATATTGCAAAAATATCTGAATTTACAGTGATTGTATGAAAATGAATTTTCTCTCTTAACACATTGCCAAAATTCTACTCTATATTCAGTAAGAGAACAAATTAACAATTATTACAATAAGCAGGTGCTGCAATGTGGGACCACAGGGATGAAGGACAGGAGATTTTCTCTTTTACCAGAAAATGATAAAATGTTGGATAAGAGCAGAAATCTTGCTGTGAAACAGGGCACCTTAATTAAGACCCCTAAGATAATTGTTGCATTTGTTCTTAATCATCCATAGATTGCGGCCTCATGATGCATCAGATTTCACGTCCCTATTCTGACAGGAAATGGCTGAGAACTTATACATCCTGCACTAAGTGGATGGAAGAAGTCCATGGATGACTATATCTATACCACTGTTAATCCTTGTGTGAGGTTAGTTAATTTAGAGATTATGTCCATGTTAAGAATGTAGAATTAATAGTTCTGTCCATGTTAACCATCACAATCCTATACCTTTTATTTTCGTTACTTCTTCAGCTGCGACAACATGAACAACTTTAATTAAACTAACATCTACTGTTAACTAGCAAAATATATGCTCAGAAGCCTTACTTATAAACAAAAAGTTACAATTCGGAGACTAACTTTCTTGTTATTGAAAATGTATCAGTGCATTATAACTGTGACTTACGTTTATTACAAATTTGAATTAAGAGTATTAGGTAAAAAAATACTTTCCTTATAAAATACAGCAAGAAATTTAGAAAATTATGTTTGGTTTACAGTGTAGGAATTTCACAGTAAAGAGGTGCAAAGAAAAAAAAACAAGCCATCATATACACAAACAGTTCGATCAGGAATTAGGATTTAATCTATCAGTATATTTACCCACAAATTTTTTGCATCTATTTAATACTATTCTCAATGGTTGTTTTAGGGAAATGAGAGGAGAGGAAGGTTTCTTGAAGGTACAAGGGTAACAAAATTCTTGTATTCCATCCCATAGTTTCATAACTCCCAACTACAACTACTGAATCAAATCAATGGTTAGACGAGGAAGGGTTGCTTCCCCTGACTCACTGTGAGACAAAGTGATGCATAAATTAATGTTATCTGTAAAAAACAATTATTATATTATCCATCTTGTATTTGAAAGGATTTATATTGGCTGAACCTTTATCCAATCCCTTTGTTTAAATATAATTGGTTTAAATAATATAAACTTTGAATTGAAATAAACTGGAACTATTTCATCTGTAACTAATCTGGGAAATTTTAGTGAAAAACTAATTCTAGACATTTCTGACAAATAAATAAGTCTTTGATATCATGTAACTTTTAGCTGAGTATAAGCATGCATATAAAGTCAACATGAATGAATGAGACAACAAAAATGAACTGCATGCCGATAAAAAATTATAAGGCTACAACAAATTAATAAAGTATGACCAATAAATACTCAACTAATAAATTATTCATTAGAAAATTTTAACTTTCTGTGAGTTTAATTAGGATTAAAATCTTTACTTTAAAAATTATGACAAATTCAGTTAATATATTCTTCCTAAATTCAAAGTAAAACCAATAAATACCCAACTAATTATTTATGAAATAATTTTAATATACTTTTCACCATTTCAATAAGGATAAACAAAATTACTTAAAATAAATGGAGAAAATAAAATTCAAAGTAAAAACAAGTTTATGAATTATTGTCCAAAACATTCAAAACAATATATAAAATTAATAACTGGTTGTAGCCTGATAAAACAACTGAGAAACACGACTAGCATTCCTATAAAGATGAATAATTTTGTACCATTCTGTGTTTTATTTTCATTAATTTTGTTATCACTGCGATCTGAATCTGTGTCAGTTTTAATATAAGCTTTATGAGATCTTGTTTTATCATCGTCATCATCATCACATGCGCCCTCTACTGGTACCTCTACATTGTCTTCTGCTTCCTCTGAAATGGTCCATGTTAGTAACAAAATCTTAGTTAGTTGAAAGCTTTCTTAAAATCAGGATCAATCAGAATCTTGCATTTCTTAACTAGTCATACCTGCATATAAAGGTTACCCTCAGTTCCAGAGAAAACTGATCTTATTATAGAGGTGACCTTTTGCGGTTCAAAGTGCACAGGTATTGTTACAATGGGACAAGAAGTAAGTGACCTAACCATACAGTAGTTAGCATAATAGAGGTGACCTCATAGCAGGTTTGACAGAAAATCACTCATATCATCTAGCTAAGCTAGTGCTGATGAAATATTAAAGACCACAAATTAGTAACATGTTTCCACACATAAAAAAAACAAAGCTACCATTTTTTTAAAACTGCAGTTATGGAGTTAGTTATACATAATGTAAATTCAGAAATTATTGAGTGCATTCATCATTGCGATTTTTGAAGAGCAGATTAAATTGTGAAATTAATTATTGCACTTTCAGGAAAAACTGCATAGATTTATGTATCCAATTCAGAATGTGAGTTCTTATCATTGTGATACTAACCCTGTCACAATATTCACATTAATAAAAACCTCGCAATCATTTCTGAATTTACAGTACCTCTACATGTAATCTAAAATGTGCAAAAGTGTAGAGATCTTGAAACATCTAATAAACTTTTGTGCTTTTTCAAAAGTATGAAAAATATGCATTTTGAAATGGAAATTCCCTACTACCAGTTTGTTTTGCTAAAATTTCTAAAATGTGTCTTAGAATGTTGCCATTTTAAAGATCATGTGACTATGTAAGAGTGATATGACTATTTACCTTCTTCCTTCTCCGTCCTCTCTGGTCTTATTACAATAATTTCCTCTTTTATCTGTTCTACTTTCTGCTGTCTTCTCTTTGAAGTAGGACGTTTCAATGCACGTGGACTAGCTTGAGCATTCAACTTGCATCTACACAAAAAAATGATGATCCCAATTAAAATTACTGATATAAAAAATCTTCTTTTTATTCAATAATGATTAATAAAAGAAGTATGAATATTTGTACTATGTTGAGAAGTTATTTCAATTGTTATCTAAACACACAAAGTCTCCAGTTATACATATAAACAAGAATATTTGTCCATAGGACATAATGCCCTGCTCACTCTATCATATGTCCTTGTTCAGGGAACCAATTCAAGAAATCGTCATATATTTCAATATCCCATTTAACAATCTGTCCTTGCCCTCACCCCTTTTGTTATGTATTTATTAAGTTTTATTGCTATTTTGTGTATATTTCTTTCGATCTTTTTTTGTGATTATTTTTCATATCTTGCTACGTACTCTATTGAGATAGAAAATTATTGCTATAGAAACTCGCACATGTCGTTGTCAATGTAAACATCAATGACATCATAGGCAAAAATAGTGATAAACAGATTATCAATGGTCTTTTGAACTCGAGGATGTTTCTCTGCAACATCTCATCTCAAGGTTGTTGCCCTTTGATGAGATTGTGGCTGAGAAACACCCTCTTGTCTTAATTAGAGTGCACATGCTGAAATATCTTGCCTGCTTTACTACCGTTGATTTTATTTTGATAGCCCTAAATATAAAGTTTTACTACAAGTATCACATTAACTTAATATCATCCAAGAAAATGAGGTCAAGGTCAGATAAACCAAGCCAGAAATACATGTATACCTTACAATCATTCCATATATTAAATATAGTTGATTTACTGCTTATAGTATACAAGAAACAGACCTAACTATGAAAACTTTATATTGACCATTGAACCATGAATATGGGGTCAAGGTCAAATGAACCCTGCCAGACAGACATGTAATCTTTTCAACATTCCATGGATCAAATATAGTTCACATAACAAATATAGTATCTTGAAGAAACAAACTTTACCAGGAAAACTTAACATTGACCAATGACCATGAAAATAAGGTCAAGGTCAGATGATACCTGCCAGACAGACATATAAACCTTACAATCATTTCATACACCAAATATAGTTGACCTATTCTTATAGTTTGAGAAAAACATACCAAAACACAAAAACTTAACATTGAGCAACCAACTGTGAACATGAGGTCAAGGTCAAATATAACCTGCCAGACTGACATGTACATCATAAAATATTTCCATACACCAAATTTAGCTGACCTATTTGCATACAATATTAGAAAAACAGACCAAAACACAAAACTTAACATTAATCACTGAACCGTGAACATGAGGTCAAGGTGAGATGACACCTGCCAGTTGGACATGTACACCTTACAATCATTCCATACACCAAATATGGTAGACCTATTGCTTTAATATAGTATCTGAGATATAGACTTGACCACGAAAAACTTAACCTTGTTCACTTATCCATGAAATGAGGTCGACGTCGAGAGAAATTTGTCTGACAGGCATGAGGACTGTGCAAGGTATGCACATACTAAATATAGTTAATATCCTATTACTCATAATAAGAGAGAAATTACAAAAAATCAAAAATCTTAACTTTTTTTCATATAGTCACTGAACCATGAAAATGAGGTCAAGGACAAAGGACGTATGACAGACGGAAACTTCATAACATAAGACATCTATATATACAGTATGAAGCATCCAGGTCTTAAGGTTTTAAGAAGTTAGTTAAAGCCGTTGCCCCCGACCCCCTCCAGATCACTATCCCTATGTCGAGCTTTCTGTGGCAGAAGTCACATGCTCGACAAAAACCCTTGATAATCTATAAATATATGTGATATTCTTACTTGTAGCAAGGTGTAGCACCAGTGATATTTTTCAGACAGAACTGTCCCATTTTACCGCCTAGTCTGACTCCTTTGGCATGGCCATATTCACAACATGTACTGACACGAGCGCTGATCCTGCCATCCACAAATATAGACAGACTGAAAGGATATCCTCTATGTCTTCTAGAAATGAAAGTAAACTCATCTGAAAATAGAAAAATAGAAAATTTAGAAAATAAAATCAGATTCAAAACATAACCTTGGTCAGAATTAAGCAGCATAGGATTATTTTAAGGTACAATCAACAATTTGCCAACTAATTTTTAAGTCAGGAACATGTAATTCACTAGTTATTGTTGGTTGCTGTCTGCAATATATAATTTTTTTTTGTTTTTATCATAAAGTTTGGTGGTATTCTCTTTTGAGTAGTTTGAATTTTGTCAAGCCACCAGGGCCTTTTATAGCCTATATATGGTATGGGTTTTGCTCATTTTTAAGGCCGTACTGTGATCTATAGTTGCTTAATTCTACGTAATTTGGTTTCTGTGGGAATGTTTTAGCATTCATACCACATCTTTTTGTTTTTACACCAGATGAAGACATGCATAGAATATTTCAATACCTCCAGGTTTTATCCTTTCCTTGAAAACAGGAAGTGTATTTCCCCCACAATGCTGTTGTTCTATTTCAACATCCTGTGTAGGGTCTCTCTGGTCTCTTGGCAGTATAAGATTTGGCCCATAATATTTCATTGTCACTTCACAAAGGGTCTGGACCTCTCCTTGGTGCATCATAGCAGGCTCTTGTCTATGAAGCATTAAAGTTCCCTAAAAATTGAGATATATTTCAAAATAAAAAATTTCTAGAAATCCAAATTTTACATTGTTTGCCTCTACAGTTATTCTTTTGTAAATCTGCCGATCAGTTTCAAAATAAATCAAATTGCACTGGACGATCTTGGATTTTTTATATATAGAACTTTTAATTTTTGCGATGTTTTTTTATCATTGTGAAATTTGCTGATGAGGATTAATTTTGAAAAAAATTAAAACTGGCTTTTTAAATAAGAAATACATGTATCAATATCTACATGCAGCTTTTCCTTAAATCACAATAATTAATCTCACATTTTTGTTCATTTGTCAAAAATCACAATAATTTCTAAATTTACAGTAAATATTATTTTAATATGAATTTTTATCCTCACATTGTGGATATCACCCAATAATATGTTATTACAATGCATCATCTCTCAACTTTCCTTGGTCACTAATTACCGACTTTGACAGATAACTTGTACTTTTATCATTCCTATTGTTTGTTCAAGGACATCTTTTCATAAATTTAATGGTTACTTAATTAATGAAATATTCCATACCCATGCATGTATGTCTTATAGGAATCAATGCGTTCCTTTGTAGCACCAGTATTCTGAATTTGAACTTTACACATTCATATAACTATATAAGCAGTGCACATTAGGTTTTTGTTGTATATATATATATTGTGCAAGGATTTATTTCTTATTATAACTATGATCAGTGTAATATAAAGTAAGCAATGTGTCAAGTCTTCAATTTCATGGAAGTTAATACCTTCATGAAAAATATTCTCAATTTTTTTTAAATTATCAGAACTTTGTGGTTTGCTAAATGATGTCAGCAAGTGTCAAATACTAAATGCAATTAGACAAAGTGAGGGATACTCCTTTTCAAGATTTTTTTTAACCCTACAACTAAAATTTATGCATAAAATGGCTTTTTCTTGATATACGGATATTTTCAAAATAAAATGATCCACTATAGTATATACAACCTGTTTGAAATATCCAAAGTTTATTAATTTTAAATCAAACCTTAATCAATGTCATGCATGTGTAAAATGTAAGACAAGTGACACAATTTAAAGTAGAGTCTGACCAAATTTGGAAGGAAAGATGACACAAATTTTCAATTATCTTTTGATGCAATTGAAGGTTCTACTGAAAATATTTCATCACAATCTGACTTGCAGACAACTAGTCCTAACTTTGAACATTAAAGTAAGATTTTTGATAAAAAAAATATATAGGTTGCACTTTGTAAATACAGCTGTTTTTCAAACCACACCTCTTTTGGAGAGATATAGAATATTCATAGACAATTAATTTTGTTTACGCACTGGTTCCCGGATATGATCTCTATGTTTCATCTCATAGAGACATAACTTGGGAATGTTACCAGTAAATATACATATTCATAGTGATCAAGTTGAAGTCTGTGGAAATCCTTAAGTCAAGGTTGGGTTAGTATAGAAATTTAATGTAAGTTTAAACTCTTAGAAGTTCGGGCATATAAACGTTGAAAATATGCCACACAGCCCTATATTTTGACCTTTGAAAAAATAGTAGTGCATATGAACTTTCCATTCTAGGATATATTTTTTCAACAGTTCATAGTAAAAGTGGTACAGTTTTAGCCGTGAAAGGAGTTCCTATGGGAAATTGCATTGTTGATATTTACAGAAATGCAACCTATAGTCCCTGAAATTAATAAAAATGAAAATTATTTATTTCTTTAAAATATTTTTTTTTTTCACTGATTAACGAGATTATATCTTTTGTTTAAAAGCATTAAATATATTTAGATCCGATGATAGCGGTAAAGAAGAAATCAAAGTAAATTTTACATAATAATGACTTTTTATATTTATGTAAAATGAACCCAGCAAAATTTATAAATCAAATTTATATCTAATTCCATGCCAACTACATTTGCATGATCTAGTTAATATTTCAATTCATGCTAGGTTAGTCTATTCATAGATGAATTAAAGATCAATCTATTTATAGAACCATGCCAGATTACTACTATGTATAGTAATCATGCTTTGACCTACATGTACAGATGAACTTTTGTGAACTTTCTTGTCAGCTAGCTGCCATTTATCTCTGAATTCAAGCTAGAAAAATCACAATCTGCCTTGTAATAATGATACAAGTTTAAAATATGCAGAAATTAAAGAACAAATTTGAAAATTCAACCATTTTATTCTTATCATGATATATTGTTCTACTGCTCTGTTGCAAAACTTTAGAAGCAATTTTGAAACACATCAACTGAAGACATAAGACTTGGTAATTAACCTCAGGCATATCCCTCTTTAATTCTTTTTACCAGATAATTTATACACATATTTATGAGAAAAAAACTAGAGGCTCCTGTCTTGTAACTATCTTTTGCAGTTTTTACAATATTAGGCAAAAAGCGAAAAAATTGGTAAAAATGTTATTTGAGGGAGTCGTCTGTTGAATTTGGCCATGCTGACTTATTTGTAGATCTTGTATTGTTGATCATTTTTGCTAATTAAAGTTTCTCTCTATTTATTATAGTTTTCACGATAATAGGCAAAAGAAAAAAAAAGGTAAAATTTGTCATTTAAGGGCCATATCTCCTAGAAGAAGTCATCTGACAATTTTGACGTTAATGGACAATAGGTAGAGCTCAAAATTTTGAACATTTCTGCCACTGTCAGAATTCCTCTATTTATAGCAGTTTTCAAAATAAAGAAAACTTGCATTTTACCCGTTAGTTCTATTTTTAGCCATGTAGGGCATCTTGGTTGTCAGGCAGGGTCATCAGACACATTTTTAAAACTATATACCCCAATGATGATTGTGGCCAAGTTTGGTTAAATTTGGCCAGTAGTTTCAAATGAGAAGATTTTTGTAAAAGTTAACAGACGACAGAAGACGAAGCCAAGTGATGAGATAAGTAAATATACTCAATCCTAAAAATTAAATTCTTTTAATTGGATAGCTCTAAATATATATGTTTGTAACACATAATACAAATTTGATGTGTGTTTTCTTGCAATAAAGAAATCAATTTTTGAAAAAACAACAGTGTATTGACAAAAATAAAATAATTGCAGTTAACCAAAATTTGAAATAATGAAGTGTTTCTAGAGAAAATGTTTAACCTACTTCTACCAGTTTATTTGTCACAGGTTTCTGGTAAACATCTTTAAATTTATCTGTTTCCTTAAACTGCAACAATATAAGGAAAAGCCTTGAATATATCTTAGAACACCCTGTTAACATGTTTGATAGAACAAATTCGTAAGGGTTCCGCGGAATCCAGTGTTTCGCCTTCTTTTGCTGTTGTTTATGTTTTCAGTGTGATGTAGGATCGCTATGTCTCGCTTTTGTGACAAAAGTCGCAGGCTCGACAAAAATCTTATATCAGTAATAACCTAGAAATGTTATCTGATCTCTTAAAATCCAAAATTATTTCATGTGATGAAAGAATATCTGAATTTGACTGGATCTTACTGGTTCTGAATAAAAAACAAGGTGTATTCTGCACAGAAAATTCTCAATACCCTTAATATCCTATTTACAAGAAAGGGAGATAATTACCTGTACAGCTCCAGTCCTAGTACTTCTGTAAGGACTCAAGCTATTAGCTGTTCTGGGTCTTTGTAGGCGGGACTTGTATCTAGCATCCCTGTAGTTGTTTCTGGCACTTCCTCTAGCACTTCTTGGAGGAGAAGGAACTTGTGATATCAAATATGGAGATGTCATTCCTTCACCTTGTTCTATTTTTGACAATGTTAAAGCATATTTTTTCAAAGCAGCAGAGTCCAGCTAAAATGAAAACAAAATACAGGTAAAAATATTAAACATGTGTAAAAACACCTTTCATTAACATTTTCTAAATGTTTCTTTGAATTCTATTTTGAATTCAACCACTTAAAGTTAAAATACAGAGATTTTTCTATTTTTTTAAGGATAGCCCTGGCCTTAACTGTGACTGTCAAATAAATTAAGATTGGTCATATTACAAATACATGTAGATTCAGACACAACTGTCAAGAATTGTTAAGTGTTATGAATTATTTCGGTACTACAAATAAACTCTAGATGTCTTGCAATTTTTTGGTCTTAAAAACATAATGACCCAAATCTCCTTTTATTCATAATAATGGCCATGATAACTGCTAAATAGGATGGGCTTTTGATTACTGTTAGTGTAAACATGCAAAAATCTACCATTTTGATTTTGAACAACCATTGAAATGTGATTTTGCCACTCAATTTAATACCTACAGCATAGAGATGTCTGGTGTCAATTTCTCTCTTTATGATCTTCCTGTATATCTTTAGGTGGAGTCACAGGACGACCCTCATCATCAACATATATCACCTAAAATTGTTACATATTATATTATTCACATGAATGTATCCTAGTTTTGTAACAGTTATCTGTGATGACTGTCCCAACAGGTCTAAAATTGGCCACCAGACATCAGAAAATCTTGGACTAATCATTAAATTGATTATCTTTGAAAATTATTTAAGTGCTGCTAAAAGACCAATTATGTTTTTATAATCAAAATGAACTTTTCAGATAATTTGAACATACAGTCAACTCTCGTTGTCTCGAAGTAAGATTTTGATAAAAAATATATAGGTTGCACTTTGTAAATACAGCTGTTTTCAAACCACACCTCTTTGGAGAGATATAGAATATTCATAGACAATTAATTTTGTTTACGTACTGGTTCCCGGATATGATCTCTATGTTTCATCTCATAGAGACATAACTTGGGAATGTTACCAGTAAATATACATATTCATAGTGATCAAGTTGAAGTCTGTGGAAATCCTTAAGTCAAGGTTGGGTTAGTATAGAAATTTAATGTAAGTTTAAACTCTTAGAAGTTCGGGCATATAAACGTTGAAAATATGCCGCACAGCCCTATATTTTGACCTTTGAAAAAAATAGTAGTGCATATGAACTTTCCATTCTAGGATATATTTTTTTTCAACAGTTCATAGTAAAAGTGGTACAGTTTTAGCCGTGAAAGGAGTTCCTATGGGAAATTGGATTGTTGATATTTACAGAAATGCAACCTATAGTCCCTGAAATTAATAAAAATGAAAATTATTTATTTCTTTAAAATATTTTTTTTTTTTCACTGATTAACGAGATTATATCTTTTGTTTAAAAGCATTAAATATATTTAGATCCGATGATAGCGGTAAAGAAGAAATCAAAGTAAATTTTACATAATAATGACTTTTTTATATTTATGTAAAATGAACCCAGCAAAATTTATAAATCAAATTTATATCTAATTCCATGCCAACTACATTTGCATGATCTAGTTAATATTTCAATTCATGCTAGGTTAGTCTATTCATAGATGAATTAAAGATCAATCTATTTATAGAACCATGCCAGATTACTACTATGTATAGTAATCATGCTTTGACCTACATGTACAGATGAACTTTTGTGAACTTTCTTGTCAGCTAGCTGCCATTTATCTCTGAATTCAAGCTAGAAAAATCACAATCTGCCTTGTAATAATGATACAAGTTTAAAATATGCAGAAATTAAAGAACAAATTTGAAAATTCAACCATTTTATTCTTATCATGATATATTGTTCTACTGCTCTGTTGCAAAACTTTAGAAGCAATTTTAAAACACATCAACTGAAGACATAAGACTTGGTAATTAACCTCAGGCATATCCTCTTTAATTCTTTTACCAGATAATTTATACACATATTTATGAGAAAAAACTAGAGGCTCCTGTCTTGTAACTATCTTTTGCAGTTTTACAATATTAGGCAAAAGCGAAAAATTGGTAAAATGTTATTTGAGGAGTCGTCTGTTGAATTTGGCCATGCTGACTTATTTGTAGATCTTGTATTGTTGATCATTTTGCTAATTAAAATTTCTCTCTATTTATTATAGTTTTCACGATAATAGGCAAAAGAAAAAAAAAGGTAAAATTTGTCATTTAAGGGCCATATCTCCTAGAAGAAGTCATCTGACAATTTTGACGTTAATGGACAATAGGTAGAGCTCAAAATTTTGAACATTTCTGCCACTGTCAGAATTCCTCTATTTATAGCAGTTTTCAAAATAAAGAAAACTTGCATTTTACCCGTTAGTTCTATTTTTAGCCATGTAGGGCATCTTGGTTGTCAGGCAGGGTCATCGGACACATTTTTAAAACTATATACACCAATGATGATTGTGGCCAAGTTTGGTTAAATTTGGCCCAGTAGTTTCAAATGAGAAGATTTTTGTAAAAGTTAACGGACGACAGAAGACGGACGCCAAGTGATGAGATAAGTAAATATACTCAATCCTAAAAATTAAATTCTTTTAATTGGATAGCTCTAAATATATATGTTTGTAACACATAATACAAATTTGATGTGTGTTTTCTTGCAATAAAGAAATCAATTTTGAAAAACAACAGTGTATTGACAAAATAAAATAATTGCAGTTAACCAAAATTTGAAATAATGAAGTGTTTCTAGAGAAAATGTTTAACCTACTTCTACCAGTTTATTTGTCACAGGTTTCTGGTAAACATCTTTAAATTTATCTGTTTCCTTAAACTGCAACAATATAAGGAAAAGCCTTGAATATATCTTAGAACACCCTGTTAACATGTTTGATAGAACAAATTCGTAAGGGTTCCGCGGAATCCAGTGTTTCGCCTTCTTTTGCTGTTGTCTATGTTTTCAGTGTGATGTAGGATCGCTATGTCTCGCTTTTGCGACAAAAGTCGTAGGCTCGACAAAAATCTTATATCAGTAATAACCTAGAAATGTTATCTGATCTCTTAAAATCCAAAATTATTTCATGTGATGAAAGAATATCTGAATTTGACTGGATCTTACTGGTTCTGAATAAAAAACAAGGTGTATTCTGCATAGAAAATTCTCAATACCCTTAATATCCTATTTACAAGAAAGGGAGATAATTACCTGTACAGCTCCAGTCCTAGTACTTCTGTAAGGACTCAAGCTATTAGCTGTTCTGGGTCTTTGTAGGCGGGACTTGTATCTAGCATCCCTGTAGTTGTTTCTGGCACTTCCTCTAGCACTTCTTGGAGGAGAAGGAACTTGTGATATCAAATATGGAGATGTCATTCCTTCACCTTGTTCTATTTTGACAATGTTAAAGCATATTTTTCAAAGCAGCAGAGTCCAGCTAAAATGAAAACAAAATACAGGTAAAAATATTAAACATGTGTAAAACACCTTTCATTAACATTTTCTAAATGTTTCTTTGAATTCTATTTTGAATTCAACCACTTCAAGTTAAAATACAGAGATTTTCTATTTTTTTAAGGATAGCCCTGGCCTTAACTGTGACTGTCAAATAAATTAAGATTGGTCATATTACAAATACATGTAGATTCAGACACAACTGTCAAGAATTGTTAAGTGTTATGAATTATTTCGGTACTACAAATAAACTCTAGATGTCTTGCAATTTTTTGGTCTTAAAAACATAATGACCCAAATCTCCTTTTATTCATAATAATGGCCATGATAACTGCTAAATAGGATGGGCTTTTGATTACTGTTAGTGTAAACATGCAAAAAATCTACCATTTTGATTTTGAACAACCATTGAAATGTGATTTTTGCCACTCAATTTAATACCTACAGCATAGAGATGTCTGGTGTCAATTTCCTCTCTTTTATGATCTTCCTGTATATCTTTAGGTGGAGTCACAGGACGACCCTCATCATCAACATATATCACCTAAAATTGTTACATATTATATTATTCACATGAATGTATCCTAGTTTTGTAACAGTTATCTGTGATGACTGTCCCAACAGGTCTAAAATTGGCCACCAGACATCAGAAAAATCTTGGACTAATCATTAAATTGATTATCTTTGAAAATTATTTAAGTGCTGCTAAAAGACCAATTATGTTTTTATAATCAAAATGAACTTTTTCAGATAATTTGAACATACAGTCAACTCTCGTTGTCTCGAACTCGGTTGACTCGAAACTTCGGATGAGTCGAAGTTTTCTCGTGGTCCTGAACTTTGTTCCATATAAATATATGTATTTCGACTCCTGATGAGTTAAAACTGGATGAGTTGAAATTTTCTTTAATTTTTTTGTATTTTCTCTTGAAAAGAAAGATTGAGATAAAAGAAAATGAAAAGAAAAAGAAATCAAAATTTTCTATAATCTCTTGTATACGAGGATAAACAATTTTGTCTACTTTAAATGACTTCTAGATAACGCTAAGATCGATTGGAAATTACTCTCTCAGATAAAAGCTACAGGGAAAAATTGTAACTGTTCAAAGAAATAATTAAATAAGTGAAAACAAAGTTATTATAATAATGAAATTTAATTATTTTTACATACAAACACACAATCTGAGACCAGAATATCGATCCGCTTCCCATATTCATCCGGATTTATTTTAGCTTTACCAAGCTAAGCAAGAGTTGTGTCCTTTGGTCTGTCAAACTTCCGGTTTTCGTTTGAGTAGAACTACGGGTATCTCAAAATATTTCTCTGGTCCGGCTGACTTCGAGATAACGAGAGTTGACTGTACATTTTTTTAATTAGATAATTTTTGAGTTTTTATCATTTTATTAATCCAATGTTAGCTACACAAATGTAATTGAGAAATATTAGGCATGCAATACATTAAGCCTTAACAATTATATCTTTTTTATATAAATAACAGATCATAAATTGACTATACACCTTCAATTACAAATTTTTGTCTGCTTTCCCTAACATTTCAGCTAGTTAAATTAGTTAATTCTAAAACATACTTACAAAAGAATATATGGTCAATGCAATTTAAGTATTTCAGCTAACCTAGTTTTAAGAACCTTAGTACCCTAAGATCAGGTTCACTTATATTCTGTTGGATAACCAATTAAAAAAACATGTGAATACTCACGTCAGCATCATAACTATCATTATATTGTCTGTCTGCCGGGGCACTTTGTGGACGATATCTACCAGATCTACTCTGAGGTCGACTTGACCTTGGTGACAAATAAGGTAATATATCTTCATCACCTTTCCTGAATTTAGTAGCCTGAGGATTAAAGCAAAACACAAATCCAGCATAGTGTTACAGTAATAAAAGCAGAACACAACAATAGCGTATTAGTATATGTAGTAAAGTATGTACATAAACTCATTATAGATACATGTAAGTATCTGATAAACTGTGTACAGACCCTTTCATGGTACATAGATATAAGAAGATGTGGTATGAGTGCCAATGAGACAACTCTCCATCCAAGTCACAATTTGTAAAAGTAAACCATTATAGGTCAAAGTACGGTCTTCAACACGGAGCCTTGGCTCACACCGAACAGCAAGCTATAAAGGGCCCCAAAATGACTAGTGTAGAACCATTCAAACAGGAAAACCAAAGGTCTAATCTATATAAAAATGAGAAACAAGAAACACTTATGAACCACATCAATAAACGACAACTACTGAACATCAGATTCCTGATTTAGGACAGGTGCAAACAAATGCAGCAGGTTTTAATAGGTACCAACCTTCACCCTTATCTGAAACAATAGAGTAACATCACAACATAGAAAGACACACTATAAAATATCAATTGAAATGGCTTAACTCAATCAAAAGACATATTAACACAACTGAACATACACTGAACGTAACAACAACAAGCAAAGTCCAAAATATCAGTTTTGAGTTGAATTAGGAAATGAAATGTCTTGATTATAAAATTCCAACTTAAAATTGATATATATTAAATAGAGTAATTATTAGGACTGTATAATGTTCGGAAAATCATTTCATTTGCATATCTTTAAATTTACTTGAAAGGCAAATCAATGTCAAATAATTCTTTATAAATAGATAAAAATTTAAATCAATGACGATAAAAGACAAGTTAATGATTTTAAGGCTGTATAATCATTCCAAATAATGTATACATACAAAAATGTCATTGTTATCATTTTTGAGAAATTTAGATGCAAAGTACATGTACATGTACTTATGAAAAATGCATAAACTTACATTAATATTCCCATGTACAACATTACCATGAAAGGGTCTACAACCATATACACAAAACACAAAAACCAATGTATTTTTTTTCATGTAAAACATTTGTAAATAAATCTCCACATCACAATGGTTAGAGAAGCTACTGTTTATACATACAATGTATGTAAACATTTGTGATTGCAAATTTTATCACTTATTAAGTGGCAATACATTCAAATTTAATTTAAGATTAGTTCAATCTGACAACATCACATGGCAATCAACTAACCAATGACCCTGGAGTAAGAACATTTTCTTCCTCCTGTACAGATTCTGGAGCTGAAGATGGCGGTCGCAATCTTGGGGTCAACAAAGGCATCAGAGTTGAATCACTCCTCTTTTTTGTGTCTGCCTAAGCATCACAAAATAGTTCTCAATTAAAAAATGTTTTTAATTTTCAAAGAAATAAATCTAGATGTTTGTTGCATACATTTTACCATACATACCAAGCATCGTTTTTTTTTATATTTTCATAAGCAATAACAAACAAAAATTATTAGATATAAAATATGGAATGTAAAAAAAGAGAATTACAATAATTCTTAATAGGAAGCACTGGAAGTAACTGACAGTATATAATGTAAACTGAAAAGTGTGAACATTGAAGAAGTATAACAATGTAAATGAAATAGTGAATAATTCTTGTATAAGAAAAATGAGTGTATGTTTATATCAGGTGTATACGTGGGAGAGACTTACAGTATCTGGTATCTGATAGGAGAAAAAGAGTGAAATAGAACTAGGTACAGAAACTTCAGATTGAAACACTTGGTGATATGTCATTGCGAATGTTGGGGATTTGGGTGATACAGTATGAAAAAACTTTTGTAACTTTGATTAGTATTATATGACAGGATTGTATTTTACAGTAATTTACTCAACACCAGTAACAGATTTGTAGTCTTAAATTAGTGGTCCTAATGACCAAAAAAGATTTTGAGATCTCTGAATTGGCTCAAAATATTTTGAAGGTATTTTGTATGTTATGTATGTTGTTATGAACATTACTGTAAGACTTATAAGTGCTCATTTTTGGTTTGGCTCAATATATTTTGTAGATATTAATTATTTGTATGACAGTATGTTGTTTTGAACATCAAGGAACTTAACTTTAGCTTCTTGAATCACAATCTTCAAATCAATACAAAAATCAATGTGTTAAATTTCATGGGAGATGTGTTAATCTGACTAATCAACACCTACAGAATTGAAAATGTGTATTTTAATCTTTTTTACAAAACAAATCCAAATAAATATATTTGTTTAACCACATGATTACGTAAACATATAACTACTACGTATACACGATTGTAAACAAACAAAAGTAGATTACTTAAAAATCAATATGATATAATATTGGATCTCAGGTAGATCTGTTTTATACCTGGCTGGGGTGTTGTTACATGAATAATTCAGTTATTCTTTATTTTCACAATCAGTTAAGACATGGGTTTTCATGATTCAGCCAATATGTATTTATTCTCTTATTTATGTTTATACAAACATGATAAAATTATTTCTCTTATTCTTTATGGTAGGGTAAACTTCCCTATTTGTTTGAAAATATCACTTCTGAGTATATGTAAGACAATATATATCTAGGGGCCCAATAAAATTACAAACTCAGAATATTAAAGATTAACTTTTCTCAAGTAATTATATTTGTCCACTTAGCTTTCAATAATGAGATTTTGAAATTTGAAAATGTTTGGCTGAGACTCCTAATAGTAAATCAGCATGCTTATTGGGAATTTGTAATCAAATCTACATGTGTACATAAATATACTAAATATAGAATGTGTCCATGGGACACAGATGATGCCCCTGCTTGCATATAACATTATACATAAAGGGACATAACTCATGAACGGTAAAAGTGACACAACCCAAATTCGATCGGTGCATACATGTATGGTAATAAGCATATGTGTATAAGTTTTAAAACATTTTGTTGAGGGAATCTAAAGTTAAAGAACGAAAACTAATTTTGAGACGTACATACGGACAAGGGTAACCCTGAATGCCCCTTCAGCCTCAGCGGGGGCATAATAACGAGGAGATGGGGTAGACAACTATCCAACAGAGTTAAAATGATGAAGATATAAGCAATTATGAGTCATCATACAGTCTTCAACAATGAGAAAACCCATACCATATAGTCAGCTATAAAAGGCCCTGACATGAGCAATGTAAAATAATACATGTAATATGAACGAGAAAACTAACAGCCTAATTTATAACAATACAATTTACAAAAAACAAAATATGACAGACGACTACTGAATTACAGGCTTCTGGATTGGGACAGACACATAAAGAATGTGGCAGGGTTAACCATGTTATAGACTGTAAGAAACATGATATAAAAAGACATCAAATGATGAAGGCATATAAATATTAGATGAACACAATTGAAAATTTAAGGAGAAAGGACAGAAAATATCAAATATCGAAAGAAGCAACAGAAAGCCATTTTATTTTACAAAATTGAGGAAAACAAACCAGCACAGGGTTGCAAACTTCAATTAAAGTGAATCTATGTTTAATTTTTAATTATCAATTATTAATTCTAATGCAATCATTTTGTATCAATGGTTCTGATTGGATGGCAACAAGTGCATGTAAAATTCTCTCTACATGTTTGTAGTTAAAGGAATGCTGACATTTTGAACAATGGAATGTATTGACATGTTATTTCTTCAATAATAAATAAAAATACTCAAATTTTATCTAATTTCATTACATTCTGAGGCGTATACTTTAGGAGCCTGAAAACGGCCGTTGTTGTTTACATTAATATTTGATGCTGGAAGCATATATGTGATGTCACCCTGTTTAATTGTTGCAAAAGACGATACTATCATTATGCAGAATTTTTGTTTTATGAAGTATTACACGAAATAATGACTGAAATGGACTGATTCGTTTATTTTGCATTAGAATAGAGATAACATTATTGTATTTGAAACTTGGCCCACATAAAAAAAACTTGGTTTTACGTAAGCCAAGCTTCAAATACATCTCTTAAATCATAAACAAATTCAACAAAAATTGACTCTTAAATTCAATGTTGTTTAAAAGTGACCTTTGTGCAACCCACTCCTGATGGTTTCATCTCAAATAAAATATTTGATAGACATTAAATGATAAAGTTACCAATTTATCAGGTTTTATCTTTAACAGTTTAAAACTATTAAGAAAATAAATTGAAGCATATTAACAGTTTTCTTGAGTGCTATTATTCTCAATGATATCTACAACCCTGAGGTTTGTACTAAGACTTTAATTTACTGATTGTGAAATACAATTATGATATGAAGATTGATTGATCATTGGTTGCTTAACATCCAGTGGCAAATATTTCATGCATGTTCAGGACGAGAGATATGAAGAAATTTCACAACAGTCCTATTGAGTTAATCAATATAAAATCAAAGGAAAAGGTTTGAGGGTACCAATTTGAAATCTAAAGCAGAATCCAAACCTGGGACGGTCTCATCACAGTGGGTCTAATTAAGCAGAAGATATGTAGAATTCATTGACCTCAATCGAGTTGAACAATGACCTTTGTTGTTGAGGGGCAGAGGTTCACAGTTTACTTGTTGGTTTCAGAGTGAAATAGAAATGTCAACAGTTTTTTAAAGATTTGAATGAGTATAATAAATTCCAGTGAAACAGTCTTTCTGGTAAAGTGTCCTGCAGCCAGTTTTTTTTTTTTTTTAAAGAAATCTATCCTTACATGCGAATATCAAAATCATTGACATATCTAAGCCCAATGAAATATCGGAGACATTTAAGCTTACGATGATGACATTACAACCAGCAAAAATGAAAACTTCTATCTTCACATATCACTTACCCTCACTCTCCTTACAACTTCTAGTTTGGCAATTTCTTCTAATTTCCTTTTAATTTCTACTTGTCTGTTCCTCTCTATATCCAATGTCTTATGTACTATGGCCTGTGCCAGTAAATCTTTTACATGTTTTTTGTGTTCCTTCCTAGCCATGTTCAGTCTGTATTGGTTTTCAGATATGATCTGTCCTCTCCTGTCAACCTGTAAATTTGATAAAATTGTGTTTTTAAAGAATTTTATTTAACATTGTGACTATTATTCAGCCAAAGCATAGACTTAAAAAGCCTAATAACCAGTAAAGTTTATTTGACAGTGGTGAACGAAAATTCTTTGATTACACAAACCCAAATAGACAGCTATTGTTTAGTTACACACAATGAAGGAATATGATTGCTGAAGATTCAATTTTTCAAATTTTAAAGTGGTAACAAAACATTCCTGTGCCCCTTCTTTGTAAAAGGCTTTAAAATGAAATCACAAGAACCAAATATTGGTTTACAAATACTAAAAACAATGTATCATTGACAGGTGGTTGCTTTATGTCGTGTCATAAATATAATCATGCATATCCAGATCAAGGTTGTCTTATATGTTTTTATATACAATGATTGCAATAAACAAATGTCATGAATGTATACATATAAATAAATAAAAGGTGTTTTTGCCATGAAGTATTTAAATGTGAAGTTGTACTTACCAGACCAGCCTTTTTGAGATGGCGTCGCATTTTGGTATTGGAAAAATACCCTGCCAAATTCTTATCTGTGAGACTACAGTATGTAGCAAGGGGCCTGAAAATAGATGGATTATCTGAATTATAAATTTACTTAACATGTACACTTCAATTTTCTTTCAAGTAAAGTCTCCTCTGTACAAAATTTGTTGAAGGTTAGAGTCTGTCATTGAAAGTGAATGTTTACATATGCTTGGGTATAGAAATATAGCTATTCAGTACTCTCTCTGAGAGGCTGCTGTTTTCACTTTGGCTGACTGTTTTAAGTCCAGTGACAAAGACATTAAATGTCAGGATCATGAGATCATATTAATGTGGTATGTATGACAAAAAGAGGCTAGAGTCCAATTTCTTTTTACAAATAAGGGCAGGGCATTTAGAAATGGGACAGGGGGTCAAAGCCTCCTGTAGGAAACACAAACTAGCCTGTCAACACTGAAGCACGATGTGAGTGCGAACCTCCCACATGGCAGGTGTGTTCGACTCAATCTTAATTGACTAGGATTGTCACTTTTCTGTGTAAGATAAGTGGTTCTCTCTGGCTTCCTCCACCAATAAAAACCTACCACCACAATATAGCCATTTCTAAGCGCTTAAAGTGGGGTTAAACACCAACAATCAATTTTAATCTCATACCATTTGCAGACCTCTCACAATCTGTGATACAAGTAAGGCCAATTTTCGGACAGTTTTAGAGTGCATTCCTTGTTGTAAAGAAATAATAAAAATGTCATAATTGTCCTTTTTCAGGCAAAGTTTTATATATATATATATGTGTGTATCTTGTGCAACATTTCCTCGGTTATTCATGGTTTGAAAACCAAATTTGGAACGAGTTTGATGAGATACACCTTATCGCTATATATTTAGTCCATTCCCCAAAAACAGTCATTTAGACAACTTCCTGTTTGGGTCAAATATCGCAAAAACAAAGGTCATCAGCAATGAGCTGAGCAAGGAAAAGTTTGGAAAGTGAACATTTTAAAATTTTGATAGTTTATGAAGCAATTTTTAAAAGACAAATTAAAGTCATTAAAAATGTTTTGTTTGATGTGTTTACGATGGTTTAAACAAGTCTTCATGAAAAGTTTTATGCATAATATATTGTTTGAACATTGGCTTAAGATAGCTTCAACTGGTTTGAAAAAGTTGTGTAATTTTAGAACTTATCTGGATTGGCATAAATAGCGATAAGGTGTATTGTGCTTAGAGGAGGGTGCTATATGAAACTATTACCCTGAATTTGATTCAGCTACTGAGCTACATTGTAGCTAGGCTATAATTTAAAATTATTACCCATACATGTAAATTTGGGTTGACATCTATATATAATCAACATGACAATAAAAACAGATATGATCACATTTTCTACTGTCTGTAATTCAAACTGACACAATCGAATGACAGACAGGGATGTGTAACAATTTTACTGATTGAAGTAGCCCCCCTTTTTTCCTGGACGACCCTACGACAAGACCTACCCATCATGTATTTGGCTCATCTTGCTGATTTTCAGTTGTCAATGTTAAAAGATAATTCTGCAAGTATAAAAACTGCAAATTGGACTTTAAATGATGTCACAAATCCATGTCGTTTAAATGTAAAATCTCTATTTTGCCGTCATAAACATTCGTCGCCGGGGAGAGTCATGTGACCAAACAACTCTTTCACGCAGGTGCCCCGTTAATTATCAGTGTTTTGCTACACGTATCTCCTCCTATTTCTTAGGGAGCACCAATGAATAACATTAAACTTTTATCTAATTTATATTCTTATTTTTGCAAAACAATGTCTATTATTGTATTTAAATGTGTTGTTTAACGGAAAAAAGTATACATATCTTTTCTAAATTTTGAAATGTTGGAATATAGAAAAAGGGAGATGGCATCTAATATATTCGACCACTCAAGTTTTTTTCAAAATGAAGTTTTTGTATATTTAGGCATTATTTGACCGAAAACATTTCATAAAATTCGGATTAGTGGTGATCGAAAGGTGTGATTTGTTATTTATTGATAATTTACAGATGCGGATCCAGGATTTTGAAAAAGGGGATGGGGGCCAAACTAGACAACGCTTGGAGTGGAACCGGTAAAAAGTCTGGATTAAGCATACATGTAGCTCCATAAGGGAGGGCCCGTGCACCCTGGGCCCCCTAAATTTGACTCTGATTTAAGAAAACTTTTTTTCTCGGCTCTTTTCTATCACTGAATACCGTGAGCTGAGGGTCTGGAGCACGCAAAAGGGGGAAGGAGGTATCTTCAGTTCAGTTTGTTATTCTTTAATTATTTAGTCCAATTGTCTCTATTCTTTATTCATTTTGACCATTATTCTCTATTCTTTATATTTCAACATCCCATTATTCACTATTCATTTATCGCCCTGAACATGCCGCGCATGAAATTATTGACACTGAATGTTAAAGTCATATGAAACTTCAACTTTAGAAAAAAAAGATTAATATGTTTTATAAAAATTCATAGCTAAGTTTTACTATAAAAAAAGTATACGTGAACTTTCTTGTAAAAGAAAATCCTTTATATTATCAAAATCTTCATAAATGTACTGCTATTGAATTATTGTCTTCCCGTACACTAATTCGCCGATATTTTCCCGTATGCAGTAACCTTAACTACGGAACTCTCGTCAGAACTTCGGCCACCGCACAGCGTAAGTGCGAGGGAAAACCGTGATGAAAGAATGTAAACAAACGTGCACTGGAAGGTAAATAGTAATAATTGATTCTCAAAGAATAAATATAATACATCAAATCATTTAACAACTGTAAGGAAAAGTTTAATTCAAGTAACAAATGGGAACGCATGGAAAATATAAAAGATATATAGCATGGATCTATCAACTCACATATTTGTCACATGATCTACATGCTCTGTGTTGATTGTCAAAGTTTACCAATGTCACGATCCGGCCTTGAAAACTTCGGCAACAAACTTGAAAGTTAGTTAGCTTGTGATCAACAATCACTGAATGAAATATTATTTGTCAATAATATGTTATAGATTCGTTAAAAATATTAAAAAAAAACGTGCATACAGGACTTAATTTGGTATATGCATGCATTGGTTCAATAATTTCGATAACAGCTTTAAAATTACAAGATAAATAGTTTCATATGACTTTGATTAGGCGAACAAGAATCAATTTGTATATTGCAAACCAAGTAGACAGCTATTCAGGATGTTCAATACACACATTGAAGGAAAGTGATTGCTCGCGTTTAATTATTTTAAAATCTTAAAGCATATAGGGACAGTGGTAAAACAATATTCCCTGCTCCCCGTCTCTGTGAAAGGGCTAAATAATGAAATCACATGAACATAATATGAAATGAATGGTTTACAAATACGAAAAACATTGTATCATTGACAGGTGGTTGCTGCCTCATGTCCAGTGGCAAATGTTTAATGCATATCCAGATCAAAGTTGTCAACTGATACATTCTATGATTACAATATATTCAAATGTATAATAAAATGTATATTTGCCACGAACTTGCCCGTTTTATATACATTAACTGACCAAAATCAAGCTAGAAACTAACCCATAATCGTAAATACTGCGATTTGCAAACTTGTTCCCCAGATTCCCATTGCTGTCACCCGAGTAAGTGGCTCCACCTTTTGTAGAATCTTGAATTGCTTGATAATCTCTGAGCTGATTGAAATATGATGTTTCACAGGTACACAGATTAGACAACAAATCATCAACATTAAACTCCCTCTCTGTTAAGTTACGTGAAGAAAAGTATTGGTTTTTGTCAAATATTTCAGAAGGGACATCGGTTAAAAGGTTTCCTGCTGAACCTTGATCAGGATATAATATACATGCGCAGCTTTCATATGGAAATTTACTTCCATAATTCCTGTCGCCATTTAAGCCTTGATTCCAAGTATAGTATGTTTCACAATTCCATCGTTTTCTGGGGATCTAAACATAATTCAACATGAAAATCTCCGAAAGGTGATTTCTCATGGTCCTAAGTTTAGAGAACCCCAACACATCAATTGGAACCATAACTTCAAAATAATTATGGATTCCATTGAGGACTACGCCAGAGCATGGGCTAAACGAGAAGAAGTTCAACTGGACACTTTGTCAGAATGGGTCAAAACAATCAGGTCTCTGATAAAACGTCGCATTCATAAGTTAAAAAACTGTGTGAATGATCGACCAAAGTCCGTTTTCAGAGACAAAGAGGCAGTGAAATGTCTATCATCTCTTCAAGATAAGTATGTTGTTGTTCCTGCGGACAAAGCTTCAAATAATATTGTCTTTGTATGTAAATCGTATTACTACGAGTGTCTTGTCAAAGAATTAGGAATAAATGAGCACTCAGGTAATCCCACATACAAAAACATATCATTTGACAAGGATGAGATTTTGGCGAATCATAAGTCCTTCATGGCTTCAATTAACATTGCATTGAACAACAAATCAGAGGACTTACCTTGTTTGTATTGGATACCTAAACTTCACAAAATTCCGTACAAACAACGGTACATTGCCGGCTCATCTGCATGTTCCACTAAAGAATTGTCCATTAGATTGACTAAAATTCTGTCCGCAGTGAAAGAGGTCTTCAGAAATACTGTGAAACGGTTTACTCGCGTAGTGGTATTAACCATATGTGGATTCTTAAAAACTCTAAAGAACTTCTGGATAATTTTAAATCTCGGTCTTTTTCTGAAATTAGTTCTATCAAAACTTTTGATTTTTCTACCTTGTATACCACCATTCCCCATGTGAAATTGAAAAACCGTCTAAAAGAAATAATCCACAATGCTTTTCATCATAAAAATGGTAGCATACGCTATAAATTTATTACTTTGGGATACCTTAAGGCATATTTTGTTAATAACGAACAAAAGGGTAAAACATGCTACACAGAGGAACAAGTGATCAGTATGCTGGAGTTCCTTATTGACAACATATTTGTTGAATTTGAGGTAGACTTTTCAACAAATTGTCGGCATTCCTATGGGAACGAACTGTGCGCCTCTCCTTGCCGACCTCTTCTTATTTTCATATGAATCGGAGTTCCTTCAGACACTTGTCAAAACAAGAGGATCAAAGCCAGGTTATTTAATTTCACTTTCAGATATATTGATGATGTTCTTTCCATTAACAATCCGAACTTTTCTGATTGGGTTTCATTAATATATCCACCAGAACTAGAAATTAAAGAAACAACAGACACGGCTTCCTCCGCCTCTTTTTAGACTTATACCTCGAATTTGACATACACAGTCATCTCAGTACCAGAATCTATGACAAACGAGACGATTTTAATTTTGAAATTATCAATTTCCACCTTAGTAGCAATATACCAACTTCACCTGCATATGGGATATACATTTCCCAACTTATTCGGTATTCAAGAGCTTGCAGCTCCTACTCAGACTTTGTAAAACGTCACCAGTGTCTGAGCAGAAAGTTGATGAACCAGGGTATGTCAAAGAACGTCTTGTCCTTTTTCTAAAAAGTTCATCGGAAGGTACCAAGAACATGTTGATAAATATTCCGTATCAACTTCACAAATAATACACGATGGTCTTGAAGTATAGATTTTGCGTAGTGACGTTGTTTATCATCTTAATAACGTGTTATAGTATTCTTTATTTGTCTTAATTAATACTACTTTTATTGTTAAGCTCAGTTTTGATATATCCATTTGACGTGACTCTGTGCTTATGTATCCCGTCATACCTTGAACGATAAAATTATTTCATTTTTAATATTACTTTACTGTTAAGTCTGTTTTTGTGATATACATTTGACATGACTCTGTACTATGTATCCCGTCATAATTTGAACCACACTATTAGTTTATTTGTTGATATTGCTTTTGCTGTTGGGTCTGTTTTTGTGATGTCCATTTGCGTGACTCTGTGCGTATGTATTCTGTCATACTTTGAACGACAAAATTGTTTTATTCATTGATATCACTTTTGCTGTTGAGTCTGTTGTTTGTGATATACGTTTGACGTGCCTCGGACTTATGTGTCCCGTCATGATTTTAACCACACTATTATTTTATTTGTTAATGTTGCTTTTGCTGCTGGGTCTGTTTTTGTGATGTCCATTTGCGTGACTCTGTGTTTATGTATCTCTTTATACCTTGAACGACAAAATTATTTTATGTCTACCTGTACGAATTTCAAACGCGCGATTTTACGCCAGTACTTAAAACCTTCCATCCTTATAGGTGGATTTTACATAGATAAATAAAATCGTATGATATAAGCATAATGAGGATGTTAAATTTGATGTATGCCCCTTTTGTGCTTCTTCGTAACATTTGTTTGTTTTATAGTGATTAAGATGATAACACAATGTTGACTGCTGTAATCCTATTTTGACATTTTACCAATTGTGTCTGTTTGTTTTGTTCACGCATCGTTGTCAATATAATGGAATTTGATACGACTGTCATACAAGTGAGAGGTTTGGCTAGCCATAAAACCAGGTTCAATCCACCATTTTCTACATAAGAAAATGCCTGTACCAAGTCAGGAATATGACAGTTGTTATCCATTCGTTTGATGTGTTTGAACTTTGATTTTGCCATTTGATTGAGGACTTTCCTTTTGAATTTTCCTCGGAGTTCAGTATTTTGTGATTTTACTTTTTCTACCCTCGGAAAAGAAATTATCAGAATAATTCCCCTTTCAGATGCAGTCCCAGTAGTATGGATATTATCACTATAAGGTGACTGCAAGCATGGACTTGATGAAAAAGTCTCACAACTGTAATGTTCAGAGGAATTGCAACAAAATTATTATTTCCACTAGACAGAAACGGGTTTGAGCACGATCTTTCAAAATTATCTTTCCAAAATCCACCTGCATTTTCCATATCATGGCACGTACACCCAAAATCCAAACCACCAGACATTTCCTGTAAAAATGCATACTTAAAGTAACACAAGGTTTCATTGTATTTACAAACTTTTGATAGATCGAGTAGATAGCGGATAATTCATAAATAATAATTTATTGTAAATAACACACCCATTACTTAGGGATACAACAGTCTTTTTATGATTTTAAACAACGACCGTATTAATACATACATGTAAAAGTTCACTTAATGCTAAAACATTAGAAAATATAATTAGAAATAAGAATTTTATACTTGAACATAAAGTTTAAACATTCTGAACTGTTTTTAAACAATTCTTTAAGATGCAATTCACAATTCGCCTTTTCAGAATCTAAAGGACCATGGGTAATCACATTGGTCGTACCGTGAATGAAAATAACATTACGTCATTGGTTGAATTTCCATTGTTTAGTACGTTTTAACCCAATCATTACGTTTTGGTGTACGCTTTTGAAAATGCACTAGATTCTGAAACGGCGAATTCAAGATTTGTAATTATATTCAAAATACAAAAAATTACAACATAATAAAGTTAAACAAGTATGAATTAATCTTAAACAATTTTACCAGACGCATTTCAGAATTCACGATTATTACTACTTCTTTTCACAAAATTCAACACTATCTAATTAAAAATGGATGAGCTAATTTAAACAATTATAAGAAACCTTACAGAACTGCATATTCCTACTACTTCTGATAAGAATACAAAACATTATAGTATGTAAGACTTACCAGTATTTTTTGCTTGTTTTTTAGTAAGTTTTATGACGATTCAGCTTAAAATATTCAATCAACTCATCATTTAAAACTTTCGACAAGTTGGTTTCTAACACGATGCGTCATATTCTCTATCAAACACATATCTGGTAACTTGTTTTAAACTAAACTAACCACGGTCTAAATATTTTGTACATAGAAACCATTAATAAAGTATGTTTTATGTGGAGTTAATGCTAAGATACCTCATAGGTATACATTCCAGGGCTGCTCCACATGCATCCTGGATCTAACTGTACAACTGATGATCACAAGATTCAATGATTCGGAAGATATTTAATAGTTATTTTATAACTATAAATATAGGTTGCAAAATTAAACAGTATTTTACTGTAAAGGAAGAAAATTTCATTTTATTTGGTAAATTTTGTTTGTTTTATAGCGGTTATTTCAGTTTTGTAGCTACGGTTCAACTTGATAAGCAATTAGCCCCAATAAAAAATAAAAACATGGGGAGAAATGCGAAGGGAGCAAAAATGAAAACAATCAGTAGAAAAAATCAGAAAAGTTAAACAGACAAAACCATGGCAACCCCCACAAAAAGCACGTCAAGAAAAACAACGTTCAATAGAAATTACATAGTCAGAAAATTATAAATTGAACAACATGAAATCAACCAAAAATCTAGTAAACTTAGGCATTCTGGAAGCCCGAAGGGTGAGCATATTCCTGCTCCAGTAGTGACATCCTTCATCTTACTTCAGCAAACAAAAGTCTTTGTCATATTACAAAATCAAACTCAAAAACTGTAGTCCAAGATCTCGGTCTATTAAACAGGCTGGAGTTATAAGAAAATAATCGCGGTCTATTAAACTGGCCGGAGTTGTAAGAAAATAATCGCGGTCTATTAAACAGGCTGGAGTTATAAGAAAATAATCGCAGTCTATTAAACTGGCCGGAGTTATAAGAAAATAATCGCGGTCTATTAAACAGGCTGGAGTTATAAGAAAATAATCGCGGTCTATTAAACAGGCTGGAGTTATAAGAAAATAATCGCGGTCTATTAAACAGGCTGGAGTTATAAGAAAATAATCGCGGTCTATTAAACAGGCTGGAGTTATAAGAAAATATTTGTGTTTATTCCATATTGATAGAACTTTCGTAGGTTTTCTATATGAAAGGGATTTTGAATAAATAAGCATATTCACCTGCGGAAAAGTATATTCACCGCGCAAAACGTCGCGTGCTTTTACGTGTAAAATTATGTGAAAATCGTTCGATGTACAATTGGTTTTGTAAATAATTGTCATTACATACATTTCTCTCGGTACTCTCTCGGTATATGGAATAAAACAATTACTGTCTTTTGTTTCGGTAAATATGTGGTTTAATTGACTTTTGAAAACTGATATTCACTTCGGCCGTTGGCCTCAGTGAATATCAGTTTTCAAAATCAATAAACCACATATTTACCTCATCAAAAGACAGTAATTGTATAGTATCTGATGGAATAACAAATTTCCCTTGTAGCTGTTTAATACACAGGGTCAATATAGATTTGTTGTTGAAACGTAATTAATAGCTCAATGTTTTTTTCGTACAGCAAATAATAAAATTGAGAATGGAAATGGGGAATGTGTCAAAGAGACAACAACCCGACCACAGAGCAGACAACAACAGAAGGTCACCAATAGGTCTTCAATGCAGCGAGAAATTCCCGCACCCGGAGGCGTCCTTAAGCTGGCCCTAAACAAATATATATACTAGTTCAGTGATAATGGACGTCATACTAAACTCAAATTATACACAAGAAACTAAAAGTAAAAATAATACAAGACTAACAAAGGCCAGAGGCTCCTGACTTGGGACAGGCGCAAAAATGCGGCGGGGTTAAACATGTTTATGAGATCTCAACCTCCCCTATACCTCTAGCCAATGTAGAAAAGTAAACGCATAACAATACGCACATTAAAAGTCAGTTAAAGAGAAGTCCGAGTCCGATGTCAGAAGATGTAACAAAGAAAATAAACAAAATGACAATAATACATAAATAACAACAGACTACTAGCAGTTAACTGACATGCCAGCTCCAGACCTCAATTAAACTGATTGAAAGATTATGTCTTCATCATATGAATATCAGGCACAATCCCTCCCGTTAGGGTTTAGTATCATACCATCATAAAATATATGAGAAGAGCATAACCCGTGTCATGCCAACAACTGGTTTTAAATAAATGTGTTTAGTTCCGATGCAAAGACCCTATAAGTGAATCAATATTAAAGCCAAAATATGCAATCTTTAATGACCTGACAACAGTATCGTAACTATATCCCTTCTTAATAAGTCTATTTAAAGGTTTTGTTAGCTTCTGAGGTGAATACTGACATTTTAGTGCTTTATAAAGAATATTACCATAAAAGATTGGATGTGAAATACCTGAACGTATAAGAAGTCTGCATGTTGAGCTATATTTACGAATGATGTCTTTGTACCGATGATAAAATTTAGTAAATGTTTTGACTAGTTTGTGATATCGAAAACCCTGGTGTAATAATTTTTCTGTAATACATAAATTTCTTTCGTTAAAATCTGAAACGTTGTTACATACACGAGCGAATCGTACAAGTTGAGATATATAAACACCGTAAGATGGTGACAAGGAACGTCACCATCTAAAATGGATAATTAACGATAGGAAATGAAAAATCATCTCTTTTATCATAAATTTTTGTATTAAGCTTTCCGTTAATGATATAGATATCAAGATCGAGGAAAGGGCAGTGGTCATTGTTAGTATTAGCTTTATTTAAAGTAAGTTCAACAGGATAAATTTCTTTAGTATACATACTGAAGTCGTCATTATTGAGAGCCAATATATCATCCAAATATCTAAAAGTATTATTAAATTTTTGTATCAGATGTTGTTTCGATGGGTCTTTGCTGATTTTAGTCATAAATTGTAACTCATAGCAATACAAAACAGGTCCGCAATAAGTGGTGCACAGTTAGTCCCCATTGGAATTCCGATAACCTGACGATATACGGAATCTCCAAAGCGAACAAAAATATTATCTAGTAAAATTCAAGGGCAGATATAGTATCAAAGCATGTCCAATTGACATAGTTCTTTTGTTTATTGCTACTAAAAAATGTCCTAAAAGAGTTAGAACATATGTATTCACATTCTGACTTTTTAAATGCCCATTTAATTAGGTGTGTGAATTTTTTCTTAATGAGAATGTGAGGCAATGTGGTATACAGGGTAGAAAAATCAAAACTTTGAACAGATTCAAAATCACCAATATAAGCATGCAATTTATCAAGTACTTCCAACGAGTTTTTGACACTCCAAAAGTAATTAATTCCACTATTTTCAAAGGCCTTATTTGAACAATTTATTATCAGGTTTTGATTGTACCAAGTGAACTGGTAAGAAGAATAGACAATTTAGTAGTGGAACAATGGCTTGAAGACGAAATAAATCTATATTTGTAAGGTGTTTTATGTAGCTTCGGAAGCCAGTACATAGTTGGGACTTTCATTGTATTTGGTTCTGCTTGTAAAGAGGTAGCTAAAAGTTTATGTTTGTTACAGATGTCGTTTTCTGAAAATGGAGTCAGTTGGAATGTTGGTGAATTGGTGATTTCTTTTTTCAGAACCTCAATGTAAAATTTACGTCAAACAATAATGATATTATTAGCAGCTTTATCGGCCGGGACAAAAACAAATTCCTTGGCTAGTTCTTTAAGTTTATGTTTGATACGAGAAATAGGTTTATTATGGTTGTTGTTAAGAGTAAAATGTTCTTTAAAATGTTGAATACGTATATCAACTATGTTCATTACTGAATTAAAAAGAGTCCAAAGATTTTTGTCAGCTTTTTCCCGTTTTATCCATTTTAAACAGTAAGTACGGAGTGAGTCGTGGATGATATTACGACACTCATTCCAATTAATGATTGACGGGGGACGATATTTAGGTCCTTTACTGAGGAATGATTTTAACTCTCGGTCTTGAACGATGTTAAGATCTCCTGTTATAACATGGGAAATGGGTCCATAAATGTATTCGGAATTACTGCAATTACATGAAGTAGGTGTATTTTCACTGATATTAACATCTTTACACAATTGGCTATAATTAAACACATATTTCCGGGTAGATTTCTTGTAAATATAACAAATAAGAGGGAGCTCAGTATTATCAAAATATCCAGGAATTTGTTCTTTAACAGAATGGTCGTTAAAAATACCGGCAATATTTACAAAATCAAAACCTTTATTGACATACTTTATTTTAATAAAATGTTTTTTATGATCTTCAGGGCGATCAATTTTGGGAAACAGTTTAGAATAACAATATGCCATTATAATTTGAACGATTTCATACTTAGGACTGCTATATGAAATTGTGTTGCAATCCTCTAAAATTTTATTTAACTTATTAACCGGTAATGAACAGAGCTTTGTTAACAGATAATGTCTGCCATTGTTTTTGAAATAGAAATTAGGTCCGAAATATTGGTATGATTGGTCCGAAATTTTCTTTGATTGCGATTTTTCTACGACCATGAGAACGGTTTTACGAACAGTTTTAGAAACTATATCCAAAATGTTAACAGAATCGGTTCTTGATATATTACCAATTCCATGATATTATCATTAAGACCGAGAGGGTAGACTGTCTGTAATTTTTAATCCAATTTAATTCAATTATTTTCCGTGATCGTACAAACTTTGAATGAGATTCACCAGGCTGCTTATTTACTACTTCTAAAGGTTGAACTGTTAAATATTTAATAGGATGATTGTGCTTTTAAGGTGTTGATAAATGATACTTTTGAATTTATTGGGTCTTTTAAAACGATACAGGTGTTCTTGCGTGCGTTTAGATAAAATCGCCCAGTTTCACCTACGTACTGAATACCACATCCCGGTTTGTTTCATGTGAGTAAATAAATGATACTGTTTGTTTTCAAGTTATATCAGTTTCAAAATTTAAAGAAAATGTGCGACCATTAAACGTGGATCTTACCGTATTGTTGGTGGAAAGACGGGGACATGTAAGTCATTTTTGGCATGACACTTATCGATAGAAGGGTAACCACGATTTTATTGTTAAAAATGTTAGCGATGGTAGTATTTTTAGATAAGCGATTTTGAAGATTGAGACGTGTAGATACCCTTTGAACGAGTTTAGTATTTAATATTTTCCATTTCTAAGCTTCATATTTGTTTTTGTTTATGGATTTTATTAGAAAGGAGCAGAGACTGGCGTCCAGAATATGAACCAGCATACAATCAATTAAATTATGTAAAATGATAATTCTGTTATGCATTCATAAAATCAAAATGCTATTCAGCGCTATACAAATTATTGTTGAAGACAATTTTAGATTAAACGGAAAAATCTCGTGAATCCCTATAGCAGCGAGACCTGTACTGTCGATTTGGGAAGCGTCTCCTACTAGACAGTTTGAAAAAGTCACAATAGGGGACGGACATGACACATCCGTATATTTTCAAAATAGATCACTATTATTTAAGAAATGAATGCTTCTTTTTGTAATTTATTGGGGTGTAAAAGTGTTGACCGAAGCACATTTTGTGATTTCTAAAAATGTTTGCACGTTCAATACTTTTACACCCCAATAAAATTACAAATAGGAGCATTCATTTCTTATAATTACATTTTTATGCTAATGAGACCATGAAAAAAGAGTTTTATTAAGTTTTTCCATTATTTACCTGTGCCCTTTTTTGTAATAGCACGTACGTGTCATCACGAATGTAACATTTCATTTTGATATATGAAGGTTAATTTTTGAATGACGCGCGATTGTTGTTAGCCAATCAAACCAACAGATTCTTGTGAAACATACATGCAACGTAATTATTGTGTCTAAATTAAGAAAAACTTGTTGTTCACCAACTGAACAATGTTAATTATAGCTGACTATGCGGTATGGGTTTTGCTCAATGTTGAAGGCTGTACGGTGACCTATAGTTGTTAACTTTTATGTCATTTGGTCTCTGTTGGAGAGTTGTTTCATTGGGCAATTATACCACATATTCTTATTTTTATAATTGATTGATAGTTGTTTTCTAAATATTTTTTGCGTTATAGATAATGCATATTTTAAGGTTTTTCTTTGTCGTATAACACACCGAGGGGTGCCAGGATTGACCAAACGAAAGACCGACCGTAGGGAGGTCTTTCTTTGGTCAATCCTGACACCCAAATTATATTGAACTAAGCTTCTGTCTCTTGGTGACATATAACCCAGTTATAGGTTCCATACCCATGTGCAGTGACTTCATAAAGATGGAACATTGAAAAATAAAACCCCAATTGGCAACAACACACGATAACTATCAAATGAATTAAATGTTTTAGTAAAGTTTGCATTTTAATCAGGGAAAATAATTACCTTACACAGGTCATTAGTTTATGCCTTGAAGCACATTTCATTAAAACTTGGTATCGTCCGGGTTGATTCTTCAAAAGAATGACCTATCATTCTGAAAGAAAATAACTCCATATAGGTATATAAATATTAAGAACAATAACAAATGAACAAATCCGAGAAGTAGGTTCACAAAGGTGGATCCAATGTGTCGAACAGATATCTATCAAGGCTGCAACAGGAAAAGGTGGGTATTTTTGGATCGTGGCAGATATTTTATCTTGCAACAGAAAATATATGGACCCCTCCACAGAGAATTGTTAAACCTCTCTAACATGCACACAACCTGGTATTCTCTCTATAAAGAAGACATCAGATTTAACATCACCATTCCGATTATGCTTTTTTTTTTTTTTGCCGAGCTGATGCCTCTTTAAAACATATATCTAATGTCAGGTATAGAAAAGGTGGCTTTATTTCTATATTCCAGTCAACCTGTATTGTTCACTGTAAAATTAAATCTTTTTTTTTTTGTCTGTTTATTTTATAACTTGGGTGTAGAATTACATTAAATTGTTATTAATTGATATCAAAATTGATTTTATTGTCAACATAGTGTTAATTCGCAATTTGAACTAAGCTTGCTTCTGTCTCTTGGTGACATATAACCCCAGTTATAGGTTTCACACCCATGTGCAGTGACGTCATAAAATATGGCAGCGTAGTTGGTTACTCGTTGTACATCAGGCGTGTCGATCAAATTAGTCCTTTGAATTCAGTTTTAACATATTTAGGAAAGTTGGTGTACCACATCTAAGATCCATCTACCATTCTCCATTTTCCGTCAACATATTTTGCCCCTATGTACCACCTATCTCCAGTTTGCTCTGAAATAGAAAGTTCAAATTGAGTTTGCATATTTTATTTTTTTTTTTTTTTTTTTTTTTAAATTGGCCTGAAACTTTATTTTCACTAAATCCTTTTGAACTCTAAGAAGATAATTCATTCAACTGTGTTCACCCTCTAAAGTATAGGATTCATGGTAGTTACCTAGGAGAAAAAGGGGATCCGTGCCACATCTTATTATTTTTTTTTATTTTAAAAGATTACCCATTCAACACTGTTATAAGATTTTTGAATATTGTTTTTATCGGTATAAATATTGATTTTGTTATCAATAATTTAAAAACCAACTAAATATTATTATATGTACATTCACGGTGCTACAATATGCCGATACCTTTATTTTGGCATTGCACAGGATCATGTTTTTCTCTGATGTCTTTACACTAAATCCATTGGAAGTTGAATGTGTACTGATTGCTATCTGATATATTAGTCCTATATATTATATACAGTTTATCTCATGTATGTTTCGTAATTTCCACCTGCAAACCATGGGCATCCCCAGAGTTCTTGAAATCTTTTTCCCTGATGGTCCCCGAAGAAAACATGCTAATCCTTTCTATTAATTATATTGCAAAATACCAAAATCATGTTGGTCCTTTGCAAAATTTATATGGTCAAAACCTATTGACCGCCACTTTCGAGAACTCTGTTACTTGATATTTAAGATTAGATTTCTTTGAAAATATTGCAATCAAAAACAGAACTGATTTTTCAAAAGAAAATTAGGGCCAATTCTTATGATGGAAGTCCTATTTATTGGATAGGCACGGGAGACTTTCTGAATGTTTTTTTTTTTCTATTCCTACCACGGAGGAGTGGACATGACGAAATTATTTTCACTGTAGTCAGTGTAGTGTTTATGTCAATATGGCCACATATATACTGCAGCTCTGCTATTTGCGCAGTCAAATTGCATTTACCGTATATATATTCATTTGTGATATACAGTCACTGACCGTATATCGCCTTGTTTATGATGTTGACAATGCGTTTCCGTAGAGTTTTATATATGACGTCAATAAAAAATACAGGTTCGAGGAAATTTTACGTCGTCTGCTCCAAATTAAAAAATGATGGTTTTTACCCAAAATGTTTCATTTGTAGTTGCAGTATATAAAGAATAACCATAAATTGTCTCATCGAAATATAAATTTTATTTGTACTCGGCTCAAAAAAGGATAGAAATTCTCGGCAAAGGATCGCTTTCTACCTTTTTCTAAGCCTTGTACAAATAAAATTGATATTTCGAGACAATGTATGGTTATTCTAAATGAATAAACAAAATACATCTCGGTAAACAAACTATTTTCATTAATATTATAGTATCATGTTTATGAACATTTATATATATCTGTGTATTTATATATTTGGTCACTATAAGCTTAGAAACTGCAAAGATTTGCTTTTCTGTTATCTCTTTTTAATTTTTATTTATGTCTTATTCTTTTTGAACGCTACAATTTCGTAAAAATGTGAAGCTATCAGAAAAATCTGAGTTGACATACATGAATTGAACTGTTTCCTTATAGAATTCCTTTGAAAATCATTTGGTTGTTTTTTACTGACGCAGTCAGTAATAGTTTTGGTTTGTTCAATTTCACCTTAAGGACGCTTAACTATGGTAACAGCATGCATGATGTCACCAATCTTTACTCTGGTTGATCAAAATTACGGAATTGAACAGAAACCAACAAAAAAAGATATGCTACAATAAAAGAAAATCATTACAGACATAAGATCAAACTTAGAAATGATTGATTGATTGATTGTTGGATGCTTAACGTCCAGTGGCAAATATTTCATGAATGTTCAGGACGAGAACAAATTAATAAATACAATAGGTATGTTCTGTAATAGAGGCCGTCTGGGATGAAGGTCGGGGAAATTTGAACTGCCACGGGAAAATGAGGGTATATTGGATAGGGACAGAAATTTTGCCTTGCAACAGGCCACCTACGGACCCCTTAAAGAGTTGTTGCAAGGGTTCTTAACGTGCAAAGAACGTGCACTCTCTTTACACGAGACATCGCATTTAACGTCCCCATTTTGACCGGACGTGGCTGCCAACTTCTATATCCCACACAGCCAAACGAATGCCCCATTTTGCCGAGTGTTTTATTGCCGGTCGAAGGAAAACCGATGGCTACCATATTTCTATTCCCCAATCACCCTTGGGTGCACTTCAAAACGAAATTATCCTGATAAATATAATAAATTCAGGTAAAGAAGGTGTCATTATCACCACTGTCAAATTGTTTGGATTTTGTAAATATCACTGACAGGTTCATAAGATCAAATATTGAAGCTAATGCTGGTTCATTATGCTATTAATAGCTAGAGCGCTATAATAAATCTTACTTGAAATAAAGAATGTCAAAATACATATATTGCAAATCAGATTACTTGCCAAAAGCTGTATTATATAGATCATCTCCATTTAGCATCCGTCCGTCCCCGGTGTACACACCAAAATAGGAGGTAACAGTCATTGTTAAAGTTGTGCTTGACATATAGTTATAATTAGTATTTCTTCGTGGTTCTAAACTGTTTCAAGTTTGTTATGCATTACAGATTGTAGCTTAATAATATCTTATGTTTAAGTCTATTTCTCAGCTAGGCACACCTTTATCTCTGAAAAAATACCTTTAGTTAAGTATCAGTATATATTTTAATTCTTTAGGGAAAAGCGCATACACTCAATTTTAGAATCATCAGGCTTTAACTGTCAAATTGCGTGCAATTTTTTAACTATGATAAATAAAAAACCTGATAAATATTCATTGTTTGTTTTAAACTCGATGCTCACATCTAAATGCGTCAGATATCTTTTTAAAAGATAGTACATGTTTCTTTTTATATGTCAGATTTGTTGTAGCTCTTTCCGAATGACTCTTGAAATTATAGAAAAAATTACAGTTTTACATTATTAAGAGCAGAATTGTTAGTTTTCTCTTAATTCTGGTGTACATTTCTCAATGTCTTCCTCTTAAAAAAGCCTTTGTTATTCTTTATCAATTGATTTTACATATCTCTTTTGGTTTCAGAATTTGAAGTTCTTTATGTAAAGTTTTACTTGAATCCATTTTTGATTATTCATGAAAATCCTTTGTATGTTAACTCAGATTTTTAGGTAGCTTTACATTTTTCTGAAATTGTAGCTGTTGAAAATAGTTTACATTATGATCCTAGACTCATTACAACAAACTTATTGCTTAAATAGTAAAAGATAAACCCCAAATGAATAATAAATAACCCAAGTTACATCAGTTTTCTGTTTCAGAATGTCACTTTACACATTACAATACTTATTTGTAGGAAGTTGAGATTGACGGAGAATCTTTATTTTTGTACCCACCAGAAAAACCAGATAAACCTGTGATAGATATACCTCTTCATTTAGTCTTCCTGTGTTTCCATAGCAACGAGATTTTGAAAATTCTTTCTGCCATTTTGTTGGAGGAGAGGATTGTGTTCATTTTACCAAGTTATGCTCTGCTGACCACCATTATGGAGGTAATTGTTTTCTAAAACAAATGTCGCTCGGTTTTAACGGTGAATTACGTTGATTTGATTCCTAGTTGCCAACATCTGGCAATGAGAAGTCATTGTGAAAAAAGTGTAAAAATAAATTCTTTTAAATTCCGTTAAGATTTTGAAAAGTAGATAAGACAAACACTTAAAGAATGGTCAGGCCAGGGGCTATGAATCACTTTGCAGGTGATAAGGAAATGTTATAATGAAAAATCATCGTGATAAGGAAGTTAATTCAACTGAAAAAAGTTAATCAGGTGAACACATTAGAAATATTTCAAGAAAAACAGAAAAGAATTCAGAATTGAGCAAGGTTTGAAAATAGGTCAATAGAAAAAAGAAGATGTGGTATGGGTGCCAATGAGACAACTGTAAAATATAAGGGCATACACCAAGTCTGAAATCTTAACCATATTTGTTTTTTGTTGAACCCTTTAGAAAAAGTGTTCAAAAGTCTAATGCATCTGTACCGTATTAAATTGGTCCTTTTGTCCCCAGTGTTACACATAGCCGGGGACATAGAAATACCAGGCGTCCGTCTGTGTGCCTGTCAGTGCGTCTTGTCATCGCTCTCACTTGTACAAGGCCAAACATAAAATTAAAATAGTTTGATGTTGCCTACCTACTCACCTAAAAAGTTGCCTACCCGAAAAATTTATGACACCAATCGTTTTAATTTTTTATTAAAGTTTTTTTCTTGCTCAAACGTTTTTTTTTTTTTGTCGAACAGAGTATCTTATGTAGTTCTGGGCTCTCGGTCATAAAACTTTACTCAGTACTCGGAGTACAAAATTTGTGCTCGAAACACCAAATCCAGGATTTGGATTGGTTGATTTCTGAGTCTGAGTACGAAAATCGTGCTCGAAAGTTTTATGACCGCAAAGCCTGGAAAAAAAATCCCTACCTACCCATACAACCCTACAAGACATGGGTTGGCAACACCAAACAAACAATTTGCTAATGGTGACCCAATTCTTGCCAGATTTTTATAAAACTTATATGATAGGTATTTTTACCGACTTTCGACTCCAGAGTGTACAATTTTTTGACAGGTTACCTATTCTGTGGGTAGAACATTCTGGTACTCGGTCAAGTAGGAGCAACTAAAAGAAGGAAAATCATAAAAATCAGAGAACGGCCGCAATGTTTGTTCAAATTAAAGACAACGTGCCACATAAATTACAATTGTAATTGAATCAAAAAAACTATACACTCTGGAGTCAAAAGTCGGTAATATAGGTTTCAAACTTCAATAGGATTGTCAAATTTAATTTGACTGATTTAATTCATCTTTTGTTGCGGTAAACACCTCCAGATTTGGGAAAATGGTAGAAAAAATGACAGTTTTCAAATAATTTTCTGCATTTTAAACCACGAACATACCTACGGCCAACGATCATATTTATACATGTCATTCTTTGTCATTCTTTGGATATACATGTTAAAAAAAACTTTATGGTTGAACAGGTAGGTGAAGTGGGAAAAGGTGTCAATAATTCCCTTATTGTTTTATATTAAATTCTTGTAAGGCAAGGTTAAGGTCATGGTAAGGAGAAGTTTATATAAGATAAAAAAAAATTGAGATCAGGTTATGTGATATTATGATATCGCTTGGGACCTCGGGCACTCCTTGGTAAAAAAGAGATCGTTATTTTCTCTTCCTGCTTCCTTTTCTTTATCACCCAACACACTAATCATTATTTTTGGCAAAATGAAATAATGGGCACCCATATCAGAAACCCTGTCTCAAACAGTAGAATTAATGAATGGAACACTGAAGAATGCATAATAAAAATCAGTTAGATAAATACTTTCACAAATCAGGCAATATCAAATGTAACTTGAACAACAGCCTGTGTCATTGTGTGTTGACATCAGAAGTATTTTCTTTAAAGAAATTTGTTTTACTTCTCAACAGGCCAGTTTGCTTTGACATCAGAAAGAGAAGTAAGATGGAGAAACTGAAAGTACAACAGCTGAATTCAAACACCACTGCTGGATGTTTGGAACCCATGGTTAATTCATATAGGTAACTATTGTTGAAATACCATACAATAGAAAAACAAAGGATATTGGGTATCCATCCACGACACAAAATCATTACATGCACAGCAAAAAAAAAAAAAAAAAAAAAAAACCAGCGAAATACAAAGGAACACCGTTTTATTACTGTTCTTTATCTCAAAGTCACAGTGAGGCCTTCAACACGGATGTTTACTTGTTTGTTGGTGTTTAATTCATCTTTCAACACTCTTTGCTATAACATGGCAGCCATTTTTTACTGTTTGAAGTGCCGGAGTGCCTGGACAGAACCACCACTTTTGGCAGGAAAACGAGCAATATTTTTCAATATATTGTAATTAATTTATCATTCTGGCTCAGTTCATTCCGAAAAAATCATTGTTTTACAAATATCTTTATGTCATATGTGCTTCATCATATAGTAATTTTTAATATCATTCCTGCCGGTTCATTCAAAATGGGGCCCTGTTTTCCAAATTCTATTTTGTCAGTGTTTCAACATATTGAAAATTAAAAATTTTCATTTGCATCATTGTGGTGATGTGTGAGTCACCAAATTTCTTTGATGGGGCCTAATATGATGGTAACTGGAGAGCTTGATTCATATCACAAAATCACCTTGTATCCTCCGGGAATCAAACCCGGGACCTCTACGTTACATGGCAGCGCTTTGACCGACTGAGTTAAAGAAGAATTTCCCTAGCTCAACCGCTTACGGCTGGCTAGATATCTACTACATATACGTAAGAAGTAATCGCGTCACACTTCCCAGACCTTAAGGGCATACGATACAGCTACAGGGGAGGTAATGACGTTGCTAACATAAAATGTTATTTTCGCGACGTCAAACTGTGACATATCGGGAAATGATGCATTTTTCGACTGATTTTAATCATTCAGACTGATTTAACTTGAAAACTAGTTCATGGACCCCTCTTTTTTTTAAAATGACATTAGGTTTGATTACGTATGAAGATTATTTGTACCAATTTTTATGAAAAAATCACCGATGATTTTTTTTTTTAATTTGATAAATATACAGCAAAATATGCCGTTTTTTTTCTAAAATCGTGAAACTTTGATAAAAATTAATTATTTCCAAAGAATTGTTATACAAATTTAGAGCATACTTATGTAAAGAAGATTTTCCAAATGTTTTTACATAAAATCCGCGTTTGTTTTTCTTTTGAAACAAAAAAGTTAGGTATGTCTATCCAAAGAATGAAATGTCCAAAAAACCGAAATTTTGAGTAAATGTCTAAAATTTCGACCCCAGTTATCTCAGTAGCACATGAAGGTATATTTTTTATTACATATTTGAATTGACTAGGTGAAAAATAGCTTGTATGCAAATTTTCGAAAAAAAAATCACCGTGGGATCAAAACTGTATCGTATGCCATTAAGAGTCATTATACCATTATGACTCTCATATCATATACCTTGCCTAGAAACCCTCTCTAACCACCGTGGTTTTTTTTGTTAGGCGCCAAATGTTAACGGAGAGCATCAATTCCCCTCCATTGTCGAGGCCATCATTAAAAAAAAAGGGTAATGTTGCCTGTCCATGCCTTGCAAGGGTTGATAGCTATAGGTAGGTTGGTATTTAACCAACAACAGTAGAACAATAATAAATAAATGTTTCCTTCTTCAATAAAAGAGGAATGTGTCCTTAGGACATGGATGCCTTCGCTTGTAAATATATGGAAAATTCAACAATTTTTCCATTTCTATCGGGACATAACTGAAGAACGTTGAAAGTGGCGCCACCCAAATTGGAACTTGATCTTAATTTGGTGGTAATAAACATTGTTTATAAGTTTTTAACATTTGGTTGAGGAAAAGTAAAGCAAGAGTGCAGAAACAGAAAATATAGCCAATTTATCCATTAAATAAAGCGACATATTTAGTAACACCATCACATTCTTTGTGTGCCTGTCCCAAGTCAGGAGCCTGTTGTTCATTAGTTGTCATTGGTTCATGTGTGTCATATTGTTTTTAGTTAATTGTTTTGTAATAAATAATGCCATTAGTTTTCTCAATTGTATGGATTTTTCTCATTGTTAAAGGCTGTATGGTTGTCTATAATTGCTTACATCCACTTCGTTTTAACTTTGGTGGATAGTTGTCTCATTAGCAATCATACTACATCTCCTTATTTTTATATAACTCGAGAACAATGACAGTGACACCATCCAAATTCGAACTTGATTTCTGTTTGGAGCAATAAAGATTGTGTATAAATTTCATTTGGTTGAGACAAACTAAAATTAGGGAATGGAGACCAATTTCGGGACAGAAGGATGGACATACAAGGATCAACCTTAATGCAACCCATCATCTAGCGGTTGAGGCATAAAAGCAACGAAATAACTGTTAAACTCTTCCTAATTCCCTTAAAGTTTTCTACTGATGATGATCCTGTTTCATTGGAGACTAGATTTCAACTAAACCTTAGTGATCAAAGCTTGTAGGCACCATGCATAGAATTGTACAATACCATTATTTATTGCCAATTTTTACATTTCCCTTTTGATACTACTGCTTAACATTTTTAAGGTCAAGGACAAGACAAGATATTCAAAAATATAAACCAATGACGATACGTGATACAGAAGCGTGATACAGAAACGTCACTTTTTATGTCATTCCACATCAATTTATCAATAAAATGCATACGACTTTATTCTGACAACAGAACAACTATCACAACCCTATGTACGCTTACAAATAGTTTTATGAACTCCTTCATGTAATTTTATTTAAAAAAAATTGCCAATAAAAGATTAATGACATTGAATTTTTATCTGGAAATCATTAACCTGAAATGTCAGCCTGCCCCAGTTCGGTCAATATCCCTAATGCGCCTCAAATTAAAAATCATTACTAGGGTATTTAGTTTTAAAATATGTCCGATGACCCCACCTGCCAATCAACATGGCCGCCATGGTTAAAAATAGAACATGGGGTAAAATGCAAGTTTGTCCACTATTTTGAAAACATGTATAGAGAAAATCTGACAACGGCAGAAATGTTCAAAATGTTGAGCTCTGCCAATTGTCCATACACTTCAAAACTGTCAGACGATTTCTTTTATGAGTTATTGCCCTTAAATGACAAATTTTACCTTTTTTTCATTTGGCATATTATCTTGAAAACTATAATAGATAAAGAGAAACTTGAAATTACAAAATGACCAGCAAGACAATTTCTACAAATAAGTCTGCATTGTCGAAATGGTCAGTCGACACCTTATTAAAGTTATTTCCTTTGATGACGTTTTTACAATTTTTGCGTTTTGCCTTATATCTTAAAAATTATAATAGATAGATAGAAACTTAAATAAGCAAAATGATCAGCAAGTCATGGACTACAATAGGAGACATGACACGATTTTCAATTTGTGATTCAAAATATTTTTTATACTTAACTTTCCCAAAAATACATCGATAGCAATATAAGTTTCAAATATTTGGTGAAAATATGTATTTTAATGAGCTTTTAATGCAACGATTTATCGACCTGTCAAATATGCATATTTCTATCCCGGAAGTCACTCAGAACGAGGCTACTACGTCAGTGGTTCCTTTCATTCATATTGACATATGCGTACAGTGCAAATTTAGTTTCGATTATTATCCAACAAAACGCTTGACAGTGATAAACAATTATTATATGTGATGCCGATGGATTCAACAACATAATTAAAAAGAATATTTACATGATATTTTCTGTTTTCGAATGATACGCAGACGTAGAAGGTGTAAAGATGGGACTTTTAACAAGCCCAAACTACACTTCTTTCCTCCCACTTTCATAAGGAATCCAGAGTTGGGGCCTCGGGTGCCATGCCATGAGTTCATCATAGGTCACAGGTGTACGGTACAGGTGATTGGGTTTCGCAATTTCAGGTCTCGTTTGAAGTTGGAAGCTTCAGGTGTCACGCCACATGGGGATTGATAAGACATAGTTATTACGCAATATTAGTTCATAAGCTCTTTGTGTACATCCTGGATGTTGCTTTTGCCGAGGGCACAGGTGAGATTGGAATATATTATTGTTACAGTAATACAGGTACAACTACCTGAAGTTTAATGAATACCTGTAGTACGACCATACAATACCCTATGCACCACCAATTAAATACCTAACCAGTGTTGATAACTAATAGGCAATCTGTATATAGATCTTATTTTTATTGCTTTTAAGAATATGCAGATATATAAAATGTTTATAACAGATGCATTTTAATTGACTTCTTGAGATGGAAAAGTAATATTCCTGCCGTGTATGCTTGCAAGTCTATAACTTCATAGGAAATTGTTAGGCAAAAGCAACCAAAAGGAAATGATACGAGAATGTGAATCATAAGGGAGCTACCATTTGATTTTTATGGGGAGGGCCTAGGATGAAATTTGAAAAAATAGGCAGGACAGGAGTTTTGAGTAAAAAAAGGCAGGATGAGCAACTTGGTAAAAAAAAAAAAAAAGCAGGATGACAATTTGTGTAAAAATTCAGGATAAACAAGTAAAAAAGGCAGGACCGAATAGAGTAAAAATAAAAAGGCAGGACAGAGATTACAACTAAAAAAGCAGGACAAAATTTTTCATCCTAGCCCCCATAAAAATCAAATGGTAGCTCCCTAAGTCTTTTACATTCTTATATTGGATTTTTGTTTGGGGGTCAAAGTTTTGAAGCTATGTGGTAAGGGGAGGGGGTCATTATGTGGTGAAAAATTTGAACATACCCTCATCTGATAAACAATGACCGTTCCCTAAGTTTAGCTTCTACATCTACCGACCCCTCTACTATAGTGAGAATTTCTCCTCGCGTAAGGTTCCAGTTCTCATTATTTAAATCCGACTGAAAACATGAAAAAGCATTCAGACCTGGGAGTCCTTGCCTTCACCTGTTAAATCTGACAGTCAAGAGACAGGTTATTCCACTGGTCCACTGAGAACAAATTTCACTGACGGCTAGAAATGTTTGCATATATACTAATTCTTACCTTTTCTTTGATGCAAAATATCCAATTGGGGAAAAGAAATGACACGTGACTAAACCACACTGCAGGTGCCTTCTTACCTTTGACCTGGTTAAGTATGCTATAGGTGTCAAAATTTAATTACTAAAACAACAGCATCCAATAAATGTTTTGTATTGTGTAATTATATACATAAGGTGAGACGTAAATAAACTACTGAATTAAATTGTTTACATAAAAGGGGGAAAGTAATAAAATTGTTAATTGAATATCTTAATGCAGAAATAGAGTGAAAAAGGATTTGTCACTATACAAATCCTTGGTGTGATGTTTGGTTTCCAACCAAAAAAATTAGAAGCATAACTTTTGGTGATAATTTATACCTATTAAATGTCTCTACGTAACAAAAAAAAAATAAAATAAAAAATGACCCTTTGCGAACGCCTAGTTTGACTTTTACTTTCGTTTTTTCTGCTTCTGGTGCACACATAATTATATCATTACCGTAACAGAGAGAAAAAAGAACAATTTGATCATCAATAATTAGAAATTTATATTTTCAATCATGATTTAAAGTAGTTCTATTTAAATAAAAAAAAAAAATGCAGAAAGCGGTTTATTAAATTTATTCATCAGACAAACCCATATGTATGGTAACAATCCGATCGGTATTGTCCGAAAAATCGTCGTTGTTGGACACTTCGCATGAATAATTAATATCCTTTTCTTGGTTATTTTCTACACACAGTGGCTCAAATGGATGAGGTCAATTGTCTTTGTAGTTTGTCAGTAATCGGGAAAGTGCTGTCAATACCGTCCATAGTGTATCGACATCGTCCAGTTAGAGACATTTTCCCAGCTTGTAACCACTGACGTAAGCACGATCACGTGATAGTTATCTAATTAAAAATCATTCATTATGACAAGCGCTGGATTCTTCGACCTAAAAAATCCGATTGATCAGGTTTTGACCAGAAAAATTGTACAAAACATGTTTTAATACTAATATTTATTAATTTAATTATAAAAACAAAATTAAAAATCGTGTCACGTCTCCTTTAAGGAACACAAAGGTAGTGCGTAAATCTAAAGTTGTATTTTATTGACATATGACATATGTCATACGTAGTTAACTAAATTCTGAATTCTACAATAATGTTTGAGTTGATGAAAATACTGAAATAACATGAAGTTTCTCAACTTTATTATTTGCTCACCTGGTCCGTCGTCGTCTGTTAACTTTTACAAAAATCTTCTCCTCTGAAACTAATGGGCCAAATTTAACCAAACTTGGCCACAATCATCATTAGGGTATCTAGTTTAAAAATGTGTCCGATGATTCCGCCCGCCAACCAAGATGGCCGCAATGGCTAAAAATAGAACATAGTGGTAAAATGTAGATTTTGGCTTATATCTCTGAAACAAAAGCATTTAGTGCAAATCTGACGGGTAAAATATTCATCAGGTCCTGTAATTTTCAGACAAATCACACAACCTCTTGTTGGATTGCTGCCCTGAATTGGTAATTTTAAGAAAATTTTGCAGTTTTGGTTATTATCTTCAATATTATTATAGATAGAGATAAACTGTAAACAGCAAAAATGTTCAGCAAAGTAAGATCTACAATAAGTCAACGTGACCAAAATTGTCAATTGACCCCTTAAGGAGTTATTGCCCTTTAAAGTCGATTTTTCTCAATTTTTCGTAAATTTTTGTAATCTTTTACAAAATCTTCTCCTCTGAAACTACTAGGCCTAGTTAAACCAAACTTGACCAAAATCATTACTAAGGTATTTAGTTTAAAAATATGTCCGATGACCCAACCTGCCAATCAACATGGCCGCCATGGATAAAAATAGAACATAGGGGTAAAATGCAAGTTTGTCCACTATTTTGAAAACATGTATAGAGAAAATCTGACAACGGTAGAAATGTTCAAAATGTTGAGCTCTGCCAATTATCCATACACTTCAAAACTGTCAGACGATTTCTTTTATGAGTTATTGCCCTTAAATGACAAATGTTACCTTTTTTCATTTGGCCTATTATCTTGAAAACTATAATAGATAAAGAGAAACTTGAAATTACAAAATGACCAGCAAGACAATTTCTACAAATAAGTCTGCATTGTCGAAATGGTCAGTCGACACCTTATTAAAGTTATTTCCCTTTGATGACGATTTTACCATTTTTGCGTTTTTGCCTTATATCTTAAAAATTATAATAGATAGATAGAAACTTAAATAAGCAAAATGATCAGCAAGTCATGGACTACAATTAAGACAATATAAAAAATTCGTCCTACGACTCCTTATTAGAGTTATTGCCATTAATGACGATTTTCACCATTTCTTTTTATTTTGCGCTTTACGATTAAAATCATAATAGATAAATAAACACTTTAAATCACAAAATGAGCAGCAAGTCAAGATCTACTAACAATTAAATTTTGCTGATATAGTTATTAGACTGTCACTCTTTATACGAGTGATTGCCCTTAATTTTAACCCTCTTTTGTGTTTTGTGCAAAATCAAAGTAGATAGAAACTTAACAGACTAAATGATCAGCAATAATAAATCAACAAAACAGAGATTTTGTCATGAATTCTATTCTCGTCTATAATGTTGGAGAGTGTCCTTTGTTTAATATGCACATAGACCAAGGTGAACGACACATGCTCTTTAGAGCCTCTAATTCTCTTAACTTATCACTTCTCAAATTATTCAAGGAATGAGAGGGTGGGGTTGGCAGGGACTTCAGCAGGAATAAATATAACTATAAATACATTTACCGATTACACCCTCTTGCTAAGATTTGTGATGGAGTTCGGTATTTTTGTTATGCTTTTTTGCTAAAAAAAACAATCAAGATCACAAAATATCAGTTCTCCCTTAATAGTTGTATGTATCATTTGGAAATATTAGCAAAATGACTATGGAAATAGGCAGCCAACGACTAACGCTGAATAACGATGCTCTTCAATTTCAAAATTTATTTATAATAAGATTCAACTGATTTCATTAGTGCTCCACTGGTGAGGGGTGACACGGGATGTTCATTTCTCAAATCACAATTTTTTTTTTTTTTAAAAGAAGGTCAGTAAACTGTTCTTTTTCTTTAAAATCACGATAGTAACACCCTTGTCTTAAAATTTGTATATTGCATTTAAGGTTGGTAACGATTGCTTTCTGCTGTTTTACAATACGAGAAGATGGAAGGCCTTCGATATGTCTTCCCGTTATCCAACTTGCTTCATGAAACAGTTGTTGTTTTGTTTTTGTTTTATTTGAATTTAGAAGGTTTGTCATTCTTCTGGTTTAGATCCAAATTAATACATATTTGTTTTACCTTAATATTGATAGTTTGTTTGAAGGCACATGTGAAACTAGAGGCTCTCAAGAGCCTGTGTCGCTCACCTGTATCTACTGTGGTTTTGGAAATCATGTAAAATAAAGTTAAAATCATATAGATACCCTAATATTAATTGAGGCCAAGTTTGGTTTAATTTGGCCCAGTAGTTAAATTAAAAGCAGAAGATTTTTGAAAAGATTTACAAAAATTACCAATAAATTGCAGAAAATAACTTTAAAGGACAATAACTCCAATAAGATGTCAATTGCCAATTGGTCATGTTAACTTATTTGTAGATCTTTCTTTGCTTGATATTTTTGCTGTTTACAGTATATCTCAATCTATAATGATATTCAAGATAATTAACAAAAATAAAAAATTTCCTTTCCTCCGCTCCAAAATTTATTTCACCCAGGGCCTGTATAATGCTGAAAATGCCTTTAAATGTTTTTATGGAACACCCTTCAAAAAAAATTTGGGCAGGGGTTCCCCTGACCCCGACTAACCCGCCGGGTCTGGGGGCATTCACCCAATATAAGTATGCTGAAAGAAAAGATATAATGGTTTATAGAAAAAGTAACACTGAATAATTTTGAAAATGGAACATATCAAGGAGAAATTATTAGCACCCCCTTTCCTCTGTTTATGACTTACATTATTGCAACATTTTGTTAAGTTATCCATCTGGCAGCCACAAGGTAAGAACAATATGACAACTATCGTTTTCATTTGTTACATCATGTTTTACCGTTTTCTAGTCGGTCTAGATTTTCTTTTCCAATAATAAGGGACAATCATTTGATTTTCTGGGAGGGTGTAGGGGTTTTGAAAATGAATATTCTGGCCTGGTTAGAGCTAACAAAAATCTTGACCGTGACCGGAGAAGGTGAGTAGTTTTCAATACAAAATGCAGGAAATAATTGTGTACAAAATGAGAAAAACATGCATAGTAACTGCTGACAATGAATATAATATTCAATCTCTTAAATTAATAACATCATTCAACTGGTTGTCCATTATTGTGATATAGAATATTTTAGAACTGTGTATTACTATCGTGATTTTAAAGAAAAAGAACAGTTTACTGACCTTCTTCGTGGTTCTGATATCAGTTTACATACATTGTTCGTTTTCATTCACGAACTGCTATTATTTGGTGAGTTTATGACAATTTTCCACTTTCATTTCGTTTAATGAAGAAAGATATCTGTAAATGTATTTATGCTTAAATTAGAAATTTGTTCTGTTTGCAAATGGACTTCTCAGTTTTCATTCTTTTATAAGTTAACATGTATCACATGTATCATGCGTCTATGTTGTGATGTCTTTTAACGGGGCTTACTATTAACTTTTTTTTTTATTATCTTCAAAGAATGAACGAGTGCGTAACGTGACACGTATAATTTTATATATATCAAAACCATCGTTCGACTGAAAGTAAGATAATTTGGTTGTTTTATTTTGTAATAATGTAAACACACTGATAGTTAGTAATGATTTTGTTTTATAGTGCCCAATAAGATACTATATTACAGTTTATGTGCACAAATGGGCAGATCGGTCATGAAAACGCATGATCTGTTAATTGTTAATTTCGAACAATGCGTTCTTTTGATATTGTTAAAAATATTTGTATTACAAATATTTGGTGAAAAATATAAGAACTGGCAAATCGAACCATTCATGCCTTTTGTTTTATTAATAAGCATAACATGAACTCGTCAAGTGTCCATTGTGATGGACAGTTGAATGTGTGTGTGTGTGTGTGTGTGTGTGTGTGTGTGTGTGTGTGTGTGTGTGTGTGAAAATCCAAATCAACCTGTTTCGAGATATACAGAATATAATTGTACTTTAAAGCATGCAGAAGACAAACTAATGACTTATTAAGTATGAGCGGTATTTTCATTTCTGTTTTCTTCATTTTTATGACATTTTTCTTCATTTTTATGTTGCCAATTATTCTCTAGCACACATTTAATCTTAAAACATTTTTCTAGCATTTTTATAAAAAACAATCAATGAGTAAATTTGTTCGACTAAAACCTTAAATTAGTAATGAGGATAGAAAACTTTGATTACTTTTGTATTCTTTAAAAGAATTTTTAACTTCTGATCCAAGTCTTCATAAACAATAATGTCAGTATTGGCATAGTTTTTAGATCTCTCTTTGGCGTATTTAAAACAATAGAAAATTAGGGCTTCAAACGTAAACAAATTTATTGACTTTATACAGAAAATTTGCCTTCTTAAAGCGTTAATTTATTAACAAAAAATACGAGAATACAAACCAAAATTATTTCTTAACATTATTTCAAAACACCGTTGAGTACCCTTATTTTTTCTATCAAAAAGATTAATTCAGTGGCATTGTCTCAAAGTCCGTTTAAGTGAACCATGATATAGCAAACACCTAATTACCTCCAAAATATTACCAAATACTAAATAAATAGCAAACGTCCTGAAATAAAATCTATCTTGTGATTCAATCATAAGAAAGAGACAATAGTCCATATCAAAATAAAACCCAAATAAAAATTAATATGTGACAATTTTCCTTCAAATGATACAAAATAATTAATATTCGAAATGGAAGACCCTATAATAATATTTTAAAAACATATGGTTTTATATGAAATACGTATTAAATATATCGCAAATGACGAATACTAATGTCCGTCCACTGTAATCTGTTCCGTCTAACCAGTAGCATGAAAGACCATCCAATAATATTTTTCAAAACATGTGGTTTTATATGAAATATATATAAAAAATCTCGCAAGTGATGAATACTTTATGTCCATCAACTGATATTTGTTCCGTTTCACCGGTGGTATGGAAGACCATCCAATTATCTTTTCGAATAGGTATTTTTTTTATATGAAATATGTATTGAAAATATCGCAAGTGACGAATACTTATTTCCATTTACTGTTCCGTCTCACCAATGGCATTTCAGACCATGCAATAATCTTTTTGATAAAATGTGTGGTTTTATATGAGCTATGTATTTAAAAATCGCAAGTTACGAATACATGTACTTATGACCATCCACTGAAATTTGCTCATTTTCGCCAGTGGCACTGGTCGTGTTGTTCCTGGCAAGTGAATCATGTTTATCGGTCATGTCGCTATCGAGGAAAAATGGACATAGCTATATCACAAACCAAAAGCATGTAGAGACTTATCAAAGCAACCAAACTTATAATTTAGTACACCAGACGTGCTTTTCGTCTATCTCACCAGTGAGGGGATGATATGCTTTTGGGATGTGGGATCTGGGGTAAAAAGTAGAATATGGGAGATGGGGGTTATAAAAAAAATTGGGTTCTTGGGAAAAAAAAAATGAAGATTTTTGATTTGAGAAATGAGCATCCACGTGTCACCCCCTCACCAGTGGAGCACTAATGAAATCAGTTGAATCTTATTATAAATAAATTTTGAAATTGAAGAGCATCGTTATTCAGCGTTAGTCGTTGGCTGCCTATTTCCGTAGTCATTTTGCTAATATTTCCAAATGATACATACAACTATTAAGGGAGAACTGATATTTTTGTGATCTTGATTGTTTTTTTTTAGCAAAAAAAAGCATAACAAAAATACCGAACTCCATGACAAATCTTAGCAAGAGGGTGTAATCGGTAAATGTATTTATAGTTATATTTATTCCCTGCTGAAATCCCTGCCAACCCCACCCCTCTCATTCCTTGAATAATCTGAGAAGTGATAAGTTAAGAGAATTAGAGGCTCTAAAGAGCATGTGTCGTTCACCTTGGTCTATGTGCATATTCAACAAAGGACACTCTCCAACATTATAGACGAATATAGAATTCATGACAAAAATCTCTCTTTTGTTGATTTATAATTGCTGATCATTTAGTCTGTTAAGTTTCTATCTACTTTGATTTTTGCACAAAACACAAAAGAGGGTTAAAAATTAAGGGTAATCACTCGTATAAAGAGTGACAGTCTAATAACTATATCAGCAAAATTTAATTGTTAGTAGATCTTGACTTGCTGCTCATTTTTGTGATTTAAAGTGTTTATTTATCTATTATAATTTTAATCGTAAAGCGCAAAATAAAAAGAAATGGTGAAAATCGTCATTAATGGCAATAACTCTAATAAGGAGTCGTAGGACGATTTTCTTTATATTGTCTTAATTGTAGTCCATAACTTGCTGATCATTTTTGCTTATTTAAGTTTCTATCTATCTATTATAATTTTTAAGATATAAGGCAAAAACGCAAAAAATGGTAAAAATCGTCATCAAAGGGAAATAACTTTAATAAGGGGTCAACTGACCATTTCGACAATGCAGACTTATTTGTAGAAATTGTCTTGCTGGTCATTTTTGTAATTTCAAGATTCTCTTTATCTATTATAGTTTTCAAGATAATAGGCCAAATGAAAAAAAAAGGTAAAATTTGTCATTTAAGGGCAATAACTCATGAAAGAAATCGTCTGACAGTTTTGAAGTATATGGACAATTGGCAGAGCTCAACATTTTGAACATTTCTGTCGTTGTCAGATTTTCTCTATACATGTTTTCAAAATAGTGGACAAACTTGCATTTTACCCCTATGTTCTATTTTTAACCATGGCGGCCATGTTGATTGGCAGGTGGGGTCATCGGACATATTTTTTAAACTAAATACCCTAGTAATGATTTTGGTCAAGTTTGGTTTAACTTGGCCCAGTAGTTTCAGAGGAGAACATTTTGTATTTTGGTCAAGTTTGGTTTAACTTGATTAAAGATTACAAAATTTACGAAAATTGAGAAAATCGACTTTAAAGGACAATAACTCCTTAAGGGTCAATTGACAATTTTGGTCACGTTGACTTATTGTAGATCTTACTTTGCTGAACATTTTGCTGTTTACAGTTTATCTCTATCTATAATAATATTGAAGATAATAACCAAAAACTGCAAAATTTTCTTAAAATTACCAATTCAGGGGCAGCAATCCAACAAGAGGTTGTGTGATTTGTCTGAAAATTACAGGACCTGATGAACAATTTTACCCCGTCAGATTTGCACTAAATGCTTTTGTTTCAGAGATATAAGCCAAAATCTACATTTTACCACTATGTTCTATTTTTAGCCATTGCGGCCATCTTGGTTGGCGGGCGGGATCATCGGACACATTTTTTAAACTAGATACCCTAATGATGATTGTGGTCAAGTTTGGTTAAATTTGGCCCAGTAGTTTCAGAGAAGAAGATTTTTGTAAAAGTTAACAGACGACGACGACGACGGACGACTGACGCCAAGTGATGAGAAAAGCTCACTTGGCCCTGTGGGCCAGGTGAGCAAATAATAAAGTTGAGAAACTTCATATTATTTCAGTATTTTCATCAACTCAAACATTATTATAGAATTCAGAATTTAGTTAACTACGTATGACATATGTCATATGTCAATAAAATACAACTTTAGATTGGTCTGTGAAATGCCAAATGAAAAGCAAAAACTTTTAAACGTAATAAATAAGCATTGGGGATGAACAAATTAATCATCGAAATGTTTATTTACGGAATTGTAAGTCTGGTATCTTTGACGAGTTTTTACAACCGTTGGATCGAAGCTACTCCTAGTTGGCGTTTGGTCTACGAAGGTATCACCAGCCCCGTAGTCAGCACTTTTGTGTTGACATGAAACATCATTGATATATTCAAATAGTTGCTTTCACCTACGTCATTTGGTCTCTGGTGGGTAGTTGTCTCATTTGCAATCATACTAAGGCATAAAATTAAAATTGACTTTAATCATCGAACTATGACTGAAACAAAGTAGACTTACTTTTGCCAGAAGGAAACTTCAACCATCAACAATTAAATGATCAGTCGACAAAATACAGCTTTTCTAGCATATGAGGCTTTATACAATTAAACTTTAAAACAACCTTTCTGAGATTCTCAACCGATAAATCAAAAAATTATTTGGAAATTAATGTTTCATCTCTCTCAAGCCAAGTTGACCTAAATGGTTTTGGCTATACAAGTTGTCTTTTTCAGTCATACAGCTCTACAGACGACGGTAAGGGCCACATTGACCAAACCAATTTTGTCGTCATTACGGTATGCTGTGTCGAGATAACGACATCCTCAACAGTTTTTAAAAGTTGGGTTTAATAGTTCTTACAGAAAGATATAACTTGTAAATCAGTAAACAATTTGGGTAATTGTAGTATTATTTGAAAGCCTAAGGACTTAGGGATCACTATTAAACAATTGTTGAAGGTTTATTTTGAATAATTAAAAAAGAAGAGTTACAATGTCCCCCGCGTTGCACATATTTTATCTATCCAAGGTACAAGGGCAATAACTTAAAAAAAACACTTTTGTTTTGTCTTTCAAAACAATTTATAAATATCTTAGAGAAATAAAGACTTCAGGGCAAATGCAATGCGATTTCTGTTATAATTAATTTTTCCAAGAGGCATTACTGAAAATATTTGATCAGCCCTTATTTCGAAAGTGTCAAAAACATTGCTGATATAAACCTATGATATAAGTTTCATAAAATTCTGGAAAGGATTATACACATGAGAGCGCTAACAATGCAATTTTCCATATAATCAGTATTTCCAAGGGACATAACTCTTTTTAAAATAATTGATCGGCAATGATTTTCGAACTCGTCTATCACATTGCTGATATAAACCTATGATATAAGTTTCATAAAAATCAAGAACTGTACATGTGAGAGTGCTAACAAAACCGGACGGACGGACGCCCGGTATATCCGTGTCCCCGCAACGCGTTGCGGGGGGGCCAAAAAAATTAAATAGTAATTTAAATAGGATAACACATTTTCACTGTTTTTAGATCAGAATTTCCTGTTTTCGTATTTTCCAACTTCCTGGAACCAGTGTGCTCTTACACGTATAATTAAAAAGTTTTTTTTCAACACTAGACATAACAAGATATAGAATTGACATGAATAGCTATGAATGCTTGAATTTGCAGAATTTAACATAGAAAGCAATTGGGCCTTGAGTTAGTAGTTTTATTCCTGGAGAAGAAGTAAAATGATGTACACAAACAAAATGAAAACAACAAGTTATAAATTGTATGCGTCCGAGGCGCTTTTCTGCATTTACCTTCATCAGGAACGCTCAAAGCAGAATAGTTGAAAGCCTAAGAAGTACAAGAACCGAAACAGTTGAAGAGCTATAGTACCAAAAAGGACCTCAAATAGATTTAGAAAATAGCCAAATCCATCTAAGGTCAATTTTGCTTGAGGGAGGAACACAGATAAACATATGAGTAACACTATTCAAACTGTACATATTTACTTGTTGAAAATTATGTGTCAGACACAGGATGAGATTAAAGACAGGACAATAGTATGTCTCTTTTAAATAATGTACATTAAGTCCCAACAGAAGTAAAGGTAACTTCCATTCAATCTGAATTCTACACATAGAAAAAAGTATAACCCAAAATACCAAACTCCAAAGTAAATTCACAATGGGGGAGTCAATAAAACCTGACGCTCGACTATAGTAACCAATAGAACGAATAGAAAGAAAACAACTGTCATATTTCTTGGAACATGGAATTTCTAAAGAAAACGGTGGGTTAAACCTAATTCTATATAGTAAGCTAAACCTCCCAAATAATTTGATGTATGACAATCCACATGCACACACAAAATCAATTTGAATATTGTTTATAACTTAATACTTATTACACTGGTCAGTACCGCGTCAGATAGGAAACCATAATATGGAATCACATGCACTTTTTAGAAGGCATATGTATGTATAAATGAATAGAACATGTTTTGTATAAAAGCTTTATTATTTGATCAAGACAATCCAGAAAATGAGATGGAACATATCAAGTTCATTTGTTTACAACAAAAATATTTCTCTACCTTTACCAATGTAAAAAAAACATTAAGATAATGCTACATATAGAATTACTTCCATCTCAAGTACACTTAATATTTCTTTCACATGTTTAAAATGACTGGTTCAGACTCCTGTATTGTAACTACTTTGTGCAGTCAAGCTACTGGTAAAAAGATATTTTGACCAACTAAAACATCCATATTAAACAGTTCCGTCCCTTTCTGAACTAGTCCATGTGCAATATTCATGTAGAAATAAGGTTTAAAATAACACAATTCATGTATTAGATATTGTATTACAGTGTTTTCTGTAGCATATAATTTTTAAACAAAACAGAAATACTGGCGCTCATTACAATAATTGTAAGTTATCAGTTTGGAATGTCTCTCCATTTTATCTTCAAAAAAATATTTTTATAAAAATCTACTTCAAAATATATATATAAACAATATCTGCTGTCCTTGACCCAAGGACTGTGGTCACATGACTGACCTAGCAAATCAGGAAATTACTGTAAAGCAGAAGATCTGGACCCATAAGGTTCACTAAAGGGAAACCAGTTATGGCAATTAACTGACAAGGAAAATCAATGTATTCTTCAAATTGTCTTTGAAATATAAAATTCCATATATCATAATGAAAATAGTGACAACAATTTAAAAATAACTTTATTTGTATACACCACATCTGATTAACCTTTAAAATACCTTATTTTGTGCCTCATTGTTGAAAATTGATTTCTTATTAAACAGATTTGTAAAGCTATGACATAAAAATTTCAATGTGACAAAACCATCTGGTCTACAGAGTAATTAAGAACTAATTAGGGCACTGTTGTCATAGCAACCACAGCCTCTCCAGTCACCTGACTGACCTAGCAAACCAGCAAAAGTCACTGGTTAGGGCACTGTTGTCATAGCGACTAGAGACACTGTCACATGACTGTCCTAGCAAATCTAACAAACTGATTGGATATTTGATGTTGTCATAACAACCCTCAACATGACCATTCCTGCAGCTGACCTGGCAAGCCAGAAACAACAAATAACAAACTGGCTGGGCACTAATGCTGATGAAATGGACATCTTCAGGGTAGCAGAGCAGCATCAAATCCCCATCAGACATCAGATTAGGGCACGTATTGCCATGGTAATAGTGGTTAGATCAAAGACAGCGTAGAACTATTTTGTATAAAAATATAACAATACTTTGCCTTGGCAATAACAAATTGCACAGACTGGACACATTCAATGTTCACAAAAATAAAGAGTAAAAAGAAAACAATACATTGTTTAGACTTTTTCAAAGTCATATGGCCATATGGACCACCTTTCACACGTGTACAACAATAAAAAAAAAATGAGAGCATACACGCAGGGCATATAATGTCACATATGGCCCTACTTATAATTTCAAAGGGAAAGTTTCAAACTACATTTCTACAAATCGCTACAGGCAACCTACATTTACACTTCAACACCTACCCACTACTTTCATTAAAAATATAAAAGCAAAGAGATGAAAAGCTGATAAGATATTCTGACTTAATTCTAGAACTCCTTTCACAAAACAAAACATATTGTAGTGGTAATAAGTATTTAAACACATTTTTTAAGACAATTGTAAAGAATTATTTCTATTTCATGGGATAATATATAGGTAACAATAAATAATTGTACTGTAAATGCATATATGACAATGTTTCTAAGAATAAAAAATGCTAGTGAATCAATAATATACTTTATCTTGCTCAACTTTACATTGATTACTTTAAAAACTACTGTTTTGCTTTTAAATGGTGAATCAATGTTTCTATCAGAATGTATTGCATAATGTATTAAATTATGACCTAAAATATGAATTCTTAATCAATTTAAAGCAAGATACAACATTAAGCATTCACCTGTACAAGTAAAGGTAACTATAGATACTTGGAAAGGGAGGCAACACATAAAACTTTGAAAACTTGCTGAAAACCTTCTCACTTGGAACAAGACTAGGTTCACAAAAACAAATTAAGTAAATGAAATTTTGGAATGAACTTAATGGAATAAAAAATTCACAACTCTGATTACAGAAAATTAACGACATAAACAGTTAAATAATAGAACATATATCTGAGAATGTTAAGAAGCACAACCTTTTTATATAACTTGGTGTGTATATGAAACAGATTTTAGTCATGTGTGCAATATTATGAATTTATACTAAAGAAAAGTAATATGTATAAATAAAGGCAACAGTAGTATACCGGTGTTCAAAAGCCATAAATTGATTGAGAGAAAACAAATCAGGTTACAAACTAAAACCGAGGGAAACACATCAACTATAAGAGGAAAACAAAGTATAAAAGTTGCAATAAGTATTTTTCTTGTTTCTCCCAACATTTAAGTTGTAGGACACGTTATCAATACACAGTGATGACAAGAACTGATAACATTATAAATGGTAATCTTCTCACTTTCTGTAATGTTAAAATGTATATGTCAGAATTGCAGTCTTTTCTTCTATGATTTGAACTGTATTACTCTGTTTCTCTGATTTCAAAATTCAAATTCAGAGGTACAACAAATTGCATTATAATCTGTACTTTTCTAATTTTCTCTGTTAAAATTTATTCAAATAAATAATGATGTGACAATATTAATAACATTATTATTTTTCACCTCATTTACACTGATGTAATACTACAGTAATACACATTATTTAGTATATCTATATCATAGATAACATTATTGATTTGTGATTTACTTTGATGTTTATGTTCTTAAGCATTTTATTCATAAAGGAAATGTACAAATAATAACTGAAACATAAATTTATCAATTTCAAGTGAATATATACTGCATATAATCTAATAGATTTAACTCAAACTATTTCAATTGGTCAGATAAGAATATTTTGGTAAATAAAATAAACAAGCTGAAAGAAATTCTTAAGACAAAACTTTGTATGAAAACATGTATGACTATATTGTCTGAGACCTGAGCAAACATAAAACAGATAGTACATGTCCACAGATCTTGAATGCTTCTAAATAAAATGTTTAATATCAATTTATAAAATAGTCGCCATTAAATTTTGATATGTGAATACATGAAATACTGTCACTTGTGACAAGATATAAAGTATTTATTGGACAAAACTGTCTCTTAAAATAACATGAATTTCTACATTTAAGGGATACCCAACACGCTTACTACGAGTTAAATGACATTCTTGTTCCACAATAAACAATTCAAGTGAATCAAATAAAAACTTTCTCATTGCTTAGCAAATAGATTTCACACAATATATCCAATTTTATTTTAGTCAATGTTAATAATTAAGATGCTTAAATATTACCAAGCCATTAAAACATACAAATGACTTCAAATGCTTATAAAGCATTCTTATGACTTGTTAAGAGTTATTTCCCTTGAATGTTATGTATTATGAATTCAACATCATATCTCATTATTTTGGTAACATTCAAATCTTTAAGAGTAGGTACAATAAGAGTCATTTTAGCATCCCTATGGAAAAATAGTATAAAGGATGTAGATCATACCAAAATGAATCTAAAAGGAGTAAGTAATGTTAATTCAGAAATGTTTGTGATGGTTTTTATTATTGCAAAAACAATTGCTACAGCATTGGTTTTGTAAAAATAGAAAACTAACATTTTAAATTTTGATAGCATTATTTGTATGCTGCAATTCACACAATCTCAATAATTAATCTCACATTTTTGTTTGCTGTTCAATAATGGCAATTATAAATGCACACAAAAGTTTCTGAATTTACAGTTGTTATTTTGAAAATGTTTGAAGGCATTAACAAATTTCAAATAATTTTTAACTAATATCTGAATTCTTTTAATTTTGAGAGAATTGTAATATTTCAAAATGTAGGGATCAAAAGGATGCCTTCTTACACATATTGCCTAAGGAATTCAATAAAAATGACAAAATAGACACATTATGGATCCTTTTGATATTAGAACGGATCTTCTTAACTGTATAATTAGTAAGCACCATGTGGGGTCATGCAAAGCAGAGATGCTGCAAATTTATAACATTTATACACTAAGCCTATCACCCTGTAAATGTACGAGCTATTCTAATTGTCAGTGTTTCATTTCATCAAGCTGACATATTGCCTGCTGCATTGTGATTAAGTAAAAATTATTTAGTTGTGTAAACTTTCGAAAAAGAAATGGTACTCATTTTTGTGCAGTTTCACTCACAATGCAACAGGTAATGGTCACTATCTTCAATACTCTCATTTTTTCACACAGGCAAATTATATTTCCAATCATGCTGTCTTTAAATCACTGACAAATTAAAATTCAGCTCCATTCTAATTCAATATCCATTTATTTAATCTATTAAACTAGCAACATACTCAAAATGTCCCGATTAGCAAAACTGTCTAAATGTGAAATCACTTTTACATTACTAAGATATTTCAGCAATTTTAAGCTACAGTGAAGATTTTCAACAAACCAGGTAATGTGTAGGGGAAAAAAACTCTTTCTTTTTTTTTGTATTTACTGTCATTCATTGCAGTAGCTTATAAATAGCATTTAATGAAAAGTAAAACTGCATAAGATGATTTTGGGTATGCAGCAAAAGCAAGAATGGCAACCTAATTCAATGTTTCATGAAAAGAAAAACAAATGACAGATTTTGAAGATTTCCTTGAGATTTTTGATACTAGAATCAAGTGCCAAATGAAATAAACTTGAAAAAGAAAATCTGACTATTGTTTAATTAACTTTGTGTGCAATACAATATACACAGGGCAGACATGAAACAAATTGGAAAACACACAGGTACCTGGTATTGCTTTGGAAAGTGGTATGGAAATGACAGATTAGTAAAAGATTACATGGTTTGTTACAAAGCTCTCTGTTTTTACCAAAATTCTTTCATCATCTCTCCAGTGTCTGCAGCATCTCAACTTCCATTCCCAAGAATTTTAACCATGGAGTAACCCTATATAATATAGCAATGGTCTCATTATAAACAAAATAAAAATTTCAAAACTTAAATATCAAATAAAATGGGAGATTTAGGATTTTGAAGTTTTACCCTCAGATCAATATCATTAGTAGTAGAAGGGATATAAAATAATTTTTATGATTTTGAGATGATCCTAAAGATAATTGGACAATATAATTTGCTTCAAAGAAGTAAGAAAATGAATATAATTACAATTGATTCCTACAATGTTACATGATCTTTTTGCCAATTCAAAATAGCCAAATTATAAGTCAAACAATGGATATTTAAAAAATCACAACCCTCAAAAAGATTTTAGGCATAAATAAGTGAAATATGTTATGTTAAAAATCATTAAAACTGCATTTCAGTGTTTCCTAATAAGCAATTTTCTTTATACAATTATCAAATGTTTTATGTGACCATATAAAAATCAAATATTCAAAAAGAAAGAATTAAATAAAGACTAGAGGCTCCAAGGAGCCTGTGTCGCTCACCTGATATTTTTGTTTACAATTGATGCATAAAATAATGCAACCATTATACTTTTGCTTTATTTTCAGAGTTATAAGCCAAAAAATGCTCCATGAAGGCAGCTTGATACGACCGCAGAGGTCGAACCCTGAATAGTTGGGGCAAGTATGGACACAACATTCAAGCTTGATACAGCTCTGAATTTGGATTGTGATTAAATATTTGACACAGCATAGGTTTCTGACACAGAATGAATGTGGTCTAAGAACTTAAAATTTTAAATTGACATTCACCTATTATGGTCCAATATCCAAAATCTAAATACATGGTTAGATTCAGCATATCAAAGAACCCCAAGAGTTCAATTTTGATGAAATCCAACAAAGTTTAATTTTGGACCCTTTTGACCTCAATGTGGACAAAGTTGATAACGGGCCCAAAAATCAAAAATCTAAATACATGGTTAGATTCAGCATATCAAAGAACCCCATATATTCAATATTTGTTGAAATCAAACAAAGTTTAATTTTGGACCCGATTTGGACCAACTTGAAAACTGAGCCCATAATAAAAATCTAAATACATGTTTAGATTCAGCATATCAAAGAACCCTAAGAATTCAATTTTGTTAAAATCAAACTAGGTTTAATTTTGGACCCTTTGGACCTTAATGTAGACCAATTTGAAAACAGGACCAAAATTAAGAATCTAAATACACGGTTAGATTCGCATATCAAAGAACCCCAATAATTCAATTTTGATGAAATCAAACAAAGTTTAATTTTGGACCCTTTGGACCTCAATGTGACCAATTTAAAACGGGCCCAAAATCCAAAAACTTAATACACGATTAGATTCAGCATATTAAAGAACCCCAAGAGTTCAAGAATAAAACCCCATTGAAATTGGTCAAGAAATAAGCAATTTATAAAAGTATCTTCTTTGCACAATACTGTGCAATTGAATATTTCTTGCAATTGCAATACTGTGCAATTGAATATTTCTTGCTATTATGCAATACTGTACAATTGACAATTTCTTGCTATTGCGCAATATTGTGCTATTGATATTTCTTGCTATTAGCAATACTGTGCAATTGAAGATTTCTTGCTATTAAATACTGTGCAATTGAAAATTTCTTGCTATTGCACAATACTTATTATATAATAATTTACACATCCTGTTAGGTGTGTATCTCCTGCCATATCATTATTATTTGCTTTAAATATAAATCAGAAATAACCAACTTAAAATGGAAAATTTTAAAGAAAAAAAGAAAACACCCCAAATTTTTGAACCCCTTATGATTCATCACCCCAAACTCAATCCCAGCCTTCCTTTGAGGTATGGTACCTTGCAGTACAATTTCAGAGATCCATACACTTGACAACAAGTTATTGTCTGAAACTAGAAAATGCTTATTTTGGCCCTTTTGGCCCCTAATTCCTAAAAGTTTCAGGCAATTACCCCAAACTCAATTCAAGCTTTCCTTTGTGATATGGAACCTTGTAGTACAATTTCAGAAAGATCCATACACTTACACACAAGTTATTGTCATGAAACTAGAAAATGCTTGTTTTTGCCCCTTTGGCCCCTAATTCCTAAAATTTGAGGCAATTACCCCAAAATCAATCACAGCATTCCTTTGTGATATGGAACCTTGTGGTACAATGTCAGAGAGATCCATACACTAACACACAATTTATGTCTGGAAGTTACGAAAATGCTTATTTTGGCCCCTAATCCCTTAACTGTTGGTACCATAACCCCAAAATCAATCCCAACCTTCCTTTGTGATATTGAACCTTATGGTAAAATTTCATAGAGATCCATTCACTTAAACTAAAGTTAGAGTGCGAAACCAATGCGTCTTCGATGACGACGACGCCAACGTTATATTAATATACGACCACAAAAATTTTTTTGCGGTCGATAAAAACTGTATACCTCTATGTTCTATTTTTAGCCATGTCGGCCATGTTGGTTGGCAGGCGGAGTCATTGGACACATTTTTAAACTAAATACCCTAATGATGATTGTGGCCAAGTTTGGTTAAATTTGTCTCAGTAGTTTCAGGAGAAGATTTTTGTAAAAGATTACAAAAATTTACGAAAAATTGTTAAAAATTGACATTAAAGGGCAATAACTCCTTAAGGGGTCAATTGACAATTTTGGTCCTGCTGACTTATTTGTAGATCTTACTTTGCTGAACATTATTGTTGTTTACAGTTTATCTTTATCTATAATAATATTCAACATAATAACCAAAAACTGCAAAATTTCCTTAATATTACTAATTCAGGGGCAGCAACCCTACAACGGGTTGTCTGATTCGTCTGAAAATTTCAGGGCAGATACATCTCAACCTGATGAACATTTTTACCCCATGTCAGATCTGCTCTAAATGCTTTACTTTCAGAGATATAATCCAAAAACTGCATTTTACCCCTTTGTTCTATTTTTAGCCATGCAGCCAGTTTGGTTGGCAGGCGGGGTCGTTTGACAAATTTTTTAACCTAGATACCCCAATAATGATTGTGGCCAAGTTTGGTTAAATTTGGCTAGGTAGTTTCAGAGGAGAAGAGTTTTGTAAAAGTTAACGATGACGGACGACGATGACGGACGACGGACGACAGACGAACAACGACGGACGCCAAGTGATGAGAAAAGCTCACTTGGCCTTTTAGGCCAGGTGAGCTAAAAATATCAAGCATTAAATGATGAAAAAAATCTATAAATACAAAACATTAGACTTAAAATTCAGATAAAAATGAACAATATCATAAAAATCTGAACTTTAATTGAAAATTTAAATTAGATATTGTCTATATAAAATTTCGAGACAGAGAGTGAACAACAGCTTTCAAAAATCCAAGTATATACACCTTCAAAATAATTTTTCCAGTTTAATTCACTTCGCTATTTAATTTAGAAGTGCTGTTCTAATATGAACCTTCCCATCACCCATAAACTGAATAATCAGACAAAACATTCTTCCCAAGATTCCAAAATAAGATATGTACAAATGGATAAACAATAAAGGGACACAACACCAAATTATTTAATGCAAAGGAAGGTGCTCAATGCTTCTTGGTGATTGTCTTTGTGGATTTACATTTAAAAGCGTTTTTTTTTTTTTCATTCCTAAACAAATAGAGTGAACTTTACTAATTAAGGGATAATCCTCCACCTACCAATCAAATTCTTAAGAAGAGTCAAATAGAATATAATGAAATTAGAAATTTTCAAAATAAAGACTATAAATATGACATTTAAACCATGTCATAAATAGTTTTTATAAATAATATCATACATTACACATCAAAATAAATTGAATGAAAATCTATGAATGATAAATTGTAAGGCTAACCACTAAGATACAATAATAATTATTACTTTTTCAACTTTACTTTTATTTGAATGAATATACAAGATTTACTATCATATGGCACATTATTGTCTAAATTAAAATGGAAATGAAAATGAACTGATGATGATGAAATGTAATGAGATCATAGTCCTCTAAAATAGGAAATTATTGCATCGAAATATCATTAATAAAAAGTTTCTGCAATAGTTTAGGTATAGTTTTGAATCACTTACATTTACATAAATTACACTGAAAAGTTGAATATCATTTAATATTAATTAATTAAAACTACAAATGTTTTATGAATTATTACTCAATACTTTTACAATCATTTGAAAGACTCCTGAACTAAAAACCTGTTTTTATAGTTTAAGGAATTTCCTGATGGAATTTTAGTTACAGAATTTATTTAATCTTAACATTAAATTAAATTAAATAAAAAGAATGTTATGCAAGCAACAACTATTAATCTGATATTCAATTAACACTTTTTAAAGTAAAACTAAACTAAGTGTACTGTCAGCTCTACTCTAATAGTACTTCCAGTACTTTTCTTTAAAATTTTAGAACCTATCCCAATAGTACTGTATGCACTTTTATTTCAAAATCTAAAAAATACAGAATTGCAAGCACTTTTACATTAGAACCTGTTCTTTCGGTACTGTTAGCACTTTAATTTTAGAATATTTTTTAACATCTATACACATATATATATATTTAGACAGTTGACTGATTTTGATGTACAGGAGTCTGATCTTGACCTTTTTTGTCCATGTATACACCAATAAATGACCCATCTTCATTAAATTTGGTCATATCAGCATCATCATCATAATCTCCCATCATGCTGTCTTCATCGCTTTCCAATGGTTTCACATCATCCGATAATGATACTTTGTCAAAGGGGGTCTTTTCTCCATCCCTGTATCAAAATAAAATAATTACTGTATTGATTGATTGATTGAATGGTATTTAACTTTGAGCACTATTGGATATTACATGGCAGTCGATATTACATGGCAGTCATTGTTTTTGGTGGAGGAAGCTAGAGTGCATGGAAAGAACCACCCACCTTCTGGAAGAAAATATGACAATGCTAGTCAGTTACGATTGGAGTGGAATGTACCTACCACATGTGGAGTTCGAACTCACAACTTTAGTGTTGACAGGCAAGTGATACAGTAGTTTAACTACTGAGTAGACCACTCGGCCATCAAGGCCCCCAATATTTACTGTAAGGTTTATACCTAAACAAGAAAGGATTTGTACACATTTCAGAATGATGGCTAAATCTTTCAAATTTAAAAAAACAACAAAGCAATAATTTCTGAATTTACATTAACCGTTACAGATATGCTTTTTCGGACATTTCTTCAATAAAACAATATGGACCAGAAGATATTCATATTATCCTATTATTTTCACATTTATAACTTTGTAAATTTTGAACTTAATTTGCAAAGAAGAAAATTTGTGATACTCTTGGCATAATTTCAATTCAGTCTATATTATACTATGTTTGTAAATGTGGGCACCACTTTATTATAGAAGGCTCAGCATTGATATAACTATTAGATTGCAGTCTTATTTCAAGTATCTAAATAAAAATTAATTTACTTACGCCCTAGATAAATCTGAAAAGCCACTGTCCTTTAATTCTTGAGCTGGATCGTGTCCAGCTGCAACTTCCTTCTTATCAACTAAAAATAAACACATATGTACTTATAAATCTGACAACTAAAAAAAGACATATAAAAAATTATAAATCTGACCACAAAAAATAAAACACATACAAAATTATAAATCTGACCATAAAAAAATAAAATACATAAAAAATTATAAATTTGACCACTAGAAATAAACACATACATGGAATTATAAAATTGACCATTTAATAATCACATCTTGAATTTTAAAACAGAAACAGCATTTCACATTCTCATAGCATTAATCAATCATTTCATTTCACCAATTTCAATCATTTTGGAAACTAGTGAGAATATATTTTCAAAACTTATAAAATTACTTTCTTATTAATATAAATAAACTCATAAACATGCAATCCATCTTCAAAATGTTTAAAGTATGAAGTAATTCTTTATCCTTCCAGACTATGACCCCTATTTTTTTCTCCAGTACAAGGTATAGATTATGTTATATAGAGCCTTGTTTAGGGATTTAAACAGGGATATAGGATAGTGGATACCCCTAGACTAGGCTCTATATATCAGTCAGTAATACTAACATACACAAAGGGAGTTACTCACTAACCTACCTGGATATTTCCCGTCATTTTTTGGGGCAAGGAGAAAATAACAGACAATGATGCTGTATACAGTGGCCTACCTGGATATTCTCCCCCTTCTGTTACTGTTTAAGACACTGGTAGTAAAGAAAAAGAATAATTACTCACGATAGCCTATTCAAGGGAAAATAACTGATTGCCCTCCATGGGTATTGTCATCTAATTCTGATCAAGTCACTGGTCATAAAGAAACATGATAACTATACAACCCCCAATTATGGATAGCCGTACAAGTGAAATTACTATTTGGCCTAGCTGGATCTTTTCTCCTCTGATTAAGTAAAAGTTTCTGGCTATAACCTACAACCCCTCCACAGTGGAGAAGTCTTAAAAAGGGAAATAACTCATTTACTGACCTGGATATTCTCCTCCTCTGTTTCTGTATAAGGTGCAGATGATAAAGAAGACAACAATCAGTAAAACTATTACTCCTAAAATAACTCCAATGATCCACAAGTCAAAACCAGCAGAGCTAATAATGGGGGCTTCTGAAAGTAGAACAATAGTCATTAGTGTCAAAAACAGCAGAGATTACATAGGGGGGTTGTATAAATAGGAAAAAAGGTAAAACCAAAAGAGGTTACAAAGGGGCTTCTATAAACAAACAATTGTTTTCATTTTAGAGTTCAATATACTAAAGTTTCTGATATTTCTAGAATTGAATTTATTTTTTCAATGTTTTTCTAAATGAAATCTTTTTATTTATAGTATATCAGTCACTCATGGGTTAAAGATTAAGTTGTTATTTTGCAACTGTAAGCAATGAATAAACCACATTTCAAATATTTTGATGTTCATTTAATGAAAAGCTTACCTCTAACTGTTGCTTACATCAACATGCAATGTTGCGATTATTACAGGCAAGAAAATAACAGGCAGATTTAATCAATCTGTCAATACAATTGTCAATCAAGAGTCCAATTGGCTGTTTCAGAGTCTAATGCATTCTGGGTAATATTTTCAAAAGCGTACACCACAACGTTGTGATGGTTTAAAACATACTAGACAATGGAAATTCAACCAATGACGTTACATTAATTTCACTTTGGTGTACACACAATGAGATTACCTATAGTCCTTTCGATTCTAAAAAGGCGAATTAAACATATACTGATATGAAATAATAAAATATAAAGTAACATTCTAAATATTAGGGACAGAAATATATCTATGCATACACTGTGTATTTGTCACTTACTATAAGAGGATAAACTAATATATTGTAAGTTAAGAGAACTTTCTTTTTCTATCATACTGTATTCCAATTTTTCCAAATGCATGAAAACATAAAAGATAACTTATTTGAATGATTCGATCCATGATAAAGTTGTTATTTATGGTTATAGGTTAAATCCTATTTTTTCCTACCGAAGGTTGGTGGTTCTCTCCGAGCACTTCAATAAAAACTGATCGCCACATAATAGCACAATAGTGCTGAAAGTGGCTTTAAACACCAATCAATCAATCAATAAATCCTATTTACTTCGTTGCACCTACATATAAAAATAAGAAGACGTGGTATGATTGCCAATGAGACAACTCTCCACTAAAAACCAAATGCTGTAGATTTAAGCAACTATAGGTCACCGTATGACTTTTCGACAATGAGCAAAATCAATCCTGCATAGCAAGAAATATATTATATGTTTATTAATAACACTTACTTGGTGCTGGTTTAATGTTGCTCGTAACCTCAAAGCTTTTCATTTCCCAGTCATGTGTATGTGAAATGTTGACTCTGTAAGTTCCGATGACAGCTCTGATTTTGTCATCATCATTGTCTTCATCTGCGTTAGCTGGATTGATGGTCAGATTTGTCATGTCTAAATTAAAGCCAACAAACGGTTTACTCATCAGTGTATTGTGATCGTAAACCGTGACGTTGTCAGCTCCCAATAGAGACCACTTATAGATAAGTTTTGGTACTGATGGATCTGTGGTAGCACTAAATGCCATACTAAATGGTTCAGGTGCATCTATTTCAAACTGAGCTTGTGAAAGGACTTGTACTGAAATCGGCTCTGAAATACAAAAGAAAAGCATGAACAGTTTAAAATTTCTATTCATTTAGCAATTTTGTCCACTATTAAACCAAATAACTTAAAACCAAGGAAACAAATCATAAAAAATACCTTGTATATCAGACGATTATATTTATAGTAAATATCTACTTTGGATTCAATTCTACTTTTGTTGGTGCCAATTTTCGTGGATTAAAGAAAATTTGCATTAATGTGGAGATATCATAATTCATGGTTTTGCCACATTCTGCATGCAAGCATATAGAAAATTTGTAATTTGTTCAATATTTAAATACCAGTACCCATGAAATCCATAAAATTTGGTATCTCAAGAATAATAATGAATCCAGTCTTTGATACAATCTGTTATTTCCATCATTGAAACATAAACCATAAAACATATGTCACATGGGGCTAGCTATCATATACTTTCATAAAACTGTTAACTATTTTGAAGCATGCACCATTTTTAATTTATTATAAACAAACATATGGTATCGACAAAATTCTATTGTTGAAGACTGTATATTGGCCTCTTGGATTATTTTTCTCATTGGTTTGTCTTCTTTGTCTCCCCACACCCCTTCTTTTTATAAACAGATAAATATGTTTCAATTAAATAAAATTAATACAATTGGCTATAATATAAAGGTACATTCAAAAGAGATACAGATAAACAAGAAGTAAAATTTAAAAAAAATCCTGTTCTACCAGTCAAACAGATAAAGTCAAGATTACTCTAAATTCAGAAATGCATGGTTTTTATTATTGCCAATAATGTGACTGGGTGAGTATCGCAATAATGAGAACTAGCATTCTGATATCTAATAAATGCATATTATCCTGGAGTCGTAGAGATTAATCTCACTTTTTGGTCCATTCTCTAAATGATCACAATAATAAATGTACTCAATCATAATTTCTTAACTTACAGTTTATTATTATCCTTACCTATAACCCTTAGAAAAGCATCAGCGTAACTTGTAGCTACAGCATCCTCACCATTTACATCAATTATAACGTTTGAAGTTTCACACATAATATTACACGAGTCACCTGGGTTCCGTACATTTTTTATGGTAAGAATTGTTCCATCATCACTTAAAAGATACTTCTGTGAAGAACTGCTGCCAACTATAAAGTTCAAAGATCAAACGTTAACTATAAATATACATTATATTCTTTTTTCAGATTTCAGATGAAATATGTTCTATTAGTGGTGATATTTAAAAAATTAATGCTACATCCAAAAATTATCAAAACAAAAATTGTAAAATTGCAAGAAATTCATGTTTTACAGAAAAAATTACGTAAATAATAGTATTCATCAAAGTTTTGTAATTTGCCAAAAATTGAGGGGCACAGCTTCCCTCTTCTCTTATAGTCCTTTTCCAGGGGGAAAAATAAATATTTTTAGTACTAAATTAATTTTTTTACAACCAAACAATACAATAATTCCAGAAAATACACATTACTTTGTTTATATATTTCAACTTTGTGGCTTGCGATGATATGTTATGATATCAATGTGTAGAAAGTCTGATATTCTATATACCTGTCTCTAGAACACAAACAACTTACTTTGACTAGGGTTCAATACAACACCATTCCTTCTCCAAATTGGCTTTGATGGAGGATCCTCAGTAGGCATGGATACCATGTTACATCTGAACACAGCATTGTCTCCGCGTGGGATAACTTGAGATTCAAAAATCTGACCTTGGGGGAATCTAGGTTTTGCTATTGTTAAAATAATAAAAAGTCCACATCATGGTATAGCACAAATACACTCAGATGCTTTGGTGAGAAGAACATGAAACCAGTTATTTGACTGCAGAATTTTTTTAAATGATTAACATATAAGTGTGTTATTCCCTCCTAAACTAAGTAGGGAAGATATCTTAAAATATCTAATTTTGCAGGGATGTTAGTATTTCTGATGAAACAGCATGTATATTTCTTTACTCCAAATTATTAACAAGGCTAAAAATTTAAATGGTCCTTTTAAGGCGTTAATTACGAACAAAACCAGACATGAAAATAACCTGATATATATGGTATGTTCGAAATAAGTCTTCAATTCTATTGTAACAGCTCACACATCTAAAATTATTAAGGTTTTTTTCAACTCTAATAATCATATATAAATGGTAATTTAAAATGTTTGTTAAAAACAAAATAAAAAAACCTTTATTTCTCAGAAAATAATAAATTATCTTTTACATGTTGCTAATACATGACTTTAATATGAATATAAAAATAAGGAGATGTGGTATGATTGACAATGAGACAATTTTCACCAGAGTTCAATTAAAGATGGATGTAATCAATTAAGAACATTGTTTTAGTCAAGTGTGTGTTCTGTGTAATGAACTAAATAATACACCAAATCCTTTTTGTGTGTGTAGAGGTATTTTGTGTATAAAACATCACATCCTATTTTCCTTTACACCACTAACCATTCATTCCATGTTGAAGGCTGTACTTTGACCTATAATTGTTTACTTTTTACACATTGCGACTTGGATGGAAAGTTGTCTCATTGGCACTCATACCACATCTTCTTATTTCTATTTAGATTCAACATGGATTGTTTTTAAAAAAACCATTTTGATGCATTTAACATAAAAACTTTATTTACTGAAAAAAAATTGATAAACAAATAAATAATACAATACTTACATGTAACATTGAGATATAACCTGGCTTCAACTCTAGCCAATATGTTGGTTGCTGCGCAGGTGTATGTTCCCTCATCACTGGCACTTAACTGTCTAATCTTAAGGTTTCTCCTTACACTTGTGTCCCTAAAATTGTATTTGCTGCTTGGCTGTATTATAGTGTTTTCAGGTGAATACCACTCAATATCTGGTAATGGACTGGAATACATAAATTAACATTAAATAAAATGAAATAATGTAATTTGTGATTTCTTTACTTGTACAAAAAGTCCAAAAGAAACAACTAGCAATGTATGAACTCTTAATAATGTATCAGTATTTTGTGCATATCTTAAGACTAAAAGTCATCTAATTCACCATGGAGATGACCTCCTAAAACTGCCAACAGTCTTACGACCTGATATAAACATAAATTAATATAAATAGACAGATGAGTAACGACTATTTTTCAAGGTCTGTTTGATTTCATGTTTTAGATCCCAAATAATAATAAAAATCATTGTTATACCTGTATATGAATGATTTTTTGTGGAACGAATCAGAAAACAAAATGTTTTTTTTCTGGTGGCTACCTTGTTTTATTTTTTAAATTTTGACATTATTTTCATTTGATTGATTGATTGTTGGTTGCTTAACGTCCAGTGGCAAATATTTCATGCATGTTCAGGACGAGAACAAGTTAACAATAAATACAATAAGTAGATCCTGTAATAGAGACCGTCCGGGATGAAGGTCGGAGAAATTTGGACTGCCACGGGAAAATGAGGGTATATTGGATAAGGACAGAAATTTAGCCTTGCAACAGGCCACCTACGGACCCCTCAACGAGTTGTTGTAAGGGTTCTTAACGTGCAAAGAACGTGGCACTCTCTTTACACGAGGCATCAGATTTAATGTCCCCATTCTGACCGGACGTTATTTTCATTTGAATAACTGAAAACAGTTACCAAGTGCGAAACCCAGATCATTTAAAGGTTGCATGAATACAAATACAAATGAGTTAAAATATTGACTTGCAAGCCAATAATACATTTGCAATGTTTTTGAGCTTATTTGACAATACTGAACCAAACTGGCAGCCATTAGCAAAATATTAATTCAATTTTCCACCTCATTTTTAGTCTTAATCGTAGCTTATGCTTATTCCAAATGTTTCTCCATTGACCCTTTTTGAAAAAAAAACATTGACATAATGGCAAAGTGTTTTGAATTTAGCCCCTCCTACAAAAAAACTAGAGTCTCTAAAGAGCATTTGTAGCTCACATTGGTCTATGTGCATATTCAACAAAGGACACTCTCCAACATTGAAGACGAGAATAGAATTCATGACAAAAATCTCTGTTTTGTTGATCTTGTATTGCTGATCAGTAAATCTGTTTAGTTTCTATCTTCTTCAGTTTTTGCTCAAAACACAAAACAGTGTAAAATAAATCCTCATTTAAGGGCAATCACTCCTATAAAGAGTGACAGTCTACTAACTATATCAACAAAATTTGACTTGTTAGTAGATCTTGATTTGCTGATCATTTTTGTGATTTAAAGTGTCTATTTATCTATTATGATTTTTATCATATAAGGTAAAACCCCCAAAAAATGGTAAAAATCGTCATTAAAGGGCAATAACTCCAATAAGGAGTCATCGGACGATTTCCTCCACTTGTCTTGCTGATCATTTTTGCTTATTTAAGTTTTTATCTATCTATAATAATTTTTATGATACAAGGCAAAACGCAAAAAAAAAACAAAAATTGGTGAAAATCGTCATCAAAGGGCAATAACTCTAATTAGGAGTCGACTGATGATTTCGACTATGATGATGACTTATTTGTAGAACTTGTCTTTCTGATCATTTTTGCAATTTAAAGTTTCTCTCTATCTATTATAGTTTTCAAGATAATAGGCAAAAAAGAATAAAATGGTAAAATTTGTCATTTAAGGGCAATAACTCCTAAAAGAAGTTGTCTGACAGTTTTGATGTATATGGACAATTGGTAGAACATTCCGAAGATTTTTGCTCCAGTCAAATTTTCTCTATTTGTAACGGTTTTCAAAATAATAGACAGAACTTGCATTTTACCCCTATGTTCTATTTTTAGCCATGTCGGCCATTTTGGTTGGCAGGTGGGGGTCATCAGGCACATTTTTTAAACTAAATACCCCAATGATGATTGTGGCCAAGTTTGATTAAAATTGGCCCAGTAGTTTCAGAGGAGAAGATTTTTGTAAAAGTTAACCGACGACACAAGACGCTGAATGCCAAGTGATGAGAAAAGCTCACTTAAAAAAGTCCAGGTGAGCTGAAAAGACAAAAACTAAAATAAACAACTGGATCATGAAAAAAAAATCTTTATTTCTGATTCGAAATCTATTCATTTAAAGCAGCATATGAGTACTTACTATCCAGAAAAGACACACTGTAGTTCCACCTCGCCACCTAGTAAACCTTTCACATCCTGGCTGAATAGAACCTTTGGTTTAACCTGTGTAGGATTAGTTACTGAAACAGAAAGTACAATTCTATAAGTCATTAAACAGTATTGTGGTTTGGTATTCATATAGGACAATTACCTAACACATGTGTTCCTTTGTTAAGGTTGGTGGCCATTACAACAAAACATTATACCTTACATGTTGTAAGTTTATAACTTAGATCAATATTCTATGTATGATTATCTTTGAAAAGAGACTATATGAAGCATTGTGAAACCTTTTCTAAGATAATTGTAAAAAAAAGTATGTTCATTTGTTTTCCCAATATCAAATTAATATAAAAGCAAGCACCTGACCCCTAAGATACAAAAATTAAGCTTATTTTAGGAGAGTCTATGTAAGTCACTCAGTGTTGTCGATTTGCTTTAATTATTTCTTTCTTTTTTACCTTTCGGGTTTTACAGTTCAGATTGTCATACATATAAATACTAGGGTGAATAGGAGATGCACATTTCCTTGCTGCTTCAGATAATGCTTCAAATTTCTTCAAGCAAGCAAGAAGTCTCAATACCCCACTACTGTGGACTTATCTATTTTGTTTGTATCAATTTTCATGAATTGACAGAAAATTGTATTTTCATGGATATTTGATTTCATGGTTATGCTATAGTCTGCTTACAAAAAATAGAAAATGTATCATTTGTTGAACATATAAATTAGTGGATTACCTTAGCAACCAAATTCACAAAAATGATACTCCAAGAATAGTAATGAATTCACATTATATCAAATTAAATAAAACTGGATTAATTAATGATTTGTGTTTTAGCCAAAACACAAACAAAGCAATTTACTAAAGAATAAAAACTTCACTAAAAAGTTGTAATTTTCTCCAAATATTAGGGAATGAATATAAATCCCCATTCATCAGCTCTCGAGGTAATAGCACACAATTTTTCAAAGATAGTGGACATGAGTCGAAACACTGCAAAATGGTGAACATGTGGCCACTGTGTGTAACTGTAACCTCGCAGAAATCTATTAAAAGCAAGAGGAAATATACCTCTTAGTAACAAATTTAGACACTAACTTCAGGGTGAAAATCATTTTCTTGTTAAAATTTTTAGTCATCACATTCAATTATCTCAGCACCAGTTGAAGATGGTGATTTATGTATGTCAAAGTAAATTTTTTGTTATGAAAATGCTGAAATTGAAACAATGGGAAAATTATGGAGCAATTCCGTGTTTTAGGTTGATTAGAAAACTCATGTGCTAAGATAATGATTTAGAGAGAGATAAACTGTTGAGGAAACGAAAGATGGAAGTTATTGGAAGGTGAAGAGGACAAAATCAAAATGTATTTACTTTGTCCTGAAATAGAAAAAAAACAGGAATGTAAACGATATTTAATGAATTTATTTGAAATTGTTTCTCAGCGACTTTTCTGAATTATCTGGATTATATTGTATTTATTAATAAAACACTTAAAATACAGATAATAAAACAAACTAGCATGATTGCCAGTCAGACCTGGGGTTATCAAAAATGTAATTGTAATTAGCTGTAATTAATTACAATTTTGAAAGTAATTCAATGTAATGTGTAATTGAGCATATTTTCAATTACATGTAATTGAAAGTAATGAATTACATAACGTTTTTGCCATGTAATTATGAATTATTTTTCAATTACTTTGAATTACATTTAAATAATTGCATGGAAATTTTAAACAGTTTTGGCTTTTCTGATGCAACTTGTAAATTTTATTTTTTATTACATTTAGTATGCACTTGGTACTATGATTTTTGTGATGTAATTAATTACATTTAAAAATCAATGTAATTGAAATGTAATTAATTACTTTGGCATGTAATTGACCCCAGGTCTGTTGCCAGTGAGACGTGAAACTAGTACCTAACAAAGACAAAAAGTAGGAGAGTTGAAATATATAGATATATAGGCTTAAGTGCACTTACAATGCAATTTTCCTCATAATTAATATTTCCAAGGGCCATAACTCTTTTAAAAATAGTTCATAGGCACTGATTTTGGAACTTGGTCCGAGACATTGCTAATGTAAACCTTTGATATAATTTGATAAAAATCTGGCAAGAATAATATTTCCAAGGGCCACAATTCTTGTAAAAAAAGTTCATCAACTCTGATTTTGAGCCTTGTACCAGACATTGCTCATATAAACCTTTGATATAAATTTGATTAAAATCTAGCAAGAATTGCACACATTAGGGTGCTTACAATTCAATTTTCCATAAAAATTAATATTTCCAAGGGGCATAAACTCTTTTGTTGATTGGCACTGATTTTATAAACTGTCTGAGACATTGCTAGTATCCTTCAATATAAGTTGATAAAAAACTGTGAGAATGCTTACTTAACAGTTTTCCATTATATAACTAATATATTCAAGGGATTTAACTCTCTTAAAATTGTTGATCAGCACTGATTTTTGAACTTGTCTGAGTCATTATTGATATATATCTTTCATATAGGTTTGATAAAAATCTGGCAAGACTTGAGTTTGCTTACAAGACCAGACAGACTGAGGGAATCAGAGATTTTCTATGTCCCCCTCAATGCTTTGCACAGGTGACTACTAAGGGAGACTACAGCTGTATGTAATGGACTAACTAATTAGAATACTAAACAAAAGCATTTTTTAAAGTAAATGACAATTTTATATGTGTCCGACCAGTCTACATGTTTGTGAGATAATGTAAAACATCACCAATCTCTACAAGTCCAAAACCAAAACAAAAGTAACAACTCACCTGGCCTTTCTGTTACAATAAATTATAATATTCAGTAATGACAGAACTTTTTAGTCCATTTAGATAAACAGCTGCACCAAAAGTGCATGATACATCCATCTTATGCATATTGAAATTGTTGGGAAAATATAATGAAATATTCAAAAACGAGAAAAATGGTGTTGGAGAAAAACTTGCATGAAGATATATTTCGATGTTTAAATGATGCCGTAAATATGATTGTAAAAAGTCCCATAAGTCTACAACAAACCAGAAAATTTTCCAAATTAAAATGAGTCTACAAAAACCAATCCTAACCATAGGGTACAGTTTGTAGTAATTCGATCCAATTTGATAACAGAGCTAGTTTCTGACATGTAAAATAATTGTTATAAATCTAACGGTTAAAATACCATAAAACCTGGGAAGACAGTTCATAAAGAAAAAACTCAGAGTATCTTATTTTGACCAATTATGTTAAGTTTCAAATAAATCAATCCAGGCAAACTTGTTATGGTACAACATGTAAAAAATTACTTAAATCTGACAGTTCACCTTTCTAGCCTTTACTCTTATATTTCTGTACCTATATACTTATTTTGTCAAATGATGCACTCCAGTGCTTGTTTTTCTATCAATTTTAAGAACGTGCATGCAGAGTGAAAGAATTTATGAACATTAAAAAGCCTATTTTCTGATGCCATTAGGGCTATAACGAAAAACTTTTTATGAGCTAATTAAACAAATAGCAAGCTATACCATTTTATAAAAGGTTTGTTACAATTTGTATTTTGGCGTATTTTCACGTCATTACTGACATGTGCCTATACTTTGAAATGTTGTACAATCATCTAACATCATGTTGATAGAGCAAGTTGCAGAGATGATTGATCAATCAAATTAGTTTTGACAGAATGTTTAGACTAAGTTAAGATTTATCTAAATACCTTTTTGGACTGTCATAATGACATTGCCACCTTTGTAGAATGCTTTCATTAGTTCATTGTTCATACCACATGCATAGGGATTGGCTGCTGATGATTCATCACCAAGTTCAACATACAGAAAATGTAGGGTACCTTTAAACATAAAATAAGCAACCAATTTTATTCCCAATATAAACTGTTGACACAGAGATATGTCATCCTGTATATAATATTGAAAGTAAAATGCAAATGTTCAGTTTAAAATGGCAATACTAAGTATATCATTGACTGTGTCAGTGGTTCCCCTTAAACTGTGGTTCCGTAGCGCCTTCCAAATATTTTTGTTGTTCCTGCAGCATTAACATTGGCACACAGTGCCTTAAAAGATAATCCTGCAGTGTGTTAACTTTCATATTTAATTATGAACTGTTTATAACTTTTGCAATGAAGTTGAAGATCGCAGCTGAGAAGAAAATCGATATTACTCCAAATTACGCAATTATTGATTGACTCGTCTATCCTTTACCTGTAGTTGCCTTATCAGATGATTTAATTGCATAGATTATCAAATAGATAAATATTTACTTGGATACTTTTTTCAGTGTTCAGTCTTAGAATTAAGGGAAAAGATCGAAATACAAATACAAAACTAATTTCATGCATGGCTTTCCTAATTAATTGCCGAATTAAATATCAAATTTTCTCATTTGTCAATAACGAAAATCAATTTTAATACGACCAATGATTACGATGAAAACATGTGGTAACTTTGAATACACAACTACAAATATTTATGAATGGAAGTCATTTTACATAAAGTAAACTAATATTTATGATAAATTCAGAATGTGAATCAATAGTTTGGGTCACAATGTGAAATTTTGTTCTTAGCAAATAAAATTCGTCTTTGTCATGTTTAAAACAAGAATGTGTCCATAGTACACGGATGCCCAACTTGCACTATCATTTTCTATGTTCAGTGGACCGTGAAAATGGGGGAAAATCTCTAATTTGGCATTACAATTAGAAAGATCATATCATAGGGAACATGTATTCTAAGTTTCAAGTTGATTGGACTTCCACTTTAACAAAAACTACTTCGACCAAAAACTTTAACCTGAAGCGGGACGAACGGACGGACGGACGAACAGACGAACGAACGAACGAACGGACAGACGGACAAACAGACGGACGGACGCACAGACCAGAAACGTAATGCCCCTCTACTATCGTAGGTGGGGCATAAAAATAAATCAGTTATGTCTGATTTTGGTCCTTGCACTGGAAAACTGACGTCAATTGATGTCAATAGTTGGATATGGAAAACCCGGGGGCATATGTATAATGTCACTAGTAAATAACTTTGTTGGACATTACTTACCTGCCAAAGAAAAGATTGTGAAAAATACACACGGAAGCGATCTCGAAATGTCAAACTGCGGAAATTGGTCAGCTGTTCATTTTAGTTAATTCTTTTGTTTTTTAAAAGTTGTATTCCAAAAATTACAAACTGCTTTTAAGATAATACAATATCTTTAAGAGGAGCAGATGCACCAGACATGGACATATCTAAAGCTGTTCAGCACTGGAAGGCTCAATTGAATTTTAACTATATAAATGGACTGTGATATCAACATGATTAATGTGTTTTATATGTGTGTAAATTGATTAAATTTTATATTATGATAATTTATAAATAGTGTATATAATTTGACATCTAGCCTGTCATAAAGCTTTTAAATTCATATATTTCTGAAGGATTGTTTCACATCACAATAGTTCACTCAAAAAAAAAGGGTTACATAGTACAAACTTTCGTGCCTTCAAACATTTCTTGGGAGAACGCTGAGGCCTAAGTGTCACTTTCATGACTTCTTGAAGGCAAGACAAAATTTCTGTTTATAGTTCCTTTAAATATGATGACTACACAGACACCTACCTTCTTTATCTACAGCTATACGTTTAGTTTCTGCCACTGTATTACTGGTTCCTTCCCCTAATTTCCATTCTATCTTACACTCATTGCCTGGTACACATTTAGGTTTACCCGTACAAGATATGGAAGTTTCCCTATTCTGAAAAGCATTTACCCTTCTTTCTATTGTGTCACTAAAGCTAAAAATTACTGAAAAGACAGTCAGAAAAGTACATGCAGCAAATAAGGTAAAAAAAAACAATTAAAACACGAAATATATCATAGGATTTAACACATTTATTCTAGGGGTTATTGATGTGTAAACTGGGCCGATTAACTCAAAAATTTGTAAGGGTTCCACGGAACCCAGTGTCTCGCCTACTTTTGCTGTTAATTGCAGGCTCAACAAAAATGAGGAAAAAAAATAATAACAATATTCCTTTTGATACAATCTTTTGATTGTAAGAAGCTTCTGTCTAAGTTTGGTAAAAATCCAGGATAGTTTATTAATCTAATAAATGTTTTAAATCTTTAACTGCAGACTGTATGTGATGTTAACTGGAAGAAAAACTAAGTCCATTTATAAGTAAAATACAGATAAACAGGTACAAAATTTTAACAAAATTTCCTTCTAGATATTAGCTTTTGATCATAAACAAGCTTCTGACCAAGTTAGGTACAAATCTAGGATAGTTTAAGAAAGTTATTATAATTTTAAAAACTTTAACCACAGAGTGAATGTAATGTTAACTGGCAGAAAAACTAAGTCCATTTATAAGTTAGATACGGAAAAAATGGAATTTTGTTTTTTACAAATTTACTTCTGGATACTATCTTATGATCATAAACAAGCTTCTGTCCAAGTTTGGTAGAAATCCAGGATAGTTTAAGAAAGTTATTAAAATTTTAAAAACTTTAACCACAGAGTGAATGTTATGTTTCCTGACAGAAAAACTAAGTCCATTTAAAAGTAAAATACGGAAAAACAAGATTTTTTTTTTTACAAAATTTAATTCTGGATACTATCTTATGATCATAAACAAGCTTCTGTCCAAGTTTGGTAGAAACCAGGTTAGTTTAAGAAAGTTATTAAAATTTTAAAACTTTAACCACAGAGTGAATGTAATGTTTCCTGGCAGAAAACTAAGTCCATTTAAAAGTAAAATACGGAAAAACAGGATTTTTTTTTTTACAAAATTTAATTCTGGATACTATCTTATGATCATAAACAAGCTTCTGCCCAAGTTTGGTAGAAATCCAGTATAGGTTAAGAAAGTTATTAAAATTTCAAAACTTTAACCACAGAGTGAATATTTGTGGACGCGGCCGACGCCGACGGAATGTAGGATCGCTATGTCTCGCTTTTTCGACAAAAGTCGAAGGCTCGACAAAAACTGAAAAAAAATCTTAGGACTTTTATGTAAAGTTTGTCAGTCAGCAGCCCAGTTTACACATCAATAATCTCTAGAAAACATGTGTTTAATACTAATAATTCTTCTAGCAAACATTTGCAACTTTTTATTAACAATTTTTTCATTTGACATCAAATCCACAGTTGACATGTTGTAACTAAGGAATGAGTTGCCATATTGACTTGCTGAACTCCATAAATGTTAGATTAATGCAAAAGAATTTAAAATGAAACAACAAATACCTCAAAAATTCCTTTTTATGAAATATCATACAAATTTGGAGCGCACAAGTAACAGGATGAGTGTTTTCATTCAAAAGACATTATGTTTTGCCATGACATTAATGCGTCACAATCATTCATGAATTTGCAAGGAATTTTATCTTATATTGATTATATACATTTTTCCAAGCTCTAATGAATTATATTTTTTTGTTATACATAGACAACTATTGAATTCATGCACTTTCCCGTAAAATGCTTATGTTGTAACGTCACAGTAAGAACTGATTGTTCGATGAGGACATTCACGCCAATTGACCCCGGGTCAATCAGTGTAATTCATTCCTAAAAAACAACTCGAGATTGGTGTATTAGAATAGAAATAACAGTTTAGTTTTTTTTTTTTCAATTTCGATTTACACAAATGTACTTTGAACTCCAGGATCGAATGCATGTGTATCGTATGAATAGATCATATTCAAATCAACATGTTACAAAACTAGTTTGGCAACTTAGTCTAACGATGTCTAAACCAAGGGAAAAAATTCAAACAGACCAATTATATGCCAGTATATTTGTAGAAATGCAAATCGACATGTGTTTATGTAGGACCAATTATATGCCAGTATATTTGTAGAAATGCAAATCGACATGCGTTTATGTTGGTTACGAAAATAGTTTCAGCAACATGGTCTATCGAAGTATAAAGCAAGGGGAAAAAACCTAATGGACCACACCAATTCATGTATTTGTAGATATGCAAATGATATAAGAATTATAGTATAATTTATACTACTAAAGAAAGAGACGATTTCATTGAGCCACAACTCCTCTGAAACCATACAAAGTCGGAAATATTTGTGATATGACGTATAATTGTAGTGTTTGTACTTCCTAAATCTGTCTTTGAAACAATCTTTTTTCCACAGAAAAAGCCAATTTTTGAGAAAAATATATCCAAATTCGCAGACCGTTATCGATCTGTGTCTTATACGCTTTCGCGCATGCTCAGTTGACGTACTGTCCGCGAAATTTATAAACTCTTTGTTTCATCACTTGCCCAATTGTACCGCGATTTCGCGGGCATCTTCTAGTAAGAGTAAAAACCTACCTGCTCTTTCTACTTTGAATGGTGCAGACATTGCTGTACCATGTGAATTGGAAGCAAAACATTGATAGGTTCCAAAGTCAGCTACCATTGGTTTGGTTATAGTCAGTTCTCCTGTGTCCTTGTTCACATCTATCTGTAGGCTGGGCTGTAACACTTGACCATCTTTATACCATTCATATCTGAAATAAATATAGAATATTAAATGGCTTTTTCAATACTGCACCTTTATCAACTAGAGACACCACGTTGAAGGTTCATACAGTGTGTGTGTGTGATAATATCATATTCACTTTATTATATGCCTAAAATAGATGTTTTTCACATGACTGGTATATAACGAAGTTGTATTAAAATAAAAATTTATTTCATAAATATGAGTTTGAGAATGTTCAAAAGTTCACAATGTCACACTGGTCCGTGATTGTATATATATAGTTTGGGTGTTGACTTGTACTAATTCCGGTGGTGAATTTCTGTGTCTCCTACCCTCCTTGTGGGGAGAGTGGTGGACATCCTCTCTTGCTAATTCTCCTTAATCTTTTTTTTTATATCGTGTAGTCTTCCTTGTTTTGTACAAGGCAAGGTTGCAACCCTTTTTCAGACATAAAATTCAAGGATTTTTCCAGGATTATCAGTAGTTTTCAAGGATAGCGGTTCTTGCATCGTGGTTGAAATTGAGATTGACAAATAACATTTCAAGACCATTTGCATCAAGCGTAATCGAGACCAGGATTAACCTCTATCAAGTTGCCACATTCGTATCTTCCCACAAAATGCGCTCATGAGTACCTGTTTAACATATGGATACCAATTTTCAAGGAACGAATCAATGAGCACAAGGGAGGTAATTCAATTTGGTTTTAAACTTCTGGTATTTTAACTTTCAAGGATTTTCGCTGGATTTTTAGTTTTTTCCTGGCCTTTTCCTGGTCAAAGCACCTCCAATAAAATTCCCGGCTTTTTCCCGTTTTCCTGGGTGCGTGCAACCCTGACAAGGTTATTAATTGTCCGTAGGATACATGTAGTACATGTTTGACTGATTGTATAACACAATTCAAAGTCTAGTAAAATTGATAAAGTACACGTTTTTCTGTATGGAATAAAATATGTGTCTGTACAAATTGTGTTACAGGTGTCATACAGATTCAGGTTTTGATAATGCCTATGCAACAGTGACTGATATCAATATAATCACAGATGGCTCATACAGAATGGTTGCCATTGATTGTATTACACATAAAATGTACTTGTATTTTCTACTAAAAATGAATATAAAAATACTATGATTACAGCCTGGAATTCTGAACAGTATGTCATTCCACATATAACAGAACAATTTCTAACTAAACATTTAATTATTTTGGACTATGTGTAAATGACATGTTAACCCCATTGTTAAGTTTGTTTCATAAATATCCCATAAAGGGGAGTCAATACATTATTTCCCATTCTAATGTAATTTTTATGATTTTGATATATGTTTTATATTTAGATGAGATCTTTGCAATGTCATTAAATAAAACAGAGGCTACTGTATGTGCTGCTTTGAAAAAAATTAGGTTAAAAATTAGGAATTTTGACGAAATCTTTTAAGTTACAGAGGATTTTCACCAATTGGACTGTGGTGGATAGTTTTTCTTTTTTTTTATATATTTAAACTTACTTTGTTGCAAGGATGCCTGTAGACCTAAACCTAAAACTTACTTTGGTGGAGGATTTCCTGTAGAACTACATTTGAACATTTTAGGTGTATCATCCTCCTCTTTCATGTAATACGAATCTTGGAATGGACTTGTGATCTGTGGTGGCATCTCAGCTAAAATAAACAACACTTTCTCAGTACACTTTGCCTGCATTTATTACTGGGATGTTTAACAATGGACAAAAATGTGATATTAAAAAATTCCCATCAGGAAATGCTGCATACAAAATACAACATGTAGAATACAAATTTTTATTGTTGTGAAACCTAAAAAAGCAATGCAAAAATGTCTTGATTTGACATTAATTTATTTATGTTTTGTTTGCTCTACATATATCAGAGCAACTTAAACAAAATGTACTTCATGCAGGACATTCCCTTCTTTTTGTATCTCTTTCACCTCTATGCCTCTGCAAAAGTTCAGATTATGTAAGTCCTCTTCAATGAAAAGATGTGGTTGGATCAACATCTGACAATGAATTCCTCTCAAACACCTTGCTAGGGGCTGTCTTGAAAATTAAGATCCCAAATTTAAAACAAATAGTTGCTAAAATTTTCGTCATTTGGTCTCTGGTGGATAGTTGTTTTATTGGCAATCATACCACATCTTCTGATTTTTTATAGATAGAAGTGTGAATTATCAAAAAGGAATAATGATATAGTTACTGCATGAATATTGTTCAGAGTAGATTTTATATCGCATTAGCTCATAAGTGCTATATATATAAAATTAACAGGGAAGAACCATGTTCACCTTTTTATTGTGTAGTCAAGCTTGAAAAATAAGTTTAAAACTTCCTCTGTCACCAATTTTGAAGCTTTGCACTTTAAAGTGCAAAAAGATATATTCATTGTCACATTAACAAAAATACAAATAAACATTGATAAATGACAATACTTACGATCCGCACATTGTATCATCGATAAAATAGCAACAAAAAATAACACTGTAACTAATGTCTTCATTTTCTTTTTTAATATCGCTTCTATCTTCTTTTTAAATGTTGTCTATTAATCTGAAAATAGAATAAATTTAATATCATAACTGACAACAAAATGGAAAACTTGAAAGGTTACTTATATATGAGCTGCGTGTGATAGAAATCGACCTTATGCAAGTGCATGTATACATGTTCATGTATATCCTTTGATTGATTTTGGAACATTCAAATACGAAATAAAAGATGAATTTTGGTCAGGTTTGTAGGGTTCTTGTTACAACTCAATTTTCAAAGTTTGACTTTCTGTGGAGATTTTTTCAACCCAAAATAGGTTAACAGATGTATTGATATTCATTTGCATAAGCTCGATTTCTATCTGACACAGCTCATATGTAAATAAACACTACACACTACCATTACAATTCAGTACTACTTCAATACCATTGCAAGAGTACTATTTTTCACAGTATTGGTATCCATTTTTTTTAGTGTACTTATCATAGCAGTGCCTAACAGTGCCCACTATTTTTTATTGTATAAGCATCAATTTTTTGCAGTGTACTTATCTTAGCAGTGCCGATCAACACACGCCATTTTTCATTGTATAAGTATCAATTTTTTGCAGTGCACTTATCTTAGCAGTGCTTGTCAATGCACACTATTTTTCACTGTATAAGTATCAATTTTTTCAGTGTACTTATCTTAGCAGTTCCTGTCAATGCACACCAAGTATCAAAATTTTGCAGTGCACTTATCATAACAGCGCCTGTCAATGCACATTATTTTTCACTGTATAAGTATCAATTTTTTGCAGTGCACTGATCTTAACAGTGCCTGTCAATGCACTCTTTTTTCACTGTACAAGTATCAAATTTTTGCAGTGTACTTATCTTAGCAGTGCCCGTCAACACACACGATTTTTTATGGTAGATGTATCAGATTTTTACAGTGCACTTATCTTAGCACTAGCAGTGCCTGTCAATGCACACTATTTTTCACTGTATAAGTATCATATTTTTGCAGTGCACTTATCTTAGCAGTGCCTATCAAACTACACACTAAGTGACTTAACTTCACAAATCATAAACCCCAAATATAATGCCATAACTATTAAAGAAAGATGCAAAACATGCAACCAAGGACTTTGATTGAACAAATACTCAATTGATTTCATCACAGACAGAACTAGTATCACAAATGACATTTGAATTCAAGTTGTTCTTTGAAGGCAAAGACACCAATTTTCTGTTTTACAGATATTGTCAATAGAATTTCTTTATATGTAGAACTGAGGACAGGAGAATCTGGAAAAATTTACTTACATTTTTTATATTGATGTTGTTTTATGTTTATGTTTTTTCACATGCTCTCACTATAGTTTTATTAGTATTTACAATAAAGAATTGTGTTAAATTGATTTTTTTTATTTCAGATTATCTCCCTTTAATAAATGTGTTTTCCTAGAGGTATCATAAATAAACCGCTTCCAATGTAAGAGGTGTTCATAATAACAATAACATGTTAACGATAAAGAACAATTAGATTAAAATAATGGGGAAATTCTATAGAAAAATAGATTTTTTTCTGTAACACAGAAAGGAGCTATGGGGTCATATTTTATAGACACAATGGTCACGTCTCAGAATCTTGAGTCACTGACTTGACAATAGCATTAAAATGTGGTTGAGTTCAAATGGTTTTAAGAGCACACAAACATCCTTTCAATTATACTGTTAAACACATAATTTGAGTTATAAGTACCTGTACTGTATAATTATCACAAAGTATCTTCTGCATCAGTATTTATCAATATATCTACTTAATACATGTACTCATCATAACAAATTCTGATAGGAGCTGAAATTTTCAATTCTTAACTTACTTCTTAGGTTTACTAATTATCCGTCCTATACTTGAAAATGCATTGTACACACAATAACCCTAAAATGTCAGAGAGGTAAAGATGATTAATACACCTTGTTAACAAATTCCAGGTAAATAAAGGCATACCTGAGATAACCTGGGGATCTCTACAGGGTTAATAAGATAGTCTAGCATTTAAATTTACTTTCTTTTTTTAAGTCTCTGATAATGGAGTTGTTATAAAAAAAAGAATTATTTGTTTTTTACATTGTTTATCTACGAGATAAAAGACCTTCTTCAATACACTAAAAAATCAATAGACACGTACTTCAGAGGATTATATATACTTATTTAATCAAACATTCCGTATAAGGATGATTACATGTAAACTTCCGGTCAAAGCACTCCTGGATGAGTAAACCATGTTAATCATGTTATTGTTTATTCAGCTAGCTATTATAAACTTTTGTGTATCATATAATTACTTCTATTACATTGTCATTAATTATATAATAGGAAAACCTTGAGTCAAAACTAAAGTGCAGGATCATCAATATTAGGCTTTTAAATTGAATATTTTTGTGTGTATTGTTTCTTTAATCTGATAAACTTCTGGTTCAGTGATTAAACATAAATATAAATTACAGAGTGTCTATAATACTGTGAATATAATACCAGTGAGGCTACCAGCTGGACATGTGAAAGTGTCGCAGTCAGGTATTAACACTGAATTATATTATAGCAGTGAGGCTACCAGCTGGACATGTGAAAGTGTCACAGTCAGGTATTAACACTGAATTATATTATACCAGTGAGGCTACCAGCTGGACATATGAAAGTGTCACAGTCAGGTATTAACACTGAATTATATTATAGCAGTGAGGCTACCAGCTGGACATGTGAAAGTGTCACAGTCAGGTATTAACACTGAATTATATTATACCAGTCAGGCTACCAGCTGGACATGTGAAAGTGTCACAGTCAGGTATTAACCAGACGTGGATTTAGAGGGGGGCCCAGGCCACCCCTTTTCTGGGAAAAATTTGGTTGATTATATAGAGAATCACTGAAGCATGACTGGAGCGGGCCCCCACTTATGAAAATTTCTGGATCCGCCACTGTTAACACTGAATTATATTATACCAATGAGGCTACCAGCTGAACATGTGAAAGTTGTTATGATATTGTAACTATCATATATATTTAGTTGGCCTTATTTGTTTTGTGTGGCCTATTATATGTGTTTACATTGTGTACAAAATTATACACATTGTGTTACAACTATGCAGTTTAGAAATCACTGGAACAATCATTGATACTCATGGAATGATTAGAACTTTCTATTTCACTTACATAACATTTCCAGAATGATCATAACAGAAGATGCGACAATTTAAATTTCTAGCTGTTTGTCCTAGAAGTTTCCATTTGAGTATATATATAAGTATGCAGACATAGATAGACTTGGACATCGATAGACATCAACATTCTCAGCAGTTGGATTGACACTTTTATTTACTAACAACATCATACTAGATTGTGACCAATTGGATATAACATTCTGTGGATTCCAAGAAGTTTTCCCGATAAAGAAAAGATAAAAGATTGGACATATATTTTGACAGTTAAGTTGACATTTCTCTTTGTGTAATACTTCTTGTAAACTAGTGTATAATAAATCTTGTTAAATTTTATTATTGATTTGTGTCTTTTGTTGGCTACAAAAAAGGCGATTTTTCTGTTCATAACAAAGTGTCATAGACAGGTATTAACACTGAATTATATAATACCAGTGAGACTACCAGCTGGACATGTGAAAGTGTCACAGTCAGGTATTAACACTGAATTATATTATACCAAGTCATAAATCTTCATGTGACTCAAGGTTGTATAGATATAAATTACAGAGCGTCTATAACACTGTGAATATAATACTGGTGAGGCTACCAGCTGGACATGTGAAAATGTCAGTCAGGTATTAACACAGAATTATATTTTACCAGTAAGGCTACCAGCAGGACATGTGAAAGTGTCTCAGTTAGATATTAACACTGAACTATATTATACCAGTGGGGCTACCAGCTGAACATGTGAAAGTGTCACAGTCAGATATTAACACTGAATTATATTATACCAGTGAGGCTACCAGCTGGACATGTGAAAGGTCTCAGTCAGATATTAACACTGAATTATATTATACCAAGTCATAAATCTTCATGTGACTCATAGTTGTATAGATATAAATTACAGTGCATCTATAACACTGTGAATATAATACCAGTGAGACTACCAGCTGGACATGTTAAAATGTCACAGTCAGGTATAAACACTGAATTATATCATACCAGTGAGGCTACCAGCTGGACATATGAAAGTGTCACAGTCAGGTATTTACACTGAATTATATTATACCAGTGAGGCTACCAGCTGGACATGTGAAATTGTCACAGTCAGGTATTAACACTGAATTATATTATACCAGTGAGGCTACCAGCTGGACATGTGAAAGTGTCACAGTCAGGTATTAACACTGAATTATATAATACCAGTCAGGCTACCAGCTGGATATGTGAAAGTGTCACAGTCAGGTATTAACACTGAATTATATTATACAAAGTCATAAATCTTGATTTGCCTCATGGTTTAGTAGATATAAATAAAAGAAAAGTTTCAGGCAGTTTTGTATTGCTTCTATATATTATGGTGAGATGTCTGGCAATCTATGACAATATTCTGTCTAGTCTCGTCTGAACTCCCCCACGATTACAGAGCGTCTATAACACTGTGAATATAATACTGGTGAGGCTACCAGCTGGACATGTGAAAATGTCAGTCAGGTATTAACACAGAATTATATTTTACCAGTAAGGCTACCAGCAGGACATGTGAAAGTGTCTCAGTTAGATATTAACACTGAATTATATTATACCAGTGGGGCTACCAGCTGAACATGTGAAAGTGTCACAGTCAGATATTAACACTGAATTATATTATACCAGTGAGGCTACCAGCTGGACATGTGAAAGTGTCTCAGTCAGATATTAACACTGAATTATATTATACCAAGTCATAAATCTTCATGTGACTCATAGTTGTATAGATATAAATTACAGAGCATCTATAACACTGTGAATATAATACCAGTGAGGCTACCAGCTGGACATGTGAAAGTGTCACAGTCAGGTATTAACACTGAATGATATAATACCAGTCAGGCTACTAGCTGGACATGTGAAAGTGTCACAGTCAGGTATTAACACTGAATTATATTATACCAGTGAGGCTACCAGCTGGACTTGTGAAAGTGTCAGTGTCAGGTAATAACACTATAATAAAATACCAGTGAGACTACCAGCTGGACATGCGAAAATGTCACAATCAGGTACATGTATTAACACTGAATTATATAATACCAGTGAGGCTACCAACTATACATTTATGTACGTTTCGGCGATAAAGTGTATCGTCAGGTAGTAGGTATTCCTATGGGCACTAACTGTGCCCCTTTAATAGCAGATTTATTTCTATATTGCTATGAATCTCAGTTTATGACCAAACTCAGTAAAGACCCATCATTGTTATATTTAGTTGATACATTCAACAATACCTACCGTTATCTGGATGATATTTTTCGTTAAATAATCCAGAGTTCTCTAAATATACTTCCAAATTTACCCAAAAGAACTTACTTTAACTAAATCTAACATAAACAGCAGCAGTTGCCCTTTTCTAGATTTAGACATTTCAATTTCTAACGGAAACTACATACTAAAATTTACGACAAAAGAGACGATTTTTCATTTCCTATTGTTAATTTTCCATTTTAGACGGCGATGTGCCTTTGGCTCCATCATACGGTGTTTATATATCCCAACCTCGCTCGGTATGCCCGTGTGTGTTCTGATGTCATAGATTTTAACGAACGTAATCAATGCATCACTGGGAAATTATTGTGTCAGGGATTTCGATACCATAAATTACTTAAAACTTTTACTAAATTCTTTCATAGATACAAAGATTTGATTAGTAAATTTGGCTGTACCTGTAGAAAACTTATTAAAATGGTATTTCACATCCTAAATTTTACGGTAATATTGTACTTAAAGCGAGGAAATCACTATGTGATCCGTGTAAACTCATCGAACCTTTAAACAAACTTATAAGTAAGGGTTATCGTACCAATATTGTAATTAGATCTCTGAATATAGTTTACATTGGCACTAATATCGATTTTGTCATTAGCAAATTAAAACATAACTAAGTTGTATCTTCTTTTGAGGCGGATGTTTAGAGACACACACACGTTAATTTTATCTCTTAAGAAGTAGCTCCTCACTATCCTACTACCTGTCGATACATTTATTTTGGCATTGCACAAGTCATGTCTTCTCTGACTGTTCATGACGTTAAAATACTAAATCCCTGGGATGTGTTTTAGTTGATTTTAGTCTCTGATGCATGATTTTTATCATTAATTGTTTTTGGCTTTTAACTAGCTGTCAGTAACTGCAGTACTCTCAAATCGTACTTTCTTGTTAATTCGACCTGTTGATACTATTTTTAATACTTTTTGTTATTTTATATTAATATGGATCTTGTCTGTATACCAGCTTTGATTATTTGGAATATGTACTAATTTTCACTTCTTCGTACTACATTTGTATTAACATCAAGATTATTCTCCTTTAATCTGTACAGGGAAGTTTTATTGTTGATATTTACCCTTATGTATCTAGTGTTAAATTAGGTATTTATATGACAGACCTTTCTTGGTATTCCTAATTATTGGAAGATTTTATATAGACAGAAAAGTATACCTAAAACGACAAAGTTATTTTTCATTTACCTGTATATATTATGAAAACCGGTTTTTCAAAAGTGATTATTTTCTAAGGGTTTAATATTTCGCGGTAGTGTTTTGCTATGGCTTTATTTGGACTTGTTTGTTTGCTTTTGGCCTTGAATGTTTGTCCCTAATATTTTATTAACTATGTATTTACTTTCAGGTATCACAGATCGAATTTATTCGTTCATAGTGTGTTAATTTACGTTTTGATTGAGTTAAGCCTTCCAATTGATGTTTTATCGTGTGTTTTCTATGTTGTGATGTTATACTATTGTTTCAGAAAAAGGGAGAAGGTTTGGTACCATTAAACGTTTAATCCCGCTGCAAATGTTTGCACCTGTCCTAAGTCAGGAATCTGATGTACAGTAGTTGTCGTTTGTTTATGTAATTTATACGTGTTTCTCGCTTCGCGTTTTTATATATACTAGACCGTTGGTTTTACCGCTTGAATGGTTTTACACTAGTACTTTTGGGGCCCTTTATAGCTTGTTGTTCGGTGTGAGCCAAGGCTCCGTGTTGAAGGCCGTACATTGACCTATAATGGTTTACTTTTATAAATTGTTATTTGGATGGAGAGTTGTCTCATTGGCACTCACACCACATCTTCCTATATCTATGTGAAAGTGTCACAGTCAGGTATTAACACTGAATTATGTTATACCAGTGAGGCTACCAGCTGGACTTGTGAAAGTGTCAGTTTCAGGTATTAACAATGAATCATATTATACCAGTGAGGCTACCAGCTGGACATGTGAAAGTGTCACAGTCAGGTATTAACACTGAATTATATTATACCAGTGAGGCTACCAGCTGGACTTGTGAAAGTGTCAGTGTCAGGTATTAACACTATAATATAATACCAGTGAGACTACCAGCTGGACATGTGAAAATGTCACAATCAGGTACATGTATTAACACTGAATAATATTATACCAGTGAGGCTACCAGCTTGACATGTGAAAGTGTCCCAGTCAGGTATTAACACTGAATTATATAATACCAGTGAGGCTACCAGCTGAACATGTGAAAGTGTCACAGTCAGGTATTAACACTGAATATATTATACCAGTGAGGCTACCAGCTGAACATGTGAAAGTGTCACAGTCAGGTATTAACTCTGAATTATATTATACCAGTGAGGCTACCAGCTGGACTTGTGAAAGTGTCAGTTTCAGGTATTAACAATGAATCATATTATACCAGTGAGGCTACCAGCTGGACATGTGAAAGTGTCACAGTCAGGTATTAACACTAAATTATATTATACCAGTGAGGCTACCAGCTGGACTTGTGAAAGTTTCAGTGTCAGTGTCAGGTATTAACACTATAATATAATACCAGTGAGACTACTAGCTGGACATGTTAAAATGTCACAGTCAGGTATAAACACTGAATTATATCATACCAGTGAGGCTACCAGCTGGACATATGAAAGTGTCACAGTCAGGTATTTACACTGAATTATATTATACCAGTGAGGCTACCAGCTGGACATGTGAAATTGTCACAGTCAGGTATTAACACTGAATTATATTATACCAGTGAGGCTACCAGCTGGACATGTGAAAGTGTCACAGTCAGGTATTAACACTGAATTATATAATACCAGTCAGGCTACCAGCTGGATATGTGAAAGTGTCACAGTCAGGTATTAACAATGAATTATATTATACAAAGTCATAAATCTTGATTTGCCTCATGGTTTAGTAGATATAAATAAAAGAAAAGTTTCAGGCAGTTTTGTATTGCTTCTATATATTATGGTGAGATGTCTGGCAATCTATGACAATATTCTGTCTAGTCTCGTCTGAACTCCCCCACGATTACGGCGTTGAATGCACAGATTATAGCATGGGCAATGTGTATCAAATAATTACATTCAAACCAGTGATACGGATTGTCGTGAACTAGTAGTGTGGTGCTGCTTTTTGCTTCGATTTGAAAATCTCATTGTGACTTTGCGATGAAAACAACAAAAATGTTATGTTCCTTTGCCTTTTAACAGCCCGGGACTATGTGAGATTAGTTTAGAGTTTAAATTCTGAGAATTTGAGATGAAAACAACAATGTCATATTGCTTTTGTTTTGTTTTTTCTTATATTGTCATCATTACAGCAACATTTGATTTTTCTGAATTGTTTCTTCAAATGATTGTTGTCAATTATTGTATGCTACAAATACATGCATATATTCTGTATATCATACTAAATAGATATTTTTATATATAAAAATAAGGAGATGTGGAATGATTGCCAATGAGACCAAACTTGTATTCCACCAGAGATCAAATGACATCAATGTAAGTCATGATAAGTCACCGTACAGCTTTCAACAATGAGCAAAACCCATACCATATAGTAAGCTATAACAGACCCCAAATGATAAAAAGTAAAACAATTCATACAAAAAAACCAGGAGTCTGATTTATTTACAAAACAATAATCAAATTACAAATATGAGAGATAGCGACCAACAGCAACCACTGAATTACAGGCTCCTACTTGTATGCAAGTGTATCTATAATAAAGTCACTTTTGAACTTTGTGGATGCCTTACATGAATACAATGAGATGTGTATGGTATAAATCAATGAAACACTCAAGCACTAGCTTTTATCTCATCTTTAAAATAAATTTACATTTAAATTAAATATTCAAATGAAGATTTAAACTCAAAGCTAATCTGACAATATAATATGTGGCTGTTAAAATCCTTCAGCCCAGTGATTTTATATTTACACAAATTAAGTTAAAAGTGTTTTCTACATTTTGAAGCTGACTTAGCAGTTATATATACATCAATTTATAAAACCTGTTCATCCATATCAAAATTTTTAATGTTCTGAAAAATACAAAATGTATTTACTAATTCAGATCTTTTTTTAATTTAGCCCTAAAAATGTGAACTCTACAAATTTGTGGTTACAAATTTTTAGTATAAATTTTTTTAACATTTAGTTAAAAGATTTTCTAAGAAGATAGTTTCATTCATAAAAGAAATGTAAACATTACTGACCTTAAATTACACCACCACCTGAACAATAATATACCCTCAAGATGTTATCCAAAAATATATGCACAAAAAATTCCTATGTGACATGTACAAACTGTAACAATTGACATACAGCTCAGTAAATCTTCAGTGTATCTACATACCCATGACATTTCAGTACTTAATAAGCCATTGTTTATTGACTCTCACATATTTACATTCATGAATATTCATTATCACAGTTGAGCCAATAATTCTCAAGACAAACAATTCTGTATCGATTAATGTGCCAAACATGGTCATGCTGCAAACATGAAATTGACAAATACAATAAAATTTAGGGTGGAAAATCAATTTCCTTGGGGCAATTTTAATTACAATTCTTGTTTGGCATGTATGGCTTTTGGTAACTTGAAGAGTGTGTATGGCAAAATCAATAAATCTATGACACTTTTTTTTTTAATTTGAAGTCTGCTTGCAGCTTCTTTTTCAATGTGAACTGTTTTCTTTGAACAATTTATGGATGCTTTACATGTTTCCTATTGAAAACAGTTTAAACACATTTTATAAATGTATAGCTGTATTCATAGTTAGTTATCCACCGTGATTTGGAGGAGCCAGGCATTACAATATAATAATAGCTAGTGGTCTCAGCTAGCCCAAAAAAGAGGGGGCCCAGCTCCCCTCAGCCCTTTCTATGCCCTTGTAGTCATGCACTATGAAGGAAAATATAAAAAGACATTATTAACTTATTCAATGACAATATTAAAAGAAAAGCATTTGAATTTTAAGACCCTTAACTATCCTCTGGGGAGACTTTCACTGTAAGCTGATTACACAATACTAAAGACCATATTATCCTAATGTAGCGATCAATAATTTGACACAATGAAATCGACAAAAACTGCCTTGTAAAGGGACTTCTATGGCTACAGTGTCACTTCTCTATTTTAACAGCATGTCAAAATTGTTCAATATATTTTAATTCCAGTTAAGTGTGGGTGTCTTTTACAAACCTGACTGTGTTGAAATTAAGTGTTAGTGCTAAGTATGGGTGAAATTGAGACAAGTTGATAATTGGACAATTTCTTTGATAGATGTGATAAGCCAATGTAAGTTCTAGGTGACAAAAGAATTTTGAGTCAACCTTCACAAATAAATTGTGTTTTATGGTTTTAAAATCTTAATACTAATTTAAACTTCCCATTGTAAGTCCTGATAACTAAAGGACAAGGTCGTTTAACAACTACATGTACACCTTAATTCTTATCCTTGACACTGGTTGCATTTTTTTAACGCAATATGAATATACATACAATACATGTGCATCTTTTACAGGTTTTATGATACATCATTTTATTTCCCAAATGAACGTCAATATCTATCAAGGTACACTTTGAAAGGACCTCTTTAACCCTTCCCAACTGTTTGAAAGGATCTAACTTACCAATCATATGACAGGACCCTTATCTTCTAAATCGTTTGAAAGGACCTTACCCTTCCCAATCATTTGAATTTGGACCTTACCCTTCCCAATCGTTTGAAAGGACCTGTAACCTTCCCCATCAATCCCTCTGCTTAGTAGAAGGTCTCCTTCGTATTTGTGAAGTTTGCTAAATGGGACCAGAACTGTTGTAACACTCAAATTAGGGGTAATAACCTCTGTCAGAGCTGATCACATGACTGGAAGCAAGATCATACAATTTTTTTCTTTTTCCACTCAATTCAAAATTTAACTATGTTCTACATTATGTATTTTAAAATTTTGAATTGCAATTATGTACCATAAATTGGTGTACATGTATGAAACCTTTTTTTGTATAATAAGAATTTTATTAATCTAATCAAGAACCCATAAAGGCAGAGCTCACACTACTTCAGAATCATAGGAGAAGTGACTTCTTTTGAAACTGATAGGGAGAAGTGGTGAGATTTGAAAGAGAAGTGCTCCTTGAGCTGCGCTACAATGTTTTGATTTTACTATAGTATAAAGGGTCATATGTAAATAATGTTCTTTTAATATTGTTCAATTCATATCTGAGTATACAATTAAATTAACAGTTCAAATTCAAAGTTAAGTTAAGGTTCTTGTGAGAAACTACCAACTAAATATCTAGCACTAAAAAGATTTTTTTTTTATGTCAAAAAGGTAAAGAAATTATAATATATGAATTACAATTCAATTAAAACTATCTTGTTTATCATGTTATGAAATTCAGTGTTTCTCATCAAAAGATATACAAAGTTAAGCTGGGCCATAATATATTGATATTAGTAGTTAAGCAACTTTAATCAATATTTTGAAACAATCCATATAAATTATATGGAATTATATACATTAATCAATTAGATCTAACCAAAAGTCTGTTAATGCGTGTGGAATGCGTAATTTTTCCTTTTGGGATCAATATTCTTCTGTCAGCTTTTCCATTCATGCGTCCGTAGTTATTATTGTAAAAATACGGATTTCGGTCATAGCTGGTCCGGTTCCGATCCGTAGTTAGTAAACGATTAATGGCGGACCAAGAAAATTTACAAAAATAAACGATGTTTGACAAGCTATTTGGAAAGGAATATGACATTTTAATGCAATAAATGGATTAAACATTTACTGAGGCAACTTTTATCACTTTCAAATGAAGTAACAAACTTATTTTGCCACGAAAGTTAGATTGATGTACGCTCTCTGAGTAACAAGTACCGAAGTGCATGCAGTGATAAAAGTTGTCTTTTATGAAAAATAACCTGCTACACACTATAAAGTCAATGCTTAAACCTGTTTTCTTAAGAAAATGAATCGTTTATGTCTGAATTTCTTTAATAATCAATAAAAAATTGATGTTTTATCAACTTGGTAAAAATTGAAAATGTCCGATGACGAAAGCGACTGAAAGCGAGTATCGTAAACAACAGGGCGACTTGTTTTCGCTTTTGAGGGTCGGGCAAAGCGAAGTGACGGACGGAAAGCGACTTCTTCGCCCTAGTCGCCTGGTAGCGTGAGCCCTGTAAAGGGCATCATTTTACAACAATATTATGCACAATATGATTGGAAAAAGAAAAACAAGAACCTAATATAATATTATCATGTTATACTGCTTTGTATAAATCACATTTTAAAAGTTTTCCCTATTAATGTCTGTCTGGGAATATAGAGGAACACATAAAGTAAATATAAATTACTTTGTAAGATTAAAATCTGTCATACCAAATATCTATGAACTTGTTTGGCCATCACCCATACAAAGTTATCTCCCTTGAACTCTATGTGTACCTCCCCTGGTTATCTCCCTTGAACTCTACTTATACCTCCCCTGGTCTACTAATCTATACATGCAATAAATCTATTAACAAACCATATCTCAATCATTACTCCAATTGTCTTTTAATCATACAATTTTCAATTATAATAATAGAAACTGAGCACATTTAATTAATCATCTTTATTGTAAATCATTGTTTTGTTTGTCAGATGAATACAGATTTTAGTTTCCATCAGTGTGATTAATGGATGAGTATGAAAGGGGTATCTGCCGTTACTAATTTATAGGGCATATGCACACTACAAATTGGCCATTAAAGTTAATTCATATGAATCCATCAATGGACTGTTAATTATTAAGTGGTGTGACGCTTAAATATCAAATTACGTTTCACATGCACTTTTGTTTCAGGAAAAGTAAATTTTTGAATAATTTCAGATAGTGATCAGCATATTTGTTTTTTTCACTTGTATCTATAGTTTTGGATGACCGTTCTGTGAACTATAGAGTTCACTTTCTAGTCCTACGGTCTCTGTGGATAGCTCATACAATAAATGTCAGAAAATATATATACAAATTTTTGAAGGAGCTTAAGCTAGCTTTAGGAACAGGAAGAAACAGAAGGTTTATGGAGCATTTTCTCCTATTCTGCAGCGAGGGCAAATATATTTTATATTTTCAGACATAGTAATATTCATATTCTTTTTATTCTGCAATTTAACTTTGATTCTTAAAAGATTTTTTTTTTTATTCTAAATCATTTATCAAATTAATATTACTCAATTACTGTAAGCTTGAATTATGCAGTAACAATATGAAAAAGCACAATTTTTTGGTGTACATGTTTTTGGTACAATAGATTGCGGATCTCCATACAAAATTTTCATTCCATATCCACTAAATTATGTCTTTAATCAAAAACCAACTGAAAAGATGTGAATGTTTAGTGACTTCAAATTAACAAAAATATTACCTTAATATACATGTAATTGACCCCTTCAGAATATATCCATCTGTGCTACATCCAAAAAACAGTACTGTTTCCCATGTAATTAAAAACTTGTCAATTATAACAATTCTAGACTTCTTTTTTAAATATTCTCCCAGACTGCATCTTATTTTTTTTTTCTACTTTTTGAAAAATATTTACTCTTGGACAATGATGGGCTTTAATTGACAGTTAAACAATAACGATCGACAGTGAAGATAGATTGGGTTATAGAGATAGACCGTAACTGAAGTAATTAAATATACCAACTATAATTATGTTTTCCCTGTAGGCAGTCAGATCTAACTTGTCAATTCTAGGAAGTTACCAGACAAATATGGACTAGTTATTTCCTATTAAATTATCTTCTGTAATTTACTGTGTTAATTATATCTTTTTTCATACCGGATGTAGCAGTGGGTTAGAAGAAAAGTGTCTGTTTTTCTGTTTTAGAATTGTTTTTTTAATTTACAAACTCATTTCAGCAGTTCCTGTCAATTTTGTTTGACATAAGGCCAAAAACAAATATATGTCTGTTTACGGTTACCCGACCGACCCTACTTTTGAGCACCGACCCCAAGTCATTTTATTTCCGTCGTAAAGTGAAAAATAAACTGAACTCGTGTCAAAAGCGAAGTTAGTGTTGCCAATAATATAAATCAATTGCCTGATACATCTCAATGTTCACAATCGTGAATATGACAGCTGTTTTAAGGAAATTCGCAACTCGTGTAATGAAATAAACACTTTGCCACCATTTTTTTCCCCAACCAATAACCAAGGGAAATAATCCAATCATTAAAATAACGGGTAAAATCGCCCCATGATCAACTAGGACCACGACAAGATGAAACAGCATGACAAAAAATCATGTCACAAAAAATAAAATGAAAAAATAAAATAAAATGGAAATACCGACCTACCTACCCTATTTTTTTGAAGTATGTAACCTTAAACAGACATATATTTTTTTTTGGCCTAAAGAAAAAGAAAAATGACATCAAACCAAAGTTAGGAGTGATACTAGTAAAAATTCTATATCATACATGTATATGTAGCTTCATTAGTGTGCCCGTGCCCACTGACACCCCCACCCCCTAAATCTTCCTCTAAAAATATACTTAAAATGTTAGTAATGCATAAAATGAATAAAAGATTAAGTTATATGAACAGCCCATACTTCACTCCTTGACCCAACCAATTTTCTTGGTTCACTTGAAGTCATTCCCTAAATCACACCTATATTATATATATAATTCTATGTGGTCTAATTATCACTAAGAATTCATTCAAAACCACTACTGCTGAAAGCAGATCAATTAGAGGTAGACATACCTACTGATGCCAGTATTCAATTTGAATCATTTTAAGGATTTACTTTATAAAATGAGGTATTTAATTAAGAAATAGTAAGAATCTAAAGTCATTAATGTATTGGTCACTGAACAATGATGGAAAGCAATTTACAATATTCCACAAAGGATGGAAACAATATTGAACTTACCAAATTAGAATTATCCTTTTACAGTCTAAATCCAGTAATTATTCCTTGCGGAAATAAATTAGAAAATAGAAATTATCTATTGAGTCAATCTACACAATAAGACAACGTAGTGTAATGCCGTCTACGTCACTTCTTATCCAATCAATGAATCAACGATGGTTTCCCAGGATTCTCACGAGAACATCTGACACACTCCCAATTTCACATATATTTGGATTCTCTATCAATTATGATGGTTTTCAATTAAATTTGATCTTTGTAAAACTATTTCATTACATACCCATTTTACTCCATGGAAATCATCTGCGTGTTTCACATGTTTTATCTTTATATAATGTTCAAATATTTAGATGCTAATTATATCAGACATCTAAATGTCATCGGAGCATCAAATTGTTGTTGAATTAAATTTAAATCTCAGGGAGAAAAAGCACATTAGGTTTAAAGTTATAGTCTATTTAAAATCCACTAACTACAATCATCAAACTTCTTATTCTATTTTAATTCATCTATTTAATGTTATTAACTTAGAAAGTTAACTGTCCTGTCCTGGCATCTTTCTTACTTGTAAAAGGATTTTGACTTTTAAAATATACTTTCAGACTTAAACAACAGGACACTCCCACACATAAATGTGCAATTACCATGTTTGGGCCAGGAAAATACATGTATGTGTAATGAGAGAATTTCCTAAGGCTAAATTCTAAAACTTCCTTAATGCAATGGACAAAAACAGTATAAATGAGAGATATTCAAGGAATTCTAATCAGAAAGAACAAAGAAATTAAAGGAATTAAAATTGATGATACAAAATATCTAATCTCCCAATATGCAGATGACACACCAATAATACTTGACGGTACTCCTAAATCTCTAGATGCATCTCTTTGCTTACAGCAAAAATATGCTGAAATGTCTGGTTTCCATAAGAACCTGGACAAAACAAAGGTGGTGTGGATAGGCAAAAAGAAATATAGTCAAGACACAATGTGTGTAACAATGTGTGTAAAATGGGGATTGGAATGGGGTTCCAGTAGGTTTACACTTTTCTGTCAATTTGCATGAAATGGAATTGTTGAATTATGGTCCAAGAATAAAAGAAATTGAAAATATAATAAATTGCTTAGCCGAGCGCAGCTGGATACGACCGCAGAGGGTCAACCCTGAACAGTTGGGGCAAAAATGGACACAATATTCGTGCTTGATACAGGTCTGAATTTGGATTGTAATTAAATATTTGACACATAATATGTTTCTGACACAGAATAACTATAGTCAAAGAACTTAGAATTGGTTATATGATTTGAATTTATATTTAATTTTTTGCTTTTGTGCAATACACTATGCTGTTGCGAATTGACCCCCCTGCCCCCCCAAAAAAAATTACCCCCCTTTTTTTTGGGCTTTTTATGCAATATACTATGCTGTTGAGAATTCAGGGGTCAATTCGCAACAGCATAGTATATTTTTTCACCTCCCCCCTTTTTCCAAAAAAAAAAATTCTTTCCCTCAAGATATTGTCATATTGTCATAATCTCAATTCAAATTTTCAATGGAGTTTGCAACCAAAATTACACATTTAAATACATCATAAAAGTCTTAAAATAAGAAATGACATACATAATCATTAATATACCTTAATCAGCATTTTTAATAGTAACTTCTAAAAATAAATTGACAGTTAATCACCTCAAGACAATACACCATTTCTTTATACATAATTTAAAAGCAGTGTAAGGGAGGAATTTCAAACGTTATGTTTGAATTACCTCCCTTACACGGCTTTTAAATTATGTATAGTACTTAAGTAATTGTCCATGAACCAAGAAACCCTTGTTTTTCCCCTTTTTTTGCCCCTAATTCCTAAACGGTTTGAGCCATAACCCCCCAAAGCTAATCCTAACCTCCCTTTGTGGTATGGAAACTTGTGGTATAATTTCAGAGAGATCCATACACCGTTCCACAAGTTATTGTCTGGAAACTAGAAAAATGCTTATTTAGGTCCCTTTTTGGCCCCTAATTCCTAAACTGTTGGAACCATAACCCCCAAAATCAATCCCAACTTTCCTTTTGTGGTTATAAACCTTGTGTTTAAATTTCATAGATTTTTATTTACTTATACTAAAGTTATTGTCAGGAAACCAAATGTCTTCGGACGAAAAATCCAAATTTCAGTATTTTTAATTGTTTTTTATATTTTGCTTCGTTTTTTTTTTTTTTTTTTTTTTATTTATTTATTATTTTCTCTTCTGTCTTTTCTTTTTCTCTAAAATATGGTTCTTTCTTTATTGAATATAAAAATAAGGAGATGAGGTATGATTGCCAATTAGACAACTATCTACCAATGTTCAAATACAGTGGATGTAAGCAATTATAGGCAACCGTACGACCTTCAACAATGAGAAAAACCCATACCGTATAGTCAGCTATAAAAGGCCCAGACATGAAAAATATACAAAATAATTCAATTGAGAAAACTAACGGCCTTATTTGTAACAAAATAATTAACAATAAACAAATATGACAGACATGAACCAACAACAACCACTGAACTACAGGCTCCCAACTTGGGACAGGCACATAAAGAATTTGGGGGTTAAACATGTTTGTGAGCGCTCAACCCTCCCCCTAACCTGGGACAGTGGTGAAACAGCACAAACTATAAAAATCAGTTGAAAAAGCCTTAACTCATCAGATCATACAAAAAATGAACAATACTTTGGAAATAATGGATACATAATAATATAGTAATGTATATTTCAGAATTTAGAACACTCACAATTACTAACTAGTTCTATTAAATATACAATCTAATGTTTAACGAGGCCGGGATAAGGTACCGGTACTTTCTGTATCTAACTAACAAATGTTAAAATTTTCAATAAAGTAGGATCATGATGATGAAATTTAAAAAAAAACAAAAAAACAAACAAAACAAAAATGAGAGAAAACAATTTTAAATGGGGACATGTTAGTACTTTTAGAAATAGATAAAGCCTGCGTTCTCCCAAGGCCATTATAGCACAATGACACAATTAATACACCATAGTGCTATCTAAAAAGATTTTCTGATGGAATGCATCATTAAAGTGGTGCTATGATTTTAGGGAAATTATGGCTTTTTTAAATCCTTTCCCATTGTGATATTTGTGAAGTACAGTATACCTTTATCAAATTCAAATGCATACTGTAGAACCATGGATCAGTTTCCATGTACATTTTGTTTTGCAAAAAAAATACTTACTAAACTTTTTAGAATTACAGTACAGTCAAACCTACATGTAGCTGCTATTAAGGTCACTTTTATTAAGTGAAAACCTATCTTGTCATGTGACCCACTTCTTGTTCCACTGTAGCAACAAATACCTATGCATTTAGAATCTCAATTCAAAAGACACCTCTCTTATAACATCAGTTTTCTTTGGCTCAGATGCTGACCTTTATATACAGGTTTGACTGTACTTGAGTTTCGAATCATTGTTTTGTTAAATTAATGTTTGACATTTCTATCGACATAAAATGTTTGTTAAATAATCAAAAATAACAATTACACCTATCAAGGGACTATCAAATTTTGACTTGTTTTTTATAACAGAACTGATTAGTTTTGCAACATATAGAATTGGCTTCAACACACCAGTTCATATACAATGATTACATTGTTGTATATGGACTAATAAGTAGATCAAAAGACTAACTAAGCAGAGTTCACGTGTTTTTCTGCATCTAAATAAAGAAAAAAGGATATTTGTAGCTTTTATACTAGCAAGGATACGATCAATCAGAAATTTATGAAATAGGTCTATCGGTGTATAGACTATATGTAAAAATTGGCAAACAAATGCAGTTTTCACTTTCAATATGTAAGTTCATCCAATTATGTAAACTTCGTATTAAACAAAGTTCAATTCATCAAAAAGATGGAGACAACTAAAATTGCACATAATTCACTATTTACATTCTGCAGAAAATGTTGCACCAATTTTGAAATGACATTAAATATTACATATAATAGCATGAATAGTAAGTTATGAAAATTTATACCTTCAAATTATTATCATATTTTTTTTCACCACCACAATATGGGTAATACAGAAGATAACATTTTTTATTCAAAGGTTACTTACAGCAACTAAATCCAGGAGTTTTAGATGTTTTTCAATCATTTTGTTCAAATTCAATGCATAAGACAAAGAAAGACAAAAGGAACAGACAGATCATTAAATAATCTGATTATATGACAAGTCAAATCTCTTTTAAATTTATTGATTGATGTACAATACCCTAAGGGGACATAACTCCATGTTATTTCACATCTGTTTAATTCAATGTTTTCTATTATCCATAAAATGACATAATTTAATATTGAATGATTGTTATGGTGGATATTGAATGATTGTTAGATTGTTATGGGGGACAGGTGATAATCATTAACAGGTGATTTAGAAAATTACAGTCTACAATTTACAGTTCTTAGTCTGTAATTTCCAAATTGACAAGATATTTATATTATACTTGACCTTAAATTTAGATGCTGATCCAAGATTTTGAGCATGGGGACCCTTAAATTATACAGTTTGTAGAAGATATTTAAATAAAGCATTTTCGATATTTAGTTTTGAAAAAGAAATTGACAAAATTTTAAGAAAAATAATAGTTTTGAGAATATTAATTATATACACTTGTAGAAATTCTCCATGATATTATTCAAAGGGCTTTTCATAACTTGGAAATGTTATTGCAATTTTATTTGAATTTCAAGTATAAACTAATTATTTAGAGTACTGACTGTGGAGAAATCCTCATATCAAGCTGAACGGAATAGTAAATCTTTTGACAAGGTACATCAGATCATATCATGTATATTTGACCTGGGAATTTGACAACTTTTTGTATGAATTCATAAACATAAATATAATAACTTCAATATTTACCTCTTTAGTACCCTTCAAGTCAAACAAAAGGTCTGAATAAATTGCCTATAAACACATTAAACTTTTCCTTGTGTACTGCAGATCTCCACTAAATCTTGGGTTGCACTAATGACAGGACGATTGCCGGATAGTGACAGGACGGTTGACGGATGAGATATAAATAGTCATAACTTTTTGTTATTCGGTGGATTTTTAATATTTGCAGACCTTAGAGATATTAAACTATATTTTATGAAAATAAAACAAAAAAGTGAAAAAATATTTTTGACCAAATAAAGTTGACGGACGGTATTCACACTCGCCGATATACGCTATACATATATTCAACTGGTCCACAAGAAGTGTTAATATCTCTTTGTTTTAAAATATTTGTTCATGAAATTCAGGAATCTGTGAGATTTATAAATATTTCATACGAAAATATAAACTTCATAGTAAACAAAATGTTTTCTGCAAAAAGTTGACCGGACGGAATTCACATTCACGATATATGCTGTAAATTTATTGAAAGTATCGATACAAGTGTTAATATCTCTTTTCTTTAAATATTTGTCCATGAAATTCAGGAATCTGTGAGATTTATATATATTTTATACGAAAATATAAACTTTTAGTAAACAAAATGTTTTTCTGCAAAAAGTTGACCGGACGGAATTCGCATTTGCCGATATATGCTGTAAATTTATTAAATCGAGACAAGTGTTTATATCTTTTTTTTTCCTTTTTAACTTCTTCATTAAACCAAGAAATCTTGTTAAGTTTTGCCTTTTTTTACTGGAGGTGGACTGTCAGTAAGAAGTATCTGATGATCTTGACTGACACCATTATCAGCAAACCTCAATCTCTTAGTAGATTTCGTGTTGATACAGCCGTCTGTTAAGGTGTTTTAACTTAGCTAGTGTTTTCAACTTGGCTGATGTCTTTAACTTGGCTGGGTGTTTTCAGAGACTGAGGTTCCAGGGAACCTCAATCAATTGTGCCTCCTCAGAATCTTGAATGCTTTCAAGAGAAAGTTAACTTGAAGACTTTGGTAATTTTTTATATAGATATACATTTAGGAAGATGTGGTATGAGTGCCAATGAGACAACTCTCCATCCAAGTACCGACCGTGCAAGGGCTGTATAGCCAGTCAAGGTCGTCAAAAACTTCCATTTGTTGTCAATTTAAGTCACAATTTATAAAACTTAACCATTATAGGTCAAGGTACGCTATACATATATTCAAATTTCTTCTTTGATTGGATTCTAATTGCCAGCTGATTATATAAGGTAATTCAATTAAATGTATTTGATGTCTCAGGTGTGAAAACTTTAATGACATGTTATTTGGCTTGATTGGTGATTACGACAAGTGTCAAAATTAGATAGTAATCTAATTAAATATCAGTACTTCTAGTGTGCCAGTGAACTTACTCAAGTCAACATTTTGGGCTCAAAGTTTTACTATAAAGTATATATTTTCTTATAATATCTATTAATCTCACAGATTCCTGAATTTCATGGACAGATATTGTAAAATAAAAGATCGGTGAATGTAAATTCCGTCCGGTCAACTTTTTTTTTGAAGAAACTTTTTGACTATAAGGTTTATATTTTCGAATAATATATTTATAAAACTCCAAGATTCCTTTATTTGATGGACAAATATGGTAAAATAAAAGAGATATTAACACTTGTTGTCGACCAGTTGAATATAGGTATAGCGTATATCGGCGAGTGTGAATACCGTCCGGTCAACTTTTTTTGAAGAAAAACATTTTTTTTTTAATTTAAAGTTTATAATTTCATATCATATTTTAATTGTTTTCGTAGATTTCATAGTTTCATGTGAAAATATTGTAAAACAAAACCAAAATTACACTTTTGTTCGATCAGTTCAATAAAATTAACGCATACATCAAGGTATGTGAACACCGTCCGGTCAACTTTATTTGGAGAAAACATTTTTTTACTATAAAGTTTATATTTTCATATAAAATATTTATAAATCTCACAGATTCCTGAATTTCATGAACAGATATTGTAAAACAAAGAGTTATTAACACTTGTTGTCGACCAGTTGAATATATGTATAGCGTATATCGTCGAGTGTGAATACCGTCCGGTCAACTTTATTTGGTCAAAATATTTTTTCACTTTTTGTTTTATTTTCATAAAATATAGTTTAATATCTCTAAGGTCTACAAATATTAAAAATCCACCGAATAACAAAAAGTTATGACTATTTATATCTCATCCGGTCAACCGTCCTGTCACTATCCGGGCAATCGTCCTGTCATTAGTGCTTCCCTAAATCTTTAAATTATATAATAAATCATTGATTTGGAGCAAATTCAATTAGTCTTTAAAAAAGCGAAAACTGTCACATTCCGATTGCCCTAATTGCAGTCCTGTTAATTATAACCTGTATGTGGACTGGGGTACGCTAAGTTCAATCAAATATGCCGCGTACCTGTCGGTGTACAGGTAAATCGGTAACTTTCAAACATGTGGCGATTCATCGAAGATGAAATCAGCAAATGCATTTGTTCACGGACGTGATACATATAAATACCAATATTCCATTAAAGTATTTGACATGCAACATATTTACCTGTTAAAAGAACAAAAGGAAGTTGAATTCAAAACATCTTTCCTGAACAGGTATTCTCTCACCTTGTAATATCCGGGTATTTCCGGTAGTCCAAATCTGTGACGTATTTCACAAATCAATGAGAGGCACGTAAGGGGAGGTTGATGTTCCAAGTTTTAAGGCTAAACTTTGCAAATAGTGATATAATAATACATTAATGATAAATGGGACTAATATATTAACTTAAATATTGGCTCATTATTATATGATATGAAAGGATAACAAACTATAGGCCCTAAATTTGTCATGAAATAGTAGTTCCTTCATCACCATATTCTTAATAAATATAAGTTCCAAATGGAAGAAATATTCGTAATATTATTTCCACTGGAACAAATATCACAGAACCACAGATCGATATTACTGCATTGTCTATAACGAAGTTTTCAGGGGAACTATGATGGCGGAACAAATCATTATTCGTTTATAAGCTAAGTCTATGTACATCCAGGGACTTTCTATATATTATATATATATATATATATATATATAAAAGTCTAAATTGAAAACAACGTTCAAACCTATGATTGCGTTGGATAAAAACCGCAATTTTTATACGTGTGCATGTAAAACAAATTTCTTGGTAGAGGGGTCTAAATACAGCACAAACAACAATTTCCAAAAGACCAAACAAAATGAAAAAGTCTATTTTAACAAAACGCATTTGACTAACAGGTCGAACAACTGATGTTCTTAAACCCTGCTGATTGGCGATTGCCAAAAAAATTGATATACTATATATATATATATAGACTGTCCCTGCATGGTGCATCTTACAAAGGATACTCTCGAACATCTGTGGAGTACTCTAGAATAGATTTCCTGACGAAAGTCTCTTTTACTGCTGATATTTTTTTCTGTTTACATTTTTTTTTCTATGTTCTTAATTTTTTTGCCCAAAACACATTTAATGACAAACACTCCTATCAAGGATCACTATAAAAATCCTTGCTCCTCATAAAGAGTCTACTAACGATTTCGGCAAAATTTGAATTATTTGTAGATCTTGTCTTGCTGATCATTTTTTCTCATAAACATGATAAAAGTATCTATCTATCTTTTATAATTTAACTTTTCAAGATAATAGGCAAACACGCAAAATACTTGTAAAAATCGTCATTAAAGAGCAAAGTTCACTGACGATTACGGTCATCTATCTATAATAGTTTTCAAGACAAGCGACAGAACACTAAAAATGGGTAAAAATCGTCATAAAGTGCAAATTGCAATTACTCCAAAAAGGAGACTGTGATTAGACGATTTACGCCAGTAGATCTTGTCTTGTTGATCAATTTTGCTTATTTTTTAAAAGTTGCTATATAATTGTTTTAATTTTTTCATATATTAGGCCAAAACGCAAAACAATGGTAAAGATCGTCATTCAAGGATAAAAAATCCAATTATGAATTACTTGTAGATCTTGGCTTTCTGATCATTTTTGCTTATTTAAGTTTCTATATATCTATAATTATAGTTTTCAGATATTAAGGATGTATTCCTCTGACGTTTCAGTCTCGTTGAAATCTCGTTCTGGAATTATTTCCAAAAACATGTGATACAAGCGTAAAATATCAATGAATTTAAAAAAAATATTATAATCAAAACTTAACTCTGTGAAAAAAATTGTGTATTTACAATAACATGAATAAGTAGTTTTTGAGTAATAAAATTTCAAATGTTATAACCAATCAAGTCAGTCTCATTAGCCAAAATGTTGAGAAAATGGGTGAGGGGTACAAGCAATGATTTTACAAGAAACATGTACATAGCATATCATATTTTCTTTTTTTTTGTATTTTTTTAATAATTATAACAAAGAAGTTGAAATAATATGCTTTTTGTGCTAAAAAAAGTGAAAAATACCAAATTTACAAAATTGACAGCATGGTAAATTTGACACGAAAAAGCAACAAAATTTTATAAAGCTTTGTTATATCAACACCTACCTATAGTTTCTTTAAGTTAAATTTATTCAGACTGGCCAACTTCATCTTTAGTGAAAGTATGAAAACAAGTTTAATTGTGATACTCTGATTTTTTTCAATGATAATAACCCAATAATGGGTAAAAATTTATGAAAAATGGGAAAATCATACAAATTGGATACTTTCAAATGGCCGTAGTAAAAAAGAAGTGCACCACTATATGATTTTTCTTCACCAATTATTTTTTTTACAGTCATATAAACCCAAAAATCAGGTTAAGAAAAATGTTCAATTCTAGAAATTTTTGGCTCCTCAGAGGTGTACATCCTTAAGCAAAATACGCCAAAAAAATGGTAAACATTGTCATTAATATAAAGGCAATAACTGCGATAGGGAAACATCTGTAGATATTGTTTTGCTGATCATTTTTGATATTTAAAGTTCCACTCTACCTACTATAACTTTCTTAATAATATGCAAATACTCAGGTGTGTAATTTTCTGTCAATAACTAGAGTGCACACGCTGAAGTATCTCTCCATTTATATTTATCATTGATTTCACGTTGAAAGTTAACATTATCTGACTGTTCTATGAAAATGAGGTCACGGTCTGATGAATGATGCCAGACAGACATGTACACTTTACAATCATTCCATACATACACCAAATCAGTATAGTGGTCTTATCGCTAATAGTACATGAAAAACAGATCAAACCACAAAAAAATCTTAACATTGATCAATGAACCATGAGAATGAGATCAAGGTCATATGAACCCTGCCGGACAGACATGTACACCTTACAATCATTCCATACACCAGATGAAGTTGACCTATTGCTTATAGTATCTGATAAACTGACAAAATTACGAAAACTTATCATTGACCATTGAACCATGAAATTGAGGTCAAGGTCATATGAACCCTGCCAGATAGACATGTACATCCAGGCTACAATCGTTCCATGATTGACCTATTGCTTATAATATCTGAGAAATAGACCACACCACAAAAACTAAACATTGTCAAATGAACCATAAAAACGAGGTCAAGGTCAGATAACCCCTGCCAGTGAGTTGGTCATGTACACCTCAATACATACACCAAATATAGTAGACCTATTGCTTATAGTATCGGAGATATGGACTTGACCACGAAAACATAACCTTGTTCACTGATCCATAAAATGAGGTCGAGGTTAAGTGAAAACTATCTGACAGGCATGAGAACCTTGCCAGGGAATTTACGCACAACCCATGATAAGAGAGAAATTAACATTACAAAAAATCTTAACATTTTTTCAAGTAGTCAATGAACCATGAAAATGAGGTCGAGGACAATGGACAAATGACTGACGGAAACTTCATAACATAAAGCATCTATATTCAAAGTATGGAGCATCCAGGTCTTCTACATTCTGAAATATTAAGCTTCTAATTGATTAGTTAACGCCGCCGCCGCCGCCGGATCCATATCCCTATATATCGCTTCTGCGACAGAAAAAATGGTAAAATTCGACATTTAAGGACAATAACTACTATAAAGAGTCGTCTGACTGTTTTAGTGTACTAGTTGATGGACAATAGATAGAAATTATCATACTGGACAAAAACTTGCATTTTACCGCTAGTTCTATTTTTAGCAATGTCGGTCATGTTGGTTGGCAGACGGGGGTCATGACCCTAATGATTATTGTGACCAAGTTTGGTTTAATTTGGTCCAGTGGTTTCGAAGGAGAAGATTTTTGTAAAAGTTAACGATGACAGACGGTGGACGACAAACTTAGTTGATGTCAATTGTCGATAATGTGACAAAAAGATGTTCCTCTCTGTCACTCTTAATAGGAGCTTCAATACTATTGTAATACAAAATAAAATAAGTGATCCTTAAATTTGTCGTTGAGTATGTATAATAAATCCTTGGTAATAATACCAATGGAAACGTTTTAAAATGTACAGAAATACTCGTTATGATATTCAATTAATATGGAGTGATAGAATTGATATAGTTGTGCCAGATACTGTTAAAGTATGCATCTTAAAGAATTCTTCTAAAAACTTTTTGTTCATAAAAAAAAAATGACCAACGTAGATAACAATATACTTATACTTACGTTTCCTTTTGTTAATTTTCATTTTTTGGACGGTGATGTTGCTTTGGCACCGTCTTGCGGTGTTTATTTAACCCAACTTGTTCGCTATGCCCGTGTCTGAAGTAACTTTTTGGATTTCAATGAACGAAATGTATGTATAACTGGTAAGTTATTAAGCCAATGATTTCGTTACCACAAATTACTTTAAACCTTTACTATAAATTCTTTTATAGATACAAAGATTTGGTTTGTAAATTTGGCTGTAACTGTAGACGACTTATTACAAGCAGGATAGCACATCCTAAATTTTACGGCAATGTTGTTTACCGAGACTGGAGAGAGTTTCTTTGTTTTCGCTACAAGTGTTGTTGTAGTTTTTCATTCGTTGATAGTTCATCAAATTGAATTCCCATTGCGTTGAACATGAAGTATGGCATTCCTCATTTTTCTCAGGCTTTCATATTTTGAAATAAAGCTATCATACCACACCGTATTTTTATAAGAAACATTTAGACAATCACGATTTGACAGGAAATAATGTAGGGACTGATGAATAAGGCAAGCAAATCTATTGACAATTTCGATAATTGGACAGACCGAAGGATTAAAAGTAAATTAGTACACACACATTAAACTGTCACTTGTATTCTTAACCACTGTTAAAAGGGTGCCTGTAAAGTGCGAAACGAAATAGAAACGAAACGAAATAGCGCAAAACGAAACGAAATGCAGCAAAACGAAACGAAATACAACAATACGAAATGAAATACAGCAAAACGAAATGAAATAAATATTTATTTTACAATTTTAACTTAAATCTCTGCCAAATGTCTTATTAGACAATATGTTTGTTTGTTGCAAAGTTTGCATGCATTTGAATTTCATTGTTTTAGTTGGAACAAATCAAATGAAACTAGCAGAGAGGCGAACGTTTATTTTCAGGGAAGGGGGTAAGTTTTCACACGTCGTTTTGAATGATAAAAGTTTTACGGTAAACATTATCCTAGAAAGAAAAGAGGATGTACACCTGAGATAAATTATACTAGAGGCTCTCAAGAGCCTGTGTCGCTCACCTGTATCTACAGCAGTTTTCGAAATCATGTAAACCTAATAATGATTGAGGCCAAGTTCAGTTTAATTCGGCCCAGTAGTTAAATTTAAAGCAGGTCATCCCATTGTAGTCTTACAAACTTAACTGGAGACCCCTTATGATTTTTTAAATTAGTTTTCAAGTTGTGACCATTTGAATTTTTTTTTTACAATTTTTCCATAGACTTTTCTAGTAAACCCCTATGTTCTATTTTTAGCCATGGCGGCCATGTTGGTTGGATGATAGGGTCATCGGATACATTTTCAATCAAGATACCCTATTGAAAATTGTGGCTTAATTTACTTCTATTTGACCCAGTAGATTAAGTGGAGAAGATTTTGTAAAGATTACAAAACTTTACGAAAATTGCGAAAAATTTACTTTAAAGGGCAATAACTTCTTATGGGGTCTATTGACAATTTTGATCATGTTGACTTATTTGTCGAGCTTACTTTGCTGAACATTTTTGCTGTTTACAGTGTATCTCTATCTATTATAATAGTAAAGATAATAACCAAAAACTGCAAAATTTCCTTACAATTACCAATTCGGGCAGCAACCCAACAACAGATTGTCTGATGCGTCTGAAAATTTGAAAGCATATACATCTGGAATTGATGAACATTTTAACCCCTTGTCAGACAGCTCTAAATGATCAGTTTCAGGATATAGTCAGAAACTGGTTTTACCCCATGTTCTATTTTTAGCCATGGCGGTTGATGGGTGGGGTCATATATTTTTCAAACTAGGTACCCTAAGGATGATTTTAGCCAAGTTTGGTTTCATTTGGCGCAGTAGTTTCAGAGGAGAAGATTTTTGTAAAAGTTAACGGACGACGACGACAAGGTGAGCTAATAAAATTAATGGAACTATATTTCAGAACTGGGATATTGAGGACACGCACGTGGGTCTCAATCTAGAGTGGGGGTTCTGTGACTAAATGAAGGTATACACAGACGTACGCGTTCCGCAGGAATGGGTCCCCTTATTATATTTTAATTTCACTAAGGTCAAATATCAATGTGTCAGTAATTTTCATCCTACGAATTATAATAGAAGTTTGTTTAAATGCGATTTTATCGTTTTTATTCAAATCAAGATATCAAAACTTGGACGGAGAGTTGTCTCGTTTGCACTCATACCACATCTTCTTATTTATATTATATAATAAGTGATTACTGAGAAAACTATAAATGGGTCATGATTTTGCCATCGGAAACATAAAAGTGTCGTGATTTTTTCTCAATGTTTTAATTTATGAAATTTGGGTGTTTTCCCAGCTACACTACTGTACCCGAAATCCCATGTTTAGATCGACCCCTACTCCCCGTGATTGAAAAAGAACCTTCATTAAATGAGAGTGGCTTGAAAGATTTTGCAGCAAATTGGTCGTTCAAAATCATGACCCTTTCATAGTTTTCTATTATAAATCGGAGGATAGAAATTACTGACCCATTGATATTTGACTTCAGTGAAATTCATTTGTGTTCGCTATGGAGATTCCGTATATCGTCAAGTTATCGGAATTCCATGGGGACTTACTGTGTACAACTTATTGCGGACCTGTTTCTGTATTATTATGAGTTACAACTTACGACTAAAATAAGCAAAGACCAATCGAAACAACATCTGATTCAAAATTTAATAATACTTTTAGATATTTGGATGATATATTGGCTCTCAATAATGACGACTTCAGTATGTAAACTAAAGAGATTTATCAAGCCGAACTTACTTTAAATAAAGCTAATACTAACAATGAACACTGCCCTTTCCTGGATCTTGATATCTACATCTTTAACGGGAAGCTTAATACCAAAATATATGATAAAAGAGATGATTTTTCATTTCCTATTGTTAATTATCTATTTTTAGATGGTGACGTTACCTTGTTACCATCTATTGGTGTTTATATATCTTAACTTGTTCGAATATCTCCTGTATGTAACAGCGTATTTGATTTTAACGAAAGAAATATCTGTATTACTGAAAATTATTACAACAGGGTTTTCGATATCACAAACTAGTCAAAACATTTACTGAATTTTATCGTCGGTACAAGGACATCATTCGTAAATATAAATAAACATGTAGGCTTCTTATACGTTCAGGTATTTCACATCCAATCTTTGATGATAATATTCTTTACAAAGCACAACAATATCAGCATTCACCTCTGACATCGGACTCGGACTTCTTTTGAACTGAGTTTTACTGTGCGTATTGCTGTGTGTTTTTTTTCTACAATGGCTAGTAGTTTAGGGGAGGTTGAGATCTCACAAAACATGTTTAACCCCAACGCATTTTGCGCCTGTCTCAAGTCAGGAGCCTCTGCATGGCCTTTATTAGTCATGTATGTTTTTAATTTTAGTTCATTCATCAGTATGACGTCCATTTTCACTGAACTATAGTACACATTTTTATTAAGGGGTCAGCTGAGGTCCGGGTGTGGGATTTTCTCGCTGCATTGAAGACTCATTGGTGGCCTTCGGCTGTTATCTGCTCTTTGGTCGGGTTGTTGTCTCTTTGACATATTCCCCATTTCCAATCTCAATTTTATCTTCATTTAGTCATAGAACCCCCAATCTAGATTGAGACCCACGTGCGTGTCCTCAATCTCCCAGTTCTGAAATATAGTCCCATTTATATTATTTATCTCAGGTGTACCACCTCATTTTCTTTTAAGGGTAATATTTTACCGTAAAACAATTTATCATTCAAAACGACGTGTGAACACTTAACACCCCCTGAAAATAAACGTTTGCCCCTCTGCCGGTTTCATTTGATTTGTTCCAATTAAAACAATGAAATTCATATGCATGCAAACTTAGCAATTCACAAACATATTGTCTTTTAAGACATTTGACACCCCTCAAGGGTGACTGGGGATTAGAAATATGGTCACTTGGTCTTCTTCCGACCAGAAGTAAAACGTGGGGCGTCCGTTTGGCTGTGCAGGGTTGTACAAGTTTGCAGCCACGTCCGGTCAGAATGGGGACGTTAAATCCGATGCCTCGTGTAAAGAGAGTGCCACGCTCTCTGCATGTTAAGAACCCTTGCAACAACTCTTTGAGGGGTCCGTAGGTGGCCTGTTGCAAGACAAAATTTCTGTCCCTATTCAATATACCCTCATTGTCCAGTGGCAGTCCAAATTTCCCGACATTCATCCCGGATGGCCTCTATTACAAGACCTACCTATTGTATTTATTAATATTTTTAACTTGTTCTCGTCCTGAACATGCATGAAATATTTGACACTGGACGTTAAGCAACCAACAATCAATCAATTTTAAGACATTTGGCAGAGATTTATGTTAAAATTATAAAATAGATATTTATTTTGTTTCGTTTTGCTGTATTTCGTTTCGTTTTGTTGTATTTCGTTTCGTTTTGCCGCATTTCGTTTCGTTTTGCGCTATTTCGTTTCGTTTCGTTCCGTTCCGTTTCTATTTCGTTTCGCACTTTACAGGCACCCTCTTAGGATAGAATACATTACGTCAAAACCTGCTAAAAAGATCATTATTAAGCGACATTGTATTGGTATATCACTCATCCTCGTCTCATCCTGTTGTAGTAATATATTGGTATATCACCCATCCTCGTCTCGTCCTGTTATAGTAATTCATTGGTATATCACGCATCCTCGTCTCGTCCTGTTATAGTAATACATTAATTTGGTATATCACCCATCCTCGTCTCGTCCTGTTGTAGTAATACATTGGTATATCACCCATCCCCGTCTCGTCCTGTTGTAGTAATGCATTGGTATATCACCCCTCCTCGTCTCGTCCTGTTGTGGTAATACATTGGTATATCACCCCTCCTCGTCTCGTCCTGTTATAGTAATACATTGGTATATCACCCATTCTCGTCTCGTCCTGTTATAATAATACATTGGTATATCACCCTACCTCGTCTCGTCCTGTTGTAGTAATACATTGGTATATCACCCATCCCCGTCTCGTCCTATTGTAGTAATTCATTGGTATATCACCCATCCTCGTCTCGTCCTGTTGTAGTAATACATTGGTATATCACCCCTCCTCGTCTCGTCCTGTTGTAGTAATACATTGGTATATCACCCATCCTCGTCTCGTCCTGTTATAGTAATTCATTGGTATATCACCCATCCTCGTCTCGTCCTGTTATAGCAATACATTGGTATTCACCCCTCCTCGTCTGGTCCTATTATAGTAATACATTGGTATATCACCCATCCTCGTCTCGTCCTGTTATAGTAATACATTGGTATATCACCCATCCTCGTCTCGTCCTGTTATAGTAATACATTGGTATATCACCCATCCTCGTCTCGTCCTGTTATAGTAATACATTGGTATATCACCCATCCTCGTCTCGTCCTGTTGTAGTAATACATTGGTATATCACCCATCCTCGTCTCGTCCTGTTATAGTAATATATTATTAATCGAATATTTTTAAGGATGTGTGATTCGTTAAAACTTGATCACATGTACATTTGTATTTGCTCAGTTTGCATGCCAATACTGTTGTGTTTAGCTTTTCGTAGGTCAAAACAGCATATTGCACAGGGCATACAGCATGTTACTAAAATAGATTCTAGAAATCCCCAATTTTACATAACATGCAATAGTTGTTGATTAATAATATAACAATTGTAGCCTTTGGTTGATGTCAATACGATGTTATATCGACCCAGAGAAGCATATCGACCTCGGACTTCGTCCTCAGTCAATTTTCTTCTCTTAGGTCGATATAACCTCGTATCGACCTCATACAAAGGCTATAATTGTATAATATTGGTATATCACCCTCCTCGTCTCGTCCTGTTATAGTAATACATTGGTATATCACCCTCAAACAATGATCTATCAGAAAGAACAGGTGTGAAGAATATAGTGAATGAGATTATGAGTAGGCGGTGGAAATATATTGGACATATATTGCGAATGGATAACAACCGGCATGTGAAATGTGCTGAAATGAACACCACAAGGGACAAGAAAGCCTTGAAGACCTAAGGGAGCTACCATTTGATTTTTATGGGGGCTAGGATGAAATTTGAAAAAAGGCAGGACAGGAGTTTTGAGTAAAAAGGCAGGATGAGCAACTTGGCAAAAAAAAAAGGCGGGATGACAATTTATGTAAAAAGTCAGGATAAACTAATAAAAAAAAGGCAGGACCGAATAGAGTAAAAATAAAAAGGCAGGACAGAGATAACAACTAAAAAACATGCAGGACAAAATTTTTCATCCTAGCCCCCATAAAAATCAAATGGTAGCCTCCCTAAAGGCACATGGAGAAGAGATATAGCAGCAGAGATAAAAGACATGGTTACACCTGGAATAAGATAGAAAATCGCGAAAGATAGAACGAGTTGGAGGTCCCTTGTTGATGCCTTATGTGTTCAAGAACATGAAGAGGATTAAGTAAGTAAGTAAGTAAGCATATCACCCTCCTCGTCTCGTCCTGTTATAGTAATACATTGGTATATCACCCATCCTCGTCTCATCCTGTTATACTAGTAGTAATACATTGGTATATCACCCATCCTCGTCTCGTCCTGTTATAGTAATACATTGGTATATCACCCATCCTCGTCTCATCCTGTTATACTAGTAGTAATACATTGGTATATCACCCATCCTGGTCTCGTCCTGTTATAGTAATACATTGGTATATCACCCATCCTCGTCTCGTCCTGTTATAATAATACATTGGTATATCACCCATCCTCGTCTCGTCCTGTTATAGTAATACATTGGTATATCACCCTCCTCGTGTCGTCCTGTTGTAGTAATACATTGGCATATCACCCCGTCTCGTCTCGTCCTGTTGTAGTAATACATTGGTATATCACCCTCCTCGTCTCGTCCTGTTATAGTAATATATTGGTATATCACCCCTCCTCGTCTCGTCCTGTTGTAGTAATACATTGGTATATCACCCTCCTCGTCTCCTACTATCCTCGTCTCGTCCTGTTGTTGTAATCCTCGTCTCGTCCTGTTGTAGTAATACCGAAACATTTGGACCTCAACTTTAATGTCACCTCTCCGTTTTCTCTGATCCCGAAAACAAAAACAACACGTTATAAATTCCATGCCTCCGAATCGCTTTTTCTGGATTTACCTTCATCAGGTACGCTCAAAGCCGAATATTTGAAAGCAAGGATGTATAAGTACCGAAACAGTTGAAGAGCTATACAATCAAAAAGGACCTAAAATAGCCAAATCCATCTAAGGTCAACTATGCCTGAGGGAGTTTAAACCTTAGCTTCTTTATAAGAAGGTGACCTTAATCTTCATGTTTGGCTATGTAGCAACAGTTCAGCAGCGTTTGTATATGATGTATCTTTATCTTGAAAGATGATGCCACATTCCAAAATGTGTGCTTGTACCTTTATTGAACCTCTAGTATCCAATGTTCAAGCAGAAGTAATTTATTCGAAAGTTTAACCGACTTGGCTTATCTTGTCATATGGAATATATGTCACACATGACAAGGGACATCAATTAATTCACTTATTGTATTTTTACAATTAAAAAATACAGCTACACCGTTATGGGAACAAGAACTGTTTACCAATCTTAAGCACAAGAATCGACCTCTCCTCTTTTTGTTCAGGTCTCCGCCTGAAGCTTATTATGTACTCTACATTTTTTCATTGCCCCTTGGTATCTTCTTCACTAGAAATGTTTCTAGTTTTAACAACAAGTGACACTAGAGGAAAAGAATTTGCTTACCCTTCTTAACACCAGAGTTCACGTCCGGTTTATTTATGGATACATGGTGTTAACCTTGTTTTTGCAATTAATTACAAAAGACTATACCTCTAAAAAAAAGTTGGAAATCTATGGTAACAAAGAAGATAAACAAGAGCTAGTGCACACGCTGTAAAGACTCGTCTGCCTGCTTTACTTATGATTGAAATTATGTTGAAAGTCCTAAATATGAAGGTTTTAATACAAGTATCATAAACTCAACAAAATTATAAAAATTCAACATTGACCAATGAACCATGAAAATTAGTTCAAGGTCAAATGAAACCTGCCAGACAGACATGTACACGTTACAATCATTACATGCACAGATATAATTGACCTTTTGCATATGGAATCTGAGAAAAAAGACCGAACCACAAACATTTGTCCAATGAACCATGAAATTGAGGTCAAGGTCAGATGAAACCTGCTAGTCGGACATGTACACCTAACAATCATCCCATTCACCAAATTTAGTTGACATATATTGCTTATAGTATCTGAGATACGGAATTGACCGGGTAACTTAAACCTTGATCACTGATCTATGAAATGAGGTCGAGGTCAGGTGAATCCTAACTGACGGACATGCAGTATCTGAAGATCAGCTGCATGGGATAAATGCATATTTCATGTTTTTTATCTTCAGAAAAATATAGATTATAGTTAAATACAAATGTGAACAGCTATTTTGCTTATTACATGTAATTTGTATTGATTTTTGTCAAGCCTTCAAAAAAAGACATGTACATGTATATATAACGCAATCCTAGTAGTTTCAACATTTAGTTACAGACATGAATTGTTTGGTCAAACATTTATGGAATTTTATTCAACTTGGACCGAAGCTTTTTCATGGTAAATAAACAATATAAAGGAAAAATTTTGATTTTGTTTTTATTTCCTGTATTTTACCGATAAATAGATTTTTTTTTTGCAGTTAACATTTATATACTGTGAAGGGTTAAAGTGTTAAAGGAATCAATAACTTTCATAGAATTTTATGAAATTTTGAGAGATGTTTTTGTACGATTCAGAGTTTATCCACAGCATAAGATATAAAAAAATATTGTTATAATTTTTTGTTAATATACTGATAAATGGAATTAATTGTTTTGCAGTCATCATTTACATATATAGTCTGTGGTTAAATTATTTAGACATCAATATAATAATAACTGTTAAACCTTCATGGAATGGAACAAATTTACTGTGATTGCAGTATCAGTTGTGTATCGCCACAATTTGCAGAAGATTATTTAAAGCTTAATTTATCATGTCCTTAACCTAAAGTTCAGATTTAAGAATACTCACAGTTACTGAAAGCTAGTTCAAAGTCAATTACAACAAATAAATAAATCGTGTTAAAATATTTTTCAGGAATCAGCCAACAGTTTCAATATCAACTACAATTTACAACATCTCAATTAATATTTGGAAGTTGCAGGCATGCAGACATTTTCAGGGGAGGGGGAGGGAGAAATCCATGGAACCAGATGGCAAAAACCGCAAGATATGGATATATTATAAGATTAAAAGAAATAATAAGAAAAAAGCAATATCAATTATTTTCCCCAAGAATACAGAGGAGGTCCTTCAGACAGTACGTATGTTCAATGCCAGACAAGGAAGAGAATACCTCAATTGTTCTTAGAGAGGCCTCCATTAGTCCACTACTCAAAGCCTATACAGAGGCAGGCTCGTGGCGTCACAGACGTAAGTACTTTCCTATTGAGCACAGACATTGTCATACAAAGAAACAGCAAACTCTCTTCCAGAAGTAACAGAAAACAAGTACTATGCAGCCAAAATTCATGCCAAAAATGTACGACCAGGTCTTCCTGTTTTAGCAACATCTACCAGACAAAGAATGGACCCTGTAAAGCTTGATAATTTTCTAGCTTTTTCACTTCTCATATTGTACGCGAGCTACCATATGGAGATGAGAATATTAGATTGCACTGTTATTGAGATGCCTAATATAATTCACTGCATGGGATCAAGTGATGTTATTCAGCAATATAAGTTGTATTGTTCAGAAAACAACATATTACCACTAGGTAAATAATTCCAACAACATCTTTTGATTTGGTTACCTTTGAAATCCGGTATAGAAGACTGTACAGTCTACAAGATGACATATTTTTAATTCAGCACTAATTTGTGCTTTTATAATCGTTATTTTTAAAGTTCCTGCTTGTTAGTTCTGAGTAAACGTAAACAGGCATTTATGGTTGCAAGAGTGCACTTATAAGTAATGGATTTTCCATAGGATACCAGTGGTGTTCCATATTTTATTTCTTGAAGACTACACAAACTAGATAAAAATTGGTTGCAGTTCCTGTTACTAGAAATGTCAGTATTATATACCAGCAAAAAAAAAGACATATGGTCATGCGACAAAAGTTGACCTAAAATGTCTTTGAACATTTTTTTGTGTATGTTTTTCGCTTAATAGAAAAGGTAATTTTTTAATGTCTCCTTTGTACATAAATTGAACATATTTTCTGCACTTTGTGAAATATGAATTTAATGTTTTGGGTTTTCTAATCCTAAATAAATAAGCTTTTGATTAAAATAATTTCAATCCTATATACTCCAATCAGGAGCCGCACCAGAATGTATTCTAAGTTTCATCTTAAGGGTAACAAACTTAAATTTTTAAATAATTAATTGCTCCCTTGTTGCTTTATAATATTTATTTCATTTTGCATCTATAGCGTATTTATTTGCTTGCGCATTTTTGTGTACGTTGTACGGTCTACTCGACTACGAAAGGCTGTTCTCCCCCTTTTTTATTTATCGAGTTTATTTCACACTTAACCAGTTCGACAGGTATATTATCGACACAATTTACATGTATTAACATGGTACCAATTTTTCTAACATTTAGTTTTTATATTAGTAGATGTCTGTTACAGTTCATTGAGGAAGTCAACCGTTTTGGACTCTATTGAAATTCAAATATTATATAAAATAAAACTGGTTGGTGTGCCATCTCAATCCTTTGGATTTGTTTATATTATTTATTATAGAGAAATTAGAAATGTTTTATATTCGTAAGAAAGAAGTGAATTAGAATATAAGATTCCTTATTTAATTTTTGTGATTTACATTAATTTTCTCACATATTAGAACGTATTCATATACATGATATATAGACTGACAAAACGTTTACCGATCGAAATAAAGCAAAGTATTGTCTTTCTACGCGTCAATTAACATTGTATGTGTGCTTCGTCAGTCGTTCATCAACAAATCATACATCGGAATTATATTACATACTATTTGATAAGTTTACTACTTGGAATTAACAGTAGCTTGGTTTAATCCACCATTTTCTACATAAGGAAATGCCTGTACCAAGTCAGGAATATGACAGTTGTTATTCATTCATTTGATGTGTTTGAGCTTTTGATTTTGCCATTTGATAAGGGACTTTCCGTTTTGAATTTTCCTGGAAGTTCGGTATTTTTGTCATTTTACATTTTTTGTATTGAAAGGTCTACATAATTTCTAAGTGTATACGCAATTTCTAACGCTAAAAAACCAATGGTATACATGTTAATCAAAAAGGACATTACAAATTATCAAAAATATTTGACAGGACAATAGACGACACTTACTCCCTAAACTCGGCTCCTCTTGAAAAGGACAAACAATAAAGAGCACGTGGCATACTTCATAATAATAAAAAGAACAAACAATAGATAGTACATGTCATTCTTCATGATAATTGAAAAGGAATGGAGGAGTTATCAAACATTATTTGACAGTAAAATAAACTAAGCCATAGACGATACTTGCCACATACATCTTGGTCCCCTTGGTAAAATCAAACAGTAAATAGCGCATGGTATACCTCACGATACTTAAAAGAGTCAATTTATAAGTATCAACAATACTTGACATCACAATTGACGACAACAGGAATGTGTCCATAGTACACGGGTGCCCCACTCGCACTATCATTTTCATTTTTTTTAGTGGACCGTGAAATTGGGTTCACAACTCTAATTTGGCATTAGAATTAGAAAGATCATACCATAGGGAACATGTGTACTAAGTTTCAAGTTGATTGGACTTCAACTTCATCAAAAACTACCTTGACCAAAAACTTTAACTTGAAAAACTTTAACCTGAAAAACTTTAACCTGAAGCGGGACAGACGAACGAACGAACGGACGAACGGACGCACAAACCGAAAAACATAATGCCCAAAAATGGGGCATTAAAATCAAACACATGGCTCCAGTATCCTTACTAGGTTAATCACAAACTATTGTTGGATATAACAAACTTTACGTAAACAAAAACTCATCTATTTACATTTTGGTACCATATATCATACAAGTTAATTAGAGAATACATTTTACAGCCCCTTAAATATATAAAAAAAATTAACACCATTCTAAAAAAAGGATATAACTGTGGAGATACACTAACGTTATATGTATCTTCAAGATGACACGTCAAATTTGACTATATTATCTATTAATGTGAAACGAGTATGCATACTACTTGACCTGATGAAACAATTATGTAAAGCTGTACACGAAATATGATTTCTGATAACTTTTACTGCAATGAGATAAATCTTACCTTTTTTTTAAACGAAGATAAACTTACAGTCGTATCCTCTGATCACTACACCACATCTGCAGTTTTAGGGGAATGAAAACGAAAGAAGAAAAACTTCCTTCAGGAATTCTACAATACTTACCTTGGATAAATTTTCATTGACTCATAATTTAACATTGAAAGATACGTATCAAAAGTGTTTGACCCTAGTTTAAATGAACAGTAAGGAAATGAAATTAAGTAAAATGAGAGTTTTTTCGATGTACTCGATTTTTTCTTTTGTTTTTGCTTGTTGTCATATTTTTTTTTATCACACCTCATATATATATATTTTCGGATTGTGTAACATATAAACTGTTTTATCACAAATACGTATAACAGAAATACTTGTCATTAGTCAAATAAGAAAACCTAGGGAAAATGCATGTAGATCAAAATAATATTGGATTAAACACATTTTTGTATCTTTTTATACAAAATATAAAAAAAAGATATATTGCTAATGGTATGATTGCTAACAATACAACTCTCTACAAGAACACATGACGTAGAATTTAACATCTATAGGTCACCGTGCGACTTTTAACAATGAGCAAAACACATACCACACAGTAAGATACAAAAGGCCCCGAAATTAAAAATTCTAAACATTTCAAACGAAAAAAAAAAATAACGGCCTGGTTTATGTGCAAAACAATAAACGAAAAACAAATATGATATACAGCAACAAATGACAACCACTGAATTACAGGCTCCTGACTTCGCACGGGCACATACAGAATGTAGCAAGGTTAAACATGTTTGCTGGCGTCAAACCGTCCCAAAAACTGGGACAGTGGTGTCTTTGTTCCCCAAGAGTGACTGGGGAATAGAATAATGGTCACTTCAGTCTTCTTCCGACCGACAGTAAAACCCTTGCCAAAGTAGGGCGTCCGTTTGTCTATCCCGGATGTATAAGCAAAAAAACAATTATGTCCCTATCCAATATACCCTCATTTTCCACTGGCAGTCCAGATTTCTCCGACCTTCCTCCCTAATGGCGTTTATTGGTCGATCAATCAATCTACGTGTGGTAGTGGTTTCGATTATTGGAACGTATCTGTCGTCATATGTGTAACAGACATTTCATATTGGTCAACCAACTCGTGATAAAGTCCCTTACATTTTCGATGGGATGACTTCAACTTCACCACTTTAAACACTTAGTTAAATAGCTTCCTTTTAAGAAAGTCTAGATAAGTCTCATTTTGTAAATAATTGTTTTTAAACAGGTATTTCTGACACATTCCTTAAATTCACAAGACAACTAAATGTTTATAAACACCAAACCAAAAGGACAACTTTCGTGGTGAGAGTTGTAGTCTGAGTTTTAATTTTGATTGCATGATTAATGATACTACTTGAAAATCTAATACTGTACATCCATTCAACGAGTTTTTTCTGGAAAACCCATAATCTGTAAGTGCGTACACCATACATCATCTATGTAGGGAAAATCAGGTTTCCATTGCCAACTGAGATTTGTTTACGCCGTATACTACACAAACAGACAATCTTATCAAGGAAAAAAATCCATTTTTAATAGAATCTTCTTATAACCATATATGCATTTGTTTTGATTTTTTGCACAAATACAACGTTCAAAAACACACCTAGCGGAATGCAAGGAAATTATTAAACATCTGTAACCTCATTTAAGAGCTTTTCTTCTTAACTAGGCAATTCTTACTTCTTTTAATGGTCATTAAATGTATAACTTTGGAAAAAATCACACTGATTTCAATAACAAATACACCGAAAATGTTATCATCACGATACTAGACTTTTAGATCGACAAATGTTTTTGTGTTTGGTGGATTGATATTGCAGCAAACGGTTGGTATTCCATTGAGTACTAATCGTGCACCACTACTGATTGACTTGTTTTTGTACTCATATGAAGGTGAATTAAAAAAATTATATGCAACGCGTATTCGTTTTTTTTTTTAAATCACCACTTCAAGATCTTTGCTAATTAATAAAAAAAAACAAACTTTTTAGTAATTTAGAGTCATCAATGAAAAAGATGCAAGCATACTCAGGATGAGGACCTTTAATATCAATACGTATTGATTACATCAAATGGTAGCATACATCTAATTCAGATGCAGTCGATGTAGTGTATGTGTTGTTCTATGATATTGCAGCATATAACCAAATATACCCTTTTATAAAAGATTTACTAAAAAAACAAATGTAATTTATGTTTGCATCCGTTCTTCTGGTTTGCTATCCATCTATCCTTTAATAATAGTATGAACACAATGAGTTCATTTGTTGATACAGTACTATGATTAAACAGTGTTATTTAAAAACAGATATTAATGGTGCGCGTCAATGGAACATAGACTAACACCACAAAACATAAAAAGACAACTTCATATCCACAGGGTCTTTGCAAACAGCTCGATAAATAATCATTATCAGTTGATGTTCACCTATTTAATAGCCCCCTCGACGATATATTACACACATTCTTATCAAAATATACTATTGGCAACAAGTTACATGAAAGAAAAAGATTTGCCTCTAGACAACCACAAACAATGTGTAAATTTGTACTAATTTAGTAAGTTTATTTTTCTTCTGGTACCTAAGTTTTATGCAAATGTACAAGTTTAATACAGACATGCTTTGTAGAAGATGTTTTCATGTTCAAACCAATCATATAACAATACGAAGATATGGTATGTTTACCAATGAGGCAACTAGTCATTGAGCAAAGGGTAAACATTTGAACTATTGTAGGTCATCGTATGACCTTGACAAATGAGCAAAACCCATCCGTACAGTGAGCTATGAGGGAACCCGATATGACAAAATGTGACACAATGTAAAATATAAAATCAATTTCAAGATATATATTACAACAATGAAGGAAATGCAATAGGTCATAAGCGTCTATTCAATTTATTTTGACCCCGCAAGTTTGTATTTATACAATAACGTTAAAGGTGTGAATTAGAGAGATGTAATTATGACAGATGTTGAAAAAAGTAAAATTATAACATAAATACGGAACTCCAAAGAAAATTCAAACGAAAACTCCCTTATCAAATGGCCAAAATAAAAAGCTCAAACACACCAAACGAATGGAAAACAACTGTCATATTCCTGACTTGATACAGGGATTTCCTTATGTAGAAAATGGTGGATTAAACCAAGCTACTGTTAATTCCAAGTAGTAAAATTATCAAATATTCCGATGTATGATTTGTTGATGAACGACTGACGAAGCACACATACAATGTTAATTGACGCGTAGAAAGACAATGCTTTGCTTTATTTCGATCGGTAAACATTTTGTCAGTCTATATATCATGTATATGAACACGTTCTAATATGTAAGATAATTAATGTAAATCACAAAATGAAATAAGGAAGCTTATATTCTACTTCACTTCGTTCATACGAATTTAAAACATTTCTAATTTCTCTATAATAAATAATATAAACAAATCCAAAGGATTCAGATGGCACACCAATATGGTATACGAATGACAGACTTATAAAATTGAGAATGGAAATGGGGAATGTGTCAAAGAGACAACAACCCGACCATAGAGCAGAAAACAGCGGAAGGCCACCAATTGGTCTTCAACACAGCGAGAAAATCCCGCACCCGGAGGCGGGCTTTAGCTGGTCCCTAAACAAAAATGTGTACTACTTCAATGAAAATGGACGTCACACTAAACTCCAAAACATATAATGAACTAAAATTAAAAAAACATACAAGACTAACAAAGGCCAGAGCTCCTGACTTAGGACAGGCGCAAAAATGGAATGATGACTAAAAACTGAAAAATGTAGCGAAGAGCTGTTTGAAAAACGTGACAATTTAATGTTTATGTGTGTAAACTTAAATTTTAAATCACAGGCCATACCCAGCTATATCATTTAATTATTTGTTATTTATTTCGGCACTTTAGGTCAAATATTGATACAAATTTTGACAACAATACAATTAGCAAAAGAAAAAAAAAATCAAAATGTTCCAAATGTGTTATAGTAGTCACAGAATCATATGACACATTTTACACACAGAAAATTAAAAAAATTTTTTTACTATTGCTATACTTATACAAATAATTATGTCAAAACTTTATCAATAAAATATTTGATTATTTGTTTTCACTATTATTGGTATGATATTTTATGCAGTGTTGTAATATAATTTGTTTCCTAGGGGCGAACTATGTCGTATATTTCTCCAAAACTCTGGAAATAACTTTGTACACGGATGATTATTACAAATATTGGTAATTTGGTTTGGCATTCATTTCCTGTGTGATACCTGAATAATTGCGTAATGAAGCCTTGTATCTACCTTTTTGTAATTAACAATGCTTGTCTGTTGTTATTACATTTGTCTGAGATTTTATAGTTATCTCTGCCTTTTGTTTTTATTTAAAACAGATGTTATAAAATGTATGGACTGTAAAAAGTTTATATTATTGCATCGAAAAAAGATACTATAAAAGTAGACATGGTCAAAACATACAATCTTCAGAAATTTGGCATTTAAATAATGAAAAAGCCAATTTCTTCTGAGGAATAAACCAATTTAAATGACACAACCGCCATTTGCAAAATTCCGATATCACCAAAATAATAATTTTTTAATCAATTAGGGGCGTAATTTGCAATCAATTTAAACTGTTAAAAATAACATAAGTTACTAGATCTATTATTATTTCGGTATTACAATATAGCTGCAAAGTATTACTATAGAGTCAATGGGCAGACGAGGAGAAGAAGAATGGTATTAAAATTGATCAGAAACAACTTGACAAAAAGATGGCAGATGGCCACGTCATGAAAATCAAGTGATGTCTTACTTAGTTGGATATGTGACATTAATAAAGCAGTTTATAAAAGTAGCGATTGTTTAACGTTTAAGTCAGCCAAAGTGTATAAATCTCGAAGAATAGCCGGACAAAATTATTCCTAAGAAAGATAAACCAAAGCTGCAGTAAAGGATTGTCTTTACCACGTATAACGAATATTAATGAATTGCGTCAGAACAAAATTTTAGAATAGTAACACAAGCAATGACATACTTGTTTTTAAGGAACTGTATGGTGTTATTACAAATAAAGAAATAGTATGCTCTATATATTATTATTTTTAAAATGGCTGTCACATTCTTTGATTATGTTGAGGCGTTGCAAATTGACACCTTTTAACTTCTTGTCAGAAGGTACAGTGTACAAGTACTTGGCAAGTTTGTCATTTTGACCAAATTTGGCATAATTGCTCATGATTGTTCTTGATATAAAAAAAATCTGGTGACCACAACCATTTTCACTTTTTATAGAACAGAATGGGCTTATTTTAGATAATACTTCCTATCTAAGAATGTTTCTTGTAACGGTTGAAAAAGTAAAAATCCATACTTGAGTCGACTGCAGTGTATACAAAGATGTTATTTAACGCATATACTGTACTTACATGTGTATATAATGGTCTCAATTTTTTTCTTCAGCCGAGGAAATGGCAGTTACATGTATTTTATTACATTAGTTAATACTTGATTCAAATGTCCGTCTTTATTTGAATTACTAAAACGTGGGGTTTTTTTTTTTCAGACAGTCACGACAGGTAAATCCTGTCAGACAGACATGTACACCTTACAATTATTCTATACACCAAATATAGCTGACCTATTGATATTTGAAAATCAGACCCGTACACAATAAAATGCTCCACAGGGTGCTGCTTGATACGACCGCAGGTCAAAACCTTAACAGTTTGGGCAAGTATGGACATTACATTCAAGCTTGATACAGCTCTTAATTTGGGTTGTGATTAAATATTTGACACCGCATAGGTTTCTGACACAGAATGTATGTGGAAAAGAACTGAAAAAATTTGAAATTGGACTTTAACCTATTCTATGGTCCAATATATATCCAAAATCTAAATACAAGGTCGGATTCATCATATCCAAGTAATTGATTTATTTATTAATGGACAATATAAGATAAATTTTTAAAAAGCTCCATGGCGGTTGAGGTTTATATGTCATCAGGTAATGATTCTTTTAGTAACCCCACACACAATCGCTAACTTATCTCCCCAAAACGATCTTTACAAAGAAGATCACTTTACCTGAGGCAGAATAAATATATTCATCTTTAACACTTTCTCAGGTGGAGAGGCGGGACGGGTCAGACAGGTATGTACAGATTTATTGTAAACAAGGTTTTTATCCACAAAAAACCGTAGTTTATATCAAATTCTGTACTTACCTGTCTAAAACATTTGCACAGAATTTGCAGCATAACACCAAAGGTGGTGGGAAAGATGAAGAAAGTAAACAAGTAATGGTTTATAATGGTTTACTATTTACAAATTGTAACTTGGATTGAGAGTTGTCTTATTGGCACTCATACCACATCTTCTTATATCTAAGTAAACAAAAAATATCTACCTTAATACTTCTTCTGTTTTCTGTAAGTCGTCTGCAGAATTGAAGCCTTGGCAAAACGAAATTCTAAATCTGGCACATCCTTCAAGTAAAATGAAGTGAATGTTGCCTCATTAGTCCAATGAGCCGCGTTTGAAATCTCTTGAAAGGAAAGTCCATTGAATAATGCCCATGTGGTTGATAATGTTCTGGTATCATGAGCTCTGACTGACTGTAGACTTTCATTATCTGCATTCTCATATGCAAATTCAACTGTATCTACTATCCAGCGTTCTACTGAATCTTTAGAAGCTTCTACGTGATGGTTCTTTTGATAAGTAGTAAAATATTTCTCTGATTTACGCAAAGAATCAGTTCTTTTAACATAGGCTAATAATGCTCTACAAGGGCATAGAAGTAAATCATTTCATCTGTTATTGAATTTAGGAATACATACTGGCTCCCAGGGTTTATTTAAAGTTTGAGTTTTAGTTAGAAATTGTAAATTCGGTAATAAACGTATTCCTTTGTGTTCTCTCCTAAAATATTTGTCATCAATCGAGAAACTGTGTAGTTCATTAACTCTTGCCGCTGATGCTAGTGCTAAAAGAAAAACAGTCTTCATTATAAAATATGCTTCCTGAAGTGGTTCAAAGGGAATCTTTGTTAACATTGCTAAAACCAATGGCAAATTCCAAATGTGTGCAAACTGTCGAGTTGGTGGATTAATGTTGTATAATCCTTTTTTTAAATAACTAAAATATACGTTGAGTGAAATTTTGTCTTTAAATAAATGTATCAATGATATGGCTGGCATATAACCAGCTAAAGTAACTGGCTTGCATTCCTTAACTAAATGTAAAAACATTAGAAATTCAGCTATTTCTGTATAAAAATAAGGAGTTGTGGTATGATTACCAATGAGACCCTTCCACCAAAGTTCAAATGAAGTACTGGATGTAAACAATTATAGGCAACCGTACGGCCTTCAACATTGAGAAAAAACCCATACCGTATGGTCTGCTTTAAAAGGCCCCGACATGAAAAATATGAAACAATTCAATTGAGAAAACTAACGGCCTAATTTATAACAAAACAATTTACGAAAAACAAATATGACAGACATGAACTAACGACAACCACTGAACTACAGGCTCCTGACTTGGGACAAGCACATAAAATTCAATCAATTAGGGACGTTATTTGGAATCAATTTAAACTGTTAAAAATAATATACGCTGCTAAATCTATGTTTCCGGTATTATAATATAGCTGCAAAGTATTACTATAGAGTCAATTGACAGACGAGAAGAAGAAGAATGATATTAACAATTGTTCAGAAACAACTTGACTAAAAGATGGCAGATGGCCACGTCAGGAAAATCAATTGATGTCTTACTTAGTTGGATATGTGACATTAATAAAGCAGTTTATAAAAGTTAGCGATTTTTTAACGTTTAAGTCAGCCAAAGTGTATAAATCTCGAAGAAAACCGGACAAAGTTATTCCTAAGAAAGATAAACCAAAGATACAATTAAGAATTGTCTTTACCATATATAACGAATAGCGTCAGAATAAAATTTACAATAGTAACACAAGCAATAGTGACATACTTGTTTTTAAGGACCTGTATGGTGTTATTACAAATACAGAAATAGTATGCTCTTCATATTATTATTTTTAAAATGGCTGTCACATCTTTTGATTGTGTTGATGGGTTGCAAATTGACACCTTTTAACTTCATGTCAGAAGGTACAGTGTACAAGTACTTGGCAAGTTTGTCATTTTGACCAAATTTGGCAGAATTGCTCATGATTGTTATTTATAAATAAAATTCTTTTGACCACAGTCATTTTCCACTTTTTATAGGTCAGAATGGGCTTATTTTGGATAATACTTCCTCAGAATGTTTCTTGTTACTGTTGTAAAAGTAAAAATTCACACTTGAGTTGACTGCAGTGTTTACAAAGAATGATGTTATTTGATGCATGTGCTGTACTCACGTGTGTATATAATGGTTCTCAATATTTGTCTTCACCTGAGGAAATGGCAGTTACATGTATTTTATCACATAAGTTAATACTTGATTCAAATGCCCGTCTTTATTTGAATTATTTATTCGTGAGTATTTCACTTAACACAAAAACGTTTTTTTTTTCTTTTTTTCAGGCAGTCACGATCAGGTAAATCCTGTCAGACAGACATGTACACCTTACAATTATTTTATACACCAAATATATCTGACCTATTGGTATTTAAAAATCAGACCAGTACACAATAAAATGCTCCGCAGGGTGCTGCTTGATACGACCGCAGGGCGCTGCTTGATACGACCGCAGGTCAAACCCTAAACAGTTGGGGCAAGTATGGACACTACATTCAAGCTTGATACAGCTCTAAATTTGTGTTGTGATTAAATATTTAACACCGCATAGGTTTCTAACACAGATTGTCTGTGGAAAAGAACTGAACAAATTGAAATTGGACTTTTACCTATTATGGTCCAATATATATTCAAAATCTAAAAACAAGGTTGGATTCAGCATATCCAAGTAATTGATTTATTTATTAATGGACAATATTAGCTTAGTCTGAAAACATTTGCAAAGAATTTGAAGCATTACACCAAAGGTGGTGGGAAAGAGGAAGAAAGTAAACAAGTAAACAAAAAATATCTACCTTAATATTTCTTCTGTTTTCTGTAAGCCGTCTGCTACACCCTTGGCAAAACGAGATTCTAAATCTTGCACATCCTTCAAGTAAAATGAAGTGAATGCCGCTTTTAAAATCTCTTGAGAGGAAAGGCCATTGAATAATGCCCATGAAGTTGATAATTTTCTGGTATCATGAGCTCTGACTTGTAGAGTTTCATTTTCTGCATGCACATATACAAATTTAACTGTATCTACTATCCAGCGTGCTACTGAATCTTTAAAAGCTTCTACATGATGGTTCTTTTCATAAGTAATAAAAAGTTTCTCTGATTTACGCAAAGAATCAGTTCTTTTAACATAGGCTAATAATGCTCTACACTGGCATACAAGTAAATCGTTTGCATCTGTTGCATAGTTATTGAATTTCGGAATAAATACTGGCTCCCAGGATTTAATTAAAGTTTGAGTTTTAGTTAGAAATTGCATATTCGGTAAAAACGTATTCTTCTGTGTTCTCTCCTAAAATGTTTGTCATCAATTTAGAAACTGTGTTGTTCACTTACTCTTGCAGCTGATGCTAGCTAGTGCTAAAAGAAAAACAGTCTTCATTGTAAAAAAAATTAACTCTGCTTTCTGTAGTGGTTCAAAGGGAGTCTTTGTTAACATTGATAAAACCAATGGCAAATTCCAATTTGGAGCCAACTGTCGAGTTGGTGGATTAATGTTGTATAATCCTTTTATTAAATTACTTAAATCTACGTTAAGTGAAATTTTGTCTTTAGATAAATGTATCAATGATATGTCTGGCCTTTAACAAGCTAAAGTACTTGGCTTGCATTCCTTAAATGCATGTAAAACATAAGAAATTCAGCTATTTCTGGCACAGTTGACGTACTGGGATTGATACTCCTTTCATGACACCAGCACCATTTCAACAATTCCCATGTCAGGTAACAAAGCTCTGGGGATCGAGTCCCTCCCTGTTTGTTCAGATAACTGACAACAGTAGCATTGTCTGTTCTCATTAGAACACTCTTGCATTTCATTTGCAATAAAAGTGTTTGAACTGCTTAATGCACAGCTTTCAGTTCTAGCCAATTGATGTGTTTCATTTTTTATTGAACTTGCCACACTCCTGCTTTGTGATGACTGTTTATATGGGTATAATGAAGGTAAATTGAGGTAAAATATATAAAGAAATAAATTTTAATATTTCATATAAAACTAAGTGAATCTTTCATGTAATTGTAGAAATAAATTTTAATATTTCATATAAAACTAAGTGAATCTTTCATGTAATTGTAGAAAATAACTAATTCTTGTATAAAGCTTTTGTATAAAAGATATAATTAGAGTGTCTATAATGTTATGTAACTTTTAATAAATAAGTATTTGATGTGAAATTCTTCCTATTTGACACTTAGAATATAAATAAGGTTTGACAGCTTAAACTCTTAGAAGTATTTCCTTTAGCAAATATATCTAATTCTTTTCTATTGTTCACCTGGAATTCTATCTAACCAATAAATCGGATTTCCCCTAATGGTCGTAAAAACAATGTATTAAGTAATTCAAAATAGTAACCCCAAATTATGTAAAAATGTGAATTAGCTAAAAGAGATCTAACCAATAGAAACTGTTCTTATAAAATTAATTATTCTAAAAATCATTTCGATTGGTGAATAAAACAAGTCCAACCAGCACGTGTTCTTAGGGTTTAAAATAGGAAACCCTAAGGAATCAAACACTAATTTACTCTTATGGTTGGATTCGAAATAAACATATATAGACATCTTTGTTTTATTCACCAGGTTCGTAAACTTATAAATTTTGTTTAATGAAATATTAAACGTTACCTAAGTAATGTTTTAATGTAACAATTTTATAATAGAAATATCTTTCTTTATTAAAGTTACCATAAATATAATGATAAACTATTTTAATTAATTAATAAAGTATTGTGATAATTGTTAATTTAAGTTCATTTTAAGAATCAAACTCTTATTTCATATCAATGTATTTGACTAATTTACTCTTATGGTTGGACTCGAAATAAACATATATAGACATCTTTGTTTTATTCACCAGGAGGCCTCGAAATAACGTGAACGACAGTCCCCAAATTGTCGTTGTTAATATAGTGAACACAGATAATGTAAACAGCCGAGTGACAACATTAACCTTCAGCGGGAGAGGGAGGCAACGGCCTTAGTCTACCCTTCTCCCCTTTCCCGCATAACATGGGCTCCCCAACCTGACGGTGACGCATCTGTCAGTAGAGTCACTGGAGCAGATTCCTGTTCCATTGGTACTCCCTTGAAGAAATTGTTCTGGTTTAACCACCAGAGCAGATGTTCCTGAAGTGGCTGGTACAATGGTATCATCTGATTTAAACCATAAGCTGGTCGCCACCAAGCTAGGAGGTAAAGCTGTAGTGGTCTCATGAGCAACCATGCCATTGGAATCAGATCTATGCATGAAGCCATTGAACCAAGAAGTCTCAACATTGAACGTGCCTCTTCTGTTGGCAAGCGTATAATAATGTAAATCATCTGACTTATATTTTTTAACCTCTTCTCTGACGGGAAAACAAGGCCTACTTTCAAGTCCTCTATAATTTGAGTTGGGATTAAACATGATTTTTTCACATTAATTATTAAACCCAGTTTTTTTTTAATAATTTCTGAGTGTAAACTTAAGTAACTGTTGTGTCAGATAACTTTGCTGTGGTTCTATAACATCCAGTCGTCTAGAAACATTGAAATATGAATCATTTGTTTTCTAAGAAACTACTGCCATTATTTTGGTGAAAATTCTTGGAGCTGACCTGAGACCAAAAGGCAGAGCCCGATATTGATAGCTTTTTTCTAGCACAATGAAGCGGAGGAACGGTCTGTAATACTTGTATATAGGGATATTGAAGTATGCATCCTTTACGTTCAGTGTTACTGCCCACTCCACAATTTTTATACTTTTTAGAATGGACCTTAGAGTTTCCATTTTGAAATGTTACGGAACTATATAATGGCTTAGTGGTTTTAGATGTAAAATATGTCGCATACCTCCTTGGCGTTTTGATACTAAGAATATAATGCTATAATATCCCTGATTTTCTACATTTTTTTTTTGGAACTGGCTCTAAATAGCACATTTTTCTAACAAAGTATTTACCTCTTCTAATAAAGAAAATCTTTTGGTATCTTCTCTGGGAACAATTGTCTCTTTTACTCCTGTAAAAGTGTAAAAGCTAGAATTTTTATGAAATCTAACATTAAACCGTTTGTCACTATTTGTATTACTAACTTGTCCTGAGTTTTTTGAGCCCACTGACTGTGGAAATGTAACAAGCGAGCTCCTACCTGAAGGCTTACCGCAGGCAATTAATTGTTCATTTTTTGTAATTTTTCGGGGAGAAATTCTTCCGTAAAAAAGAACCTGTCCCTCCTTGTTTTGTTGGCAAGGCAAGAAAATTAAACAAAGTGTCAGTGCCACGGCGATCATAAGAATCTTGTTTATCAATTCTTGCATTTTTAACAGGATTGACATTAGAAAATTCTACAGAATGATTTTCGCTTTCTCGATCCTTCGTCAAATTTTTGCATGCTAGGTACAAAAGAAGAACGATACACATTCTGTGTTTCTTTTGCATCACGAATATTCTCAGCAGAGGAATGCAAAGTTTTCAAAATATTTACCACCAAAGAGTTGAGCATCATTTATGGGAAAATTCAACAACATAATGATGTGGCTTTGCTACTGAAATCTACTGTTTTCAAGAAATGTTTTCTTCTGGGCATAACAGAATTAGCAATTTTACGTGAAGTCATATCTGCCATAGATTTGAAACATGCTACTAAAGCTGAACATGCTTCTACTCTATCTTCTTCAGACCCCACTTCATCAATATAGCTAGCTATCATAGATCTATATGAAACACTTCTCAACAAAGCTTTAGCTGAATTGTCAACTTTTTTTAAAATTGGTATTCATTTCCCAGTAAAAAAAGGTAGGGAATAAGAAAACTTTTTATGGTCTATAAAGCCTTTTTTCTTACTGCCCATAATAGAAGACAAACCCTCCTCTATATTGTCATCAAGCCTTGGAGTTGAACAAAATTCGGTGAATCTTGCTTCGAAACCATAAAGGCTTTGTCATGCATCTCTTAGGCGCACTGATCTATTCTTAAGCCTACCAGGCATAGCTTCCTTTTCTACATTTTTAAAAATCTCAATAGTTGTGCCTTCTAAAGGCAATTTCAAATGTGTTGCCTGATCTGGTTTACCAGGCTTAAGACGTGACGATAAATATGAAAGTCGTACTTTATCTTTTTCAACGTCCTCTGAACATTTAATGTTCAACTTATTAGCTATTTTATGCAGAAATTTATTCCACAGAATTGGATCAGTAGACCCTCGTGCACCTTCACTGACAAGAGAAATATCATGTTCAAAATAAGGTAGGTTATGAGTTTCACTGTTATTGTCATCTGAACATACTGATTCTATGCAGTGGCGGATCCAGAGATTTTCATAAAGGGGGATTACTGACTGCTCTAAGAGGGAGCCCTCTCCAGTCATGCTTTAGTGATTCCCTATATAATCAACCAAATTTTTCCCACAAAAGGGGGGGGGGGGTGCAGGGCCCCCGGGGCCCCCTAAATCCGCCAATGCTATGATACTTATTTCATCATCTTGTGATCTTAAAGAGATCTGATCATCAGTAGGTACAAACTTACTGTAACGAGGTCTTGTTTTTGGAAAAAGAAAGAATTGGGTCTTGTTTCAACTCCGAGTCAGGCATGGCACGTCGTAACAGATGTTTACGTTGTATTTGAACCTGTTCAGCAATGAACTTGTTAAATTCAACAGCCTCGTATTTTACAAAACGGGCGTATCATTCTGTGTGTCCTCTGAACACTTTTCTTATCGAAGTTTGGAGATGCCAATGTACTCGGCATTTAAACAATGTCCTTTTTCCTGCCAAACTCCTGCACAGAAAGTTTTGCGGCTAAGGAAATTCTACTCCTGGCTGTGTCCAATATTTTATTAACGATTGATCGCGTATTACCATCCCATTCCCGGCAAATGTCACATGGGAAACCTTTATGACATATTCGGTGCCGAAAACATTCATCGTGATTTTCTATCACATTCATCATGTTCATACGTGCACTACATCTTTTACAACTCCATATAATTTATCCTCCATATCTTTGTCCTCCGTCGATGACTATTCAATTATAAACGAAACGACGATTGCGTGAGGTTAATGCGAAATTAGACCTTGGCCATTAAAGGTTAAAAGGAAGTAATTAAAGATGACTGGCGCCACCTAGTTTTTACATCCAGGATAATAGGTAGAAGTAAATTATTTTCTGCTGCCTTGTTAATTAGAAAACAAATTTGAAATAGTGAGAAATGAATGTTGGATATTGGTGTAAAAATAGCGAGAACTTTGGAGGAAACTCTCTCTTTGACGAGCAACATTTTCTGTGCTAAATTAAGCAAGGTGTGTTCTTCGTTCATACTATTTCGAAAATTCCGGATCAATAGAGTACTCTTAAAAATGCAATTTTCTATCAAAAAAGCTGCGGTACCATATATGTGTTTTTCAATTTTTATTCACAGCCAAAGGTGTTTATAATTCAGAATTTGACAGATTTATCAACAGATCTTTTATAGTGAAAACGCAGGACCCCAAAAGGCTACCATTGTCGCCTATGTAAATAATTACTTCATTTTAACCTAAATCCGCTAAAGGTAAAGTGATCTTCTTTGTGGAGATCGTTATGGGGAGATAATATAAAAGTTAGCGATTGTGTGTGGGGTTACTAAAGGATAATTGCAAATGTTTTCAGACAGGTAAGTACAGATTTTGATATAAACAATTAGATTTGTAAATTTGTGGTTAAAATTGTTCTGAAAAGTGATATCAAAAGGGGACATTAATAGTACAGCAACTGACCTCGAAAACGACGCTTTATTAACGAGTTTAATGTACCGGAATAACACACGGCTGGAAATTGTTTTAAATGATAGAATAGTATCTTTATTCTAATTTTCGTTTGGTCGTAAAAACTTTCTTTGGTAACATTTTTTGTATTTTAGTCCGTTTATGGGGTATCCCTCAAGTTATGGTTTTGGTTAGTCATTTTAAGATTAAAAACAATAAATGTTTGATTCAATTTTAGGCTCTGTTCGTAAATATTTTCGATGCACATATCAGCAAGGGTCATCGGAATGATAAAGACATAAATAATAAACCATTCCCGAATAAGATTTTAAAACTTAAATTTGGCAGGTTTTTAGCTGCAAATTTAACGCATCTTTCTTTGAAAACGAAAAACAGATAATTCAAAAACACTATTTCAAATTTGAGTTTAAAGGAGATATTATTGAGATACTGCATGCAAATTTCGATGGACAAACTGCAAATAGTATTGTTAAAAATCATAAAATAAAAACAACACTTATACCTTTTTTTATCTACAGAAATTTCATTCACATCCATTATTTATATAGTAACATTTATTAGATATGTTCCTAATGTCGTAACTACAATCCCGTCCCATCTTTTCCCGAATATGACCTACCGAATTTAACTTATTAAGCTTACTGTTTGTGTCATATATGTGCATATGTATGTAATCAGTATCTTCCATAGATTTGATATCCAGTAGTTGAAATGGTTAAAGATAATTTCTTTTTGGTGTATCTATGGCAACAACCTGTATGTATTTGCTACCAAATATTGCAAAAAGGGGGGAAAAGATGTCACATATTTCCCAAAATTTGAATTTCAATCCCTTGGAGTCATACCTTTTCTGAAACTGTTTGCATATATCTATCAAGAGATCAAATACAATCATATGTCTTTCGTCTCATTTTTTTGTAAAATTGCGTCAAAAAGTTCGTGTGAAAAAAAAAGTGTTTGTAAATATTACAAAAATTTCTGGACCTATGGCCGGTCTGGCTATGAAAATACGGACAGTCAAACAGAAAATAGCCCATAAAACATATAAAAAATATTCTTCATTTACTTCTAAACCCACTTTGAAGGCTAAGTTAGTCATCAGCTGTCTAAAAATGAATTTTATTGCACAATAACTTTCATATTTGAAAAATCCACCGAGGCCCAAATGCGAAACTACACTCCTAACTGTGTATTGCTACCTGAGCAACACGACGGGTGCCACATGTGGGGCAGGATCTGCTTACCCTTCTGGAGCAACAGAGATCACCCCCAATTTTTGGTGGGGTTCGTGTTGCTCAGTCTTTAGTTTTCTATGTTGTGTTTTGTGTACTACTGTTTGTCTGTCGGTCTTTTTCTTTTTTAGCTATGCCGTTGTCAGTTTATCGACTTATGAGTTTGAATGTCCCTCTGGTATCTTTCGCCTCTCTTATCAAGTTCAATTATTAGGAAGTTTTGTTCAAAAATAAATTTGATAGTTTTGATGTGATTTTGTACACAATCTGTGAATTATTAAATATTTTTTAGTTTAATTTAAGTTTTTTATCAAATATTGTTGTTCTTTTTCTGTTAAAAAAGCCCCGGTAACCCCTTACCGGATAGCGCGAACGGACGCTGAACGGATAACTTTTTTTCAATCCGTTCATGTCCGTTAGACGTCCATCCATATCCGTTTCATGTCCGTTCAGCCTCCGTTTTATCCGTCGACGTCCGTTCTGACCGGTGGAAAATTTTGAGCATGTTCAAAACTTATAACGGACATCCAACGGATGAAGTGTCCGTTGAACGTCCGGTAGGTGTCCGTTTTTACGGTACTCGTCCGTTCCGTTTCCGTTTTGTATCCGTAACTTGTCCGTTATACATCCGTTGGAGGTCCGGTAGACCAATTCACCAACGGACTTCTACTGGACGTATAACGGATAAAAAGGATGATGAACGGATGTGAAACGGACATGAACAGAAGGATAACGGATAAAACGGATACGTACCGGATGTAAAACGGATAAATGCCAATTGAAAATTTCGCGTCAGACATGCCATTATTGGTATGTCAGATTTCTTGAGTGTCATGAATGTTTATTATTCATGATGCATCTTGGAGTAAGAGCACGTCTTCACTATCAAGCAGCTCTTATTCAGGCCAGACTGAACTTAAACGTTGCACATATAAACCTACTAGCTGTCGAAAGGGGAAGACAAAGGAGAAGACAAAGGAGATGGTAGACAAGATCATGGTTATGTCCTGAAAGACGACGCAGTTTTGGTCTATATGACCAACTCATGACCGAACTTAAGCGGGAGGATCGGCAGTCTTTTGTACACTTTCTTCGAATGCCCCAGATATGTTCGACGAGATATTGTCCTGTACCAAGTCAAAATGTGTTCTGCTTTGCTATGCGGATCGACCCTCGCATAGCAAAGCAGAACACATTTTACAGAAATCCGCTAGAACCAGGACTTAAGTTAGCAATTACACTAAGACACCTTGCTTCTGGAGCAAAATATCGTAGCATGCAGAACGGATAGAGAGTTCCGCATAACACCATATCCGTTTTCATATCAGAGGTACATAATATTAACAGATTTAAAATATCAACTTCAACTTTAAAAGAATGAATTACTACATTGCTTCAAAAATTTTCGAATCAGAGTAGCGCTATATGTGCACACATATCATGCAAAACAAAACGCAATAATAAAATAAAATCAACTAAACAAGTGCACGAAGGTGTCCCTCGCCTTAAAAAAAAATCGGATAAATTTTTCTATTTGTTTGTTTGTTTAATTATAAGCCTGGTACCTTTTGATAGCTATTATCTGTGTGTGTCTCTGTCCTGTATGTTCTCTCTTTTATTTGTATTGTAGTCCTGTCATATAATCTTGTCATTTTAATGTAATATTTAACATTGCGATAAAAGCGGGAGGTTTGGCTAGCCACAAAACCGTGTTCAACCCACCATTTTTTCTTAAAATGTCCTGTACCAAGTCAAGAAAATGGCTATTGTTATATTATAGTTCGTTTCTGTGTGTGTTGCATTTTAGTGTTGTGTTTCTGTTGCGTCGTTTTTCTCCTCTTATATTTGATGTGTTTCCCTCAGTTTTAGTTTGTAACCCGGATTTGTTTTTTTCTCAATCGATTTATGAATTTCGAATTGCGGTATCCTACTGTTGCCTTTATTTGGTACGTGTGACCTTGAACTTTGTCCTACTGACCCCACTTTTGCAAAAGCAAATATTGTAATAAACGGACGACTCATACTAGTACGCCATGTCCATCTGACACGCTCCCTCAGCGCTAGGGACAACAGTGCGCAAAAATTTTTGCAAGTCGGGTTCCATCAGTTGTTTGCATGTATATTATTTCAGGTGTGCCAAGCAATCATTGACGAGTATATGGATGAAGTCATGCCCTTCCCAAGCACAGCGGATGACTGGTAGCGGATGGCGGAAGGATTTATGGAGATATGGAACTTCCCTCATGCGTTGGGGACCTTGGATGGTAAATATGTGGCATGTAAATGTCCGCCTGGCTCTGGGTCCACCTACTTCAACTACAAGAAGTACTACTCCATAGTACTTCTTGCCCTGGTAGATCCGTACTACAAGTTCATCGAGGCAGACATAGGAGGCCATGGTGCTGCATCTGATGCACAGCTATAGAATGCGTCAGATCTGAAATCTGCAATCGAGGACGGAGACCTTAACCTTCCAGACGCCGAACCATTACCACATGATACTGAAGATTTACCTTACTTTTATATTGGTAAGTGGAATACTTTGAAAATGATAACGGAACATGTATCAATGAGACAACAATCCAACTATAAAAACTACAAATTGAAATTAAACCAGAGCAGTGTTTAAGGTCCCCGCCACGCAACCAAATTTGGATAAAAATATATATTTCACTAAGTTCGTATGATCTTGACTTTTAACCTACTGACCCGAAAATCAATATGTGTCATCCGTACCCCAATAACAATCATCTGTGTAAGTTTCGTGAAAACCCGTCATGTCGTTCTCAAGTTATGCCCCGAAACCCAATTACGGACGGACGGAAAGCTGAATTCTATAGTCTTTCGCGAAAGGCAGGTGACAATAAACAACAAAAGTATATCCTATCAATTACGCAAAATAAATATTTTCACATAAGGGTATGGCAAAGTACTTTCCGCTTTTGAGAGTGTCAGAATTACGAATATACGTTTGTGTTGAGTGTGTGGTTTCTGGATTCTTGGTCTGATCTTTATTGATACCAATCGCCTATCGTATGGTGCACTACAATAGTTACAAATTCTAAATGCAATTTCTATTCTGCTTATTTACAGGTGACGACGCTTTCGGCTTAAGAACATTTTTGCAGAAACCATATGGACTCAGGGCATTATCGTTGGAGGAAAGGATATTCAATTACAGGCACGTAGAGTGGTCGAGAATGCGTTCGGCATTCTCTCAAATAGGTTCCAGGTCCTTATGAGTACAATGCAACAGCATCCATCAACCATTCGTTTGATAGTCACAACATGTCTAGTCCTTCATAATCTGATGAGGACTAGATACCCAAGATTTCAGAACCGTCTAGTTGACTGCGAGGACAGAAACCAAGCTTTGGTCCCGGGAGAATGACAGAATGGACGCTAGATGCGGGATTGTCGGGTTGTACAGGGACGGAACAGAGACAATAGAGAAGGGAAAAAGGTACGCAATACCTTGAAGCACTGGATGAATTCTGAAGCTGGTTCCGTTCAGTGGCAGCGCCACATGATCTGAGCATTAGAAGTACAATGTCACACTAGAAACGACAGATAAACATGTTTATGTTTACAGTGTGTATCCAAAATTAAAGTGTATCTTTATGAATGTTTATTGCAATAGAAATTCAGGTTAAGAGTTCTGGAGTCTGTTTCAAAAAGAGGCAACTACCAAACAAGCGATTGGAATAAAAAAACAAACATAGAAGCAATAGATTCACCTGTTCACATAATGTTTATTGACCGTAGGTTGCATACATCCAGTTCTGAACCTGAATATTTCCACACATTACTAAGTATGACAGTCCAATTTTACATGATTTTACATTTTATATGATCATAGTCAAGTAGCAACAGATCATCTTACATCATACACTTTTTATAAAATAATTCTAATACAGATCAAAATATTTTGGCTCATAACCAGTACAATATAATAAAAAAAAAAAAAAAACATGTTACCAACATTTTTACAAAGACTTATAATGAAGATGAGACGTTTGCAAAGTTAATCAGAAGTTTTCAGTTAAGGCGTTTCTGAGTCATTCAGACTGCCCAATGCTGATGAAATCATATCCGGTGTATCTGATGTACTTGTGGTAGGGTTTAACCAAGGTTGTTGCATAAATGATTGCATATACTCTGGCGACTGGCTCTGCCATGGCGACACTTCTTGGAGGTGCGGTGGCGGCATTCTCCACAGACTTGGCATAGGCTGAAAACAACTGCTACGACTTCCTGAAGGGCTGGAAGCGGCGAACGAGCTACTAGTAATTATGGGGGATGTTTTTTATCGTCTCTGTTGTTTCCATCTGTTTTGTAGTTGTATGAAACTTGTCTGAAACTTGCAAAATTGATCTTCTGAGACGTTCTTACATACTTTGCGACCCTAGTAAAGGAATGCTGTTCTCTCAGTTACAGGCTCTGCTACGGCAAGGGCACTATTCAACGATCACAAATCCTCTTGTGCCTCAGCAAACTGTTTTCTGACTTTTCCAAGAATGGGATCCTCATAACTTTTTTCTGCTTCTTCGTCTTGGGTATAGGAACATCTACATCTGTGTTTTCGAGATCTTCTATTGGAGTTCTGCGATTCTCCTCGTCGTCGAGGGGTGTTTCTGCCCTGGGTGGCTCCTGACGTTTTTCTATTATTTCTATCCTCGGTTCTACTGGAGGGCAGGGAGGGACGTCCCTGTGGAGGGATGCCTTCTCGAGGGTTTTCAGTGGCATCAGATTCTGTATTTGGATCGACTTCTGAATCATGGTCAGGCGGCGTTATTGGCATTTTTCTCTGACATTTTTTCCTCTTCCTTTTCCACCCCTACCCTTTGGCGGCATTTTGAAGAATAAATTAAAACCAGTTAAACGGAAACTTTTTAATCAATCTAAGGTCACGTGTATGTGATTTACATGTATTATTATTGCTGCCTTTAATTTTCCGCTTATCCGGTAAGCTTCCGTTACGTGTCCGTTTTATGCTGGACTCGTCCGATGGATGTACGTTCAACATCCGTTCTGTCCGGTACGTTTCCGTTTCTCGTTCTCGTACATTGCATATCCTGTGTGTGTCCGTTAGGCATTCGTTACACGTCCATTATATTTCGTCAGTACACCAACGGACTCCCAACGGATAAAAATTTTGCCAACGGAAAACTTTTTTTTTTTCATCCGTTCGGCGCCCGTTCGAGCTATCCGGTAAGGTGTGACCACATATAAGTTAAATTTGTGTTGCATAAATTTTGACTTTTTATAATAGTAAACCGAATCCTTTGGATTAGATTTTTTTCCGGATAATGTCTAGCTTTGGTAGTCATATAAAGTTTACTCCTACTATTCCAAAAAAGGAGAACGAATGAGTATGAGTTGGAAAAATGCATTGTGTGTCAATGTTCATCACAAGAGCAATTAATATGCACGCGAACGGTCGGGAAAAAAATGTTATTGGAGCATGGATGCTCGCAGAGTTTAATGCAGAAATGAGATGAAAACTGAATTTACTGCTCCAGAAAAAACTCTCATGATGAAACAAGTTCGCGACTGCCTTACGACGTGACGAGGACGTGTCAAACTTATTATAGACCTTGCTAACCATCGAAACATTTTGATGTAAAGTCGCATCTCAAGTCACATATCAACATCTCAACTGGAATGCACGCGCCTAAGGAAATTTGATTATCAATGACAAAACCTTTTGATAATGGTATAAACATTGTCAAATCGTTTGTCAATGGTAAGTTGAAAGAAGGTGACAATTGTGACTTCTATGGCCCAATACCTAGTTAAAAAATCAAAACCTTCGAAGACTTAACGAAAAAGTATAAAATCAATTGCAGGTCAGGAGAGATACTAAATGTACATATTAGTCCAGAATAAGTAATCTGTCGTATCCTAGTTATATTACTGGGTGTCGTGAAGACATTACAATAGAGAAGGTTCTATCCTTTTCGGTTGAATCTATTCCTACCTCTCCTTTCGACGAGGACGGCACCATGCTTAAAACATGTAAGGCTGATCTTTGTCATAAAATAGAAACAAAAGCTGCATGTCAGAATCATTTGGCACCGTATGTTTGATCCGCTACCGTACTTATCAGGGACGAAATGGCCTTAGTTCAATGGTTTTAAAATGTTGAGATATTTAACACTTTCGGGTACTTGGCTCGACATTTTATTCAAAATCAGATATCATACATTTAATTTACCAATGCTGCTGCAGTTGTTGCTGTTTTTGATAGATACGACATCAAACTTTTTATTAAATCGGTCAAAAGAAACCAACGAACTAGTGTAAGTTCTAGCCAAAATGTAATTCAGGTAATAGATGGCCGATACATACCAGACTGGAAAATTCTTTTGAGCGTCATCATGCCCAGTCCCAGTTGACTTCGCATGAGCATAAACTCTTTCTAGCGGGTAAATTTGTTGACTGGATTGTTTTGTAGAAATTTTCTTCAGCAGATATTTCTGACTTTCAGGATTAAGTCAGGCCACACGAAGGCAAATATCGAATGATCCTGCACGTCATGTTTGGTGAAATTTAGGTCCTCAATTAATGCTCTTCAACTATCGTTCTTTATTTGACCTTTTTAACTTTTTTATTCGAGCGTCATTGTAAACAAAACGCGCGTCTGACGTAGAAAATGTTAATCCGGGTTTCTAGGATGAGTTTATTCAAACAGGGACAATAACCAGCAATAACTATGGTCGTATATTCCTCCCTGCAATGTCTTCAGATTACTTGGAAGATTTACTTTGAACCTGTAAATCTGTCTTGCACTGAACTTTGTCTGTGCCAAGGCGGTGAAGCGTGCTAATACGCTTACCGGATTCGCAAATAATGACTAAGAGATTGACATGTAGCTAAGCTTCTTTATATAATTTCCCAATGTGAAGCATTTTTTACCGTTTATCCCTATCTGATGAAGACCAGAGCTAATGTGTGTAGCCCTTCAAAGACAAGTTATATAATGTTCTTGGCCGATTGTCAAATTACAACATTAACAAATTAACATTATAATTAATAACTTTGCTAGAAAAAATAATGAGATTACTCATTTTTACCAGGATAATCCCACAAAGAGATGTTCATGGCATAAAACTAGCTTTGTTTTACAATGAACCAACAAAGGAAGTTACACCTATGACTTTTATTTTAAACCTCGCTTTCGCCTCGGTTGACAATGTTTTTTTCTTTGGGTTATAACTGATCTTTCGAATTTCAAGTACACGATATTTGTGAATTTATTACCACATACTAATTTTCAAAAATACACATCCTGTATATGCAAAATGGAAAAACACGTTTTCAGTGTTTGAAATTTTTGTTTAAGGTGGATCACCGGTATATTTTGCCCAAATTTGCATATATTGTTCATGAAAAAACACATTTTATGTGAATAAAAAAAAATCTATGAGATAGGTTTTATAATATGCTTTAAGAAAATAAAAAGAAAAAATGGTGTCACCGAACTTGTTTTCTTGTAAAAAGGAAAATTTCACCATCATTCCAGTATACAATTTTTACTATGAGAGTTATCTCCCCTGAAATTGCTGAGTTGAAAAATTGATTCTAAGTGCACAAATATTTGGTATTTCTTTAAACATTTTGAATAATGCAATAAATCACTTATTTTTCTTCATACAAATAAAGTCTTACACATAAATTGCAAATCTGTCTCAAAATTTGCAGAGTAAGGCAAAGAACTAGACCGATTGTGTACTGCTATTGTACAATCCAAAACGGCAGTATACAGTGAAAATACCTTAAAGGAAGAAAAATAACTAAAATATATCGTGCAACTGCCGTTTTACAATTTAGAAAATAATTCTGTTACATGCTGTGGTGAAAAATGATAAGCAATGTAAAACTTAATTGATATGAAAAGGTCAATTTCACATCAACATGTTCTTGGTCATAAATGGAAAATAAATCAGAAGATTCGTCATTGACGCCATTTTTTAATGACAGCTGTTCATAAAAATGGCGTCAATGATGAATCGTTTTGCAGTATGTGCTTGTTATCAAATCGTTTTTGTAGCATTCTACTGAATTTATCTCAGAAAACTCCTTTTTTTTTCATGTTTGAATTTATGATATATTTGAGGTTTGACCTTTGCACTAAATTTCGAAAAAATGTGATCACTCTTGGATTTTACGACCAAACTTTTCTTATTGTACACATGTTCCTCTTTCCATCGATATGCAATAAAGGTGGGTGTTCTTTCGATACATTAAAGTTTAAAAAAAAAATCTCTGGTTGCAGTACTATATCGTGTCGTGTTTTAGAGTGGATCATCATTAAATTGTGATTTGAGTTATTTCCCTTTGAACAGAAATGTCAATATTGAGGAAATTGTTTTTAAAGTTTGTGGGAAATGTTCAAATTATTACTGAAGTGGATCGATATATTTGAACGAGAATGCTGATAATTTGATAATTTTGGTGATGCATCTTTTTACCTATTTAAAGTGCAGGACAGTTGATGTGATGTTATGGAGGAGGTAATTTTGCGTTGTTTATTTGTTTTGTATTACTTAGATTGTTGGAATGTAATTTAGAAATATAAATTGAATAAATTTGTATGGACCAAAATTCTAAATACACGGTAAGATTAAGCATTTCAAAGAACCCCAATATTTCAAGATTATTTAAACTCCATTGAAATTGGTCAGAAATCAGCAGAATAACCTTTTGTGGTACAATTTCATACACTTGTACTCAAGATATTGTCTGGAAACCAGAAAAACGTTTGGTTTTGTCCCAAATCAATCCAAACCTTCCTTTTGTGGTATAATTTCATAGAGATCCATACACTTGTACTAAAGTTATTGTCTGGAAATCAAAGGTCTTCATACTATGACATCACAATACCGTTTTAAACCATCGTATAAAAACTCAACATTGACCAATTAACCATGAAATCGAGGTAAAGGTCAGATGAAACCTGCCAGACTGACATGTATCCCTTACAATCATTCCATACACCACATATAGTTGACCTACTGCTTATAGTATCCCAAAAACGGACCTAATCACTGATCCATGAAATGAGTTTGAGGTCAGGTGAACCCTGTCTGATAGACATGTAGACGTTGCAAGGAACACATATACCAAATATATTTATCCTATAACTCATAAGAAAGTCACACGACAAAAAATCTATAACTTTTTTCAAGCAGTTGCTGAACAATGAAAATGAGGTCAAGGACAACAGACATACGTGTATGACGGACGGAAACTTCGTAACACAAGGTATCTGCATAAAGCAACATATTGAAATTTAATATTTTACACCACCCCCACCGGATAGTAATCCGTCTCTCTCGCATACAAAACAAATAAATAGGGAATGTGTCTATGGGACAGATGATGCCCCTGCTTGTATATAACGTTACGTTACATTATAAAGGGACATAACTGTATCTGAGTTTTGTGGTATTAGCATTGTGTAGAAGTTTCATAACATTTGGTTGGGGCAAACTCAAGTTGGAGAACAGAAACAAAAATTCAGCCTTTTTCACATTGGTAAATGGTTACAACTCTAGAACGGTAAAAGCGAGGCCACCAAAAGTCAAACTTGATCTGTGTTTTATGGTAATAAGCATTGTGTACAAGTTTCATCGCATTTGATTGAGGCAAACAAAAGTTAAGAGAACGGAAACCATCGGAAAATAGACGGACAAGGGTAAAACTTAATGCCCCCCTACGCTATGGCGAGGGCAATGTCCGCCGTGTTGCACATATTTTATCTATCCAAGGTACAAGGGCAATAACTAAAAAAAAAACACTTTTTTTGTTGTTCTTTAAAACCATTTATAAATATCTTTACAGAAATGAAGGCTTCAGAGCAAATGCAATGCGATTTCCTTTATAATTTTTCCAAGGGGCATAGCTCGTTAAAAATATTTGATCAACACTTATTTTCGAAAGTGTCAAAGACATTACTGAAATAAACCTGATACAAGTTTCATAAAATTCTGGCAAGAATTTGTACACAGGAGAGCTCACTAACAATGCAATTTTCCATATAATCAACATTTCCAAGGGACATAACTCTTTTAAAAATAATTGATTTTTTAACTCGTAAAAAAAATTGATGATATAAACCTATAAAATATCGTAAAAATTTGGCAAGAATTGTACAAATTAGAGCGCTGGTAAGGCAATTTTCCATATAATTAATATTTCCAAGGGCATAACTCTTTCAAGAATAATTGATCGACACTTATTTTCACTCATCAAAGACATTGCTGATATAAACCTAAGATACAAGTTTCATTAAATTCTGGCACAAATTGTACACATGAGAGCACTAATATTGCAATTTTCCATATAATTAATATTTCCAAGGCGCATAACTCTTCTAAATCAAAGCATCGTCGATGTTGTGATCCAGCCATATTCATAGCTAGTCTGATATTCTTTCTGACCATACTTTTTTCAATATTTTTTTCTCTTTTCATTTCCAATCTTACTGTAAAATTTCTATGTTATTGTCCAAAGGTAAGGAATTTCACAATATTGATGCAAATATTGATATTTCAATTTTAGACTCTGTGAGATTTTTTTTTTTTTATAAATATTTGCAATTTAATGGTATTGACAATAATGGAAAGGAAAATCGTCAAACAATTAATATATTTTTTATATGCCATTAATAATAACTGGCTTAATAATTTGCAGAAAGACATGCCTTGAAATGCACTTTCTCAACAACAAAATTAAAAAAATAACAACTATTTTTAACTAAATTGGTGTTCATTCTTCATTAAGAAAAATACATTTCCTGCATTCAAATTTAAATGTACAAATACCTAATGCTGAGATATTTCCAATTACTGTTAAATAGCAATATAATGGGATATAAATGTAGAACAAATAAATTTTATAGCAGAAAATGCTCAGGTAAGAGTTTTGCAATTTTGTTTATTGTTTTTAACTAAAATTCTGATAACTGTAACTAATTAATTAGAACTTGATTATTGACTTATGTCAGATGATAATGACACTGATTTTAAAAGTGAAAAAATTTGCTTGCATTTTTATACATATTTTTTCATTTTTGTCTTTTATTTGAAAAACACATCTGATTAATCATTCAGCTAGCTAGCAAAATTAATAGAATATTTTAATGTAGTGTAGATCAAAATAAATAATACATTTGTAGGTTTACAATTGAGATCAAGAATGTGTGTATTCAGTTAGGTGTGTAATAAATTGTGTCTATTTAATTATGTAACAGGTCATGAGATATTAACTGTGGTGAATTGAGACTGGGGTTGTTTCTAACTTTGAGTGTAATTATTTAAAATCATGACAGTTGATAATCATGCTGACTCTTACTTGCCTAATGGAAAGAATTGGAGTAATACAATACCAAATAAAATGCTCCGCAGGGCGCAGCTTGATACGACTGCAGAGGTCGAACCCCGAACAGTGGGGGCAAGTATGGACACAACATTCAAGCTTGATACAGCTCTGAATTTGGATTGTGATTAAATATTTGACACAGCATAGGTTTCTGACACAGAATGAATGTGGTCTAAGAACTTAAAATTTTAAATTGGACATTCACCTATTTTGGTCCAATATCCAAAATCTAAATACATAGTTAGATTCAGCATATCAAACAACCCAAAGAATTCAATTTTGATGAAATTAAACAAAGTTTAATTTTGGACCCTTTGACTTCAATGTGGACAAAGTTGATAACGGGCCCAAAAATCAAAAATCTAAATACATGGTTAGATTCAGCATATCAAAGAACCCCATATATTCAATTTTGTTGAAATCAAACAAAGTTTAATTTTGGACCCCGATTTGGACCAACTTGAAAACTGGGCCCATAATCAAAAATCTAAATACATGTTTAGATTCAGCATATCAAAGAACCCTAAGAATTCAATTTTGTTAAAATCAAACAAAGTTTAATTTTAGACCCTTTGGACCTTAATGTAGACCAATTTGAAAACGGAACCAAAAATTAAGAATCTAAATACACGGTTTGATTCGGCATATCAAAGAACCCCAATAATTTAATTTTTGATGAAATCAAACAAACTTTATTTTGGACCCTTTGGACCTCAATGTGGACCAATTTAAAACGGGACCAAAATCTAAAAACTTAATACACGGTTAGATTCAGCATATTAAAGAACCCCAAGAATTCAAGAATAAAACCCCATCGAAATTGGTCAAGAAATAAGCAATTTATAATGGTATCTTCTTTTGCACAATACTGTGCAATTGAATATTTCTTGCTATTGTGCAATACTGTACAATTGACAATTTCTTGCTATTGCAATATTGTGCTATTGGATATTTCTTGCTATTGCACAATACTGTGCAATTGAAGATTTCTTCCTATTGTGCAATACTGTGCAATTGAAAATTTCTTGCTATTGCACAATACTTATTATATAATAATTTACACATCCTGTTTGGTGTATATCTCCTACCATATCATTATTATCTGCTTTTAAATATTAATCAGAAATAACCAACTTAAAATGGAAAATTTTAAAAGAAAAAACAAAAATCCCTCCCCAAATTTTTGAACCCCTCATGATTCATCACCCCAAACTCAATCCCAGCCTTCCCTTTGTGGTATGGTACATTGCAGTACAATTTCAGAGAGATCCATACACTTGAACACAAGTTGTCTGGAAACAAGAAAATGTGTTTTTGCCCTTTCTGGCCCTAAATTCCTAAACGTTTAGGGCAATTACCCCAAACTCAAACCCAGATTTCCTTTGTGATATGGAACCTTGTAGTACAATTTCAGAAAGATCCATACACTTACAAGTTATTGTCCTGAAACTAGAAAAATTCTTGTTTTTGTCCCCAATTCCTAAAATATTGAGGCAATTACCCCATCATCAATCCCAGCCTTCCTTTGTGGTATGGTACCTTCCAGTACAATTTCAGAGAGATCCATACACTTGAACACAAGTTATTGTCTGGAAACTAGAAAATGCTTATTTTTGGCCCCAATTCCTAAACGTTTCAGGCAATTACCCCAAACTCAATTCCAGCTTTCCCTTTGTGATATGGAACCTCGTAGTACAATTTTAGAAATGTCCAAACACTTACACACAAGTTATTGTCATGAAACTAAAAAGCTTGTTTTTGCCCCTAATTCCTAAAATTTTGAAGCAATTACCCCATAATCAATTCCAACCTTCCTTTTGTGATATTGAACCTTACGGTAAAATTTCATAGAGATCCATTCACTTAAACTCAAGTTATAGTGCGAAAACTAATGTGTCTTCGGACGACGACGACACCAACGTCATACCAAAATTTTTATGGTCGATAAAAAGTGTGGAATCAACTTAAGATATATTAATACACATGTTGACCCAAATTTAATTGAACAATAACTTACACAAGTGTAGGATACTAATATTATACTTTCAAAATTTTATCAACTGATTCAATTGATGTACAAATACTTTTTCAAATTAATTCATTAATAATAAATAATTTTATATTTTGATTTACAAAGGAACTATATGCAGGTGTATATCTAAAATAAAAGGGTTGTTCAACCAATATTTTCTTAATTTAAGGGCAAATAACATGTCAAAAGTTGTCAGTTGATGATTAAAATGACGTAGAAAGTTTGTGCAAGTCATAAAAACACATAATTAGTTTCATGATATGTCTTCAACTTAGTATTCTGCACCATCTCCAAAACCAGAGTGATCGCATAGATCCAGCATGGCTGAATCAAAAATAATTGATCGGCACTGATTTTCGAACTCTTCCAAGACCATGGGATATAAACCCATGATATGAGTTTCATAAAAATCTGGCAAGAATTCCACACATACATGTAAGAGCGCCAATATTCAATTTTCATGTAATCAATATTTCTAAGGGACATAAATCTTAAAATAATTGATCAGCACTGACTTTCAAACTCGTCCAAGACATTGCTGAAATAAACCTATGATAAGTTTTATAATAAACTGTTAACACAGAGATATGTATCGCCTTTTGTACTTTTGATCATGAAAATGCTGAAATTAAAATAGCAATACTTTAACATGCAAGTTATGCAAATATTCAAAGTCAATGAACCATGACTGAAGGTACATTGCAAAACAATCTCCATGGAAATGAGTTGTGCAAATGCTAATACAACTGCATACCAAATACCATAGACTTATCATAAGTCGCTCCTTTCAACAAACTTAAACACAAACATTGACTAATGTAAACTATGTAAAAGTTTCAAAGTCAATGAACCATGATGAGGGTAGGGGCTATATAATCTCCTAGAAACGAGAGTGACAAATGCCAATAAATTTGCATACCAAATATCACTGACTTAACATTAGCAGTTCCATCTTAAACTGATCTAATCACAAACTAATACATGTAAACTAAGCCAAAGTTTCAAGTCAATAGACCATGACTTAGGGGCGGGACCAAACATTCTCCATGGAAATGAGATGTGCTAATGCTTTTACAATTGCATACCAATTAAAATTGGCCTACCACTAATGGTTCCCTTGAACTGACCTAATCACAAACTAATACATGTAACTAAGCAAAAGTTTCAAAGTCAAAGACCATGACTGCGGGGCAGGACCAAATATTCTCCATGGAAAGAGATATGCCAATGCTTTTACAACTGCATACCAAATATCATTGACTTACCACTAGTGGTTCCCTTAATCTGACCTAATCACAAACTAATACATGTAAACTAGGTAAAAGTTTTAGTCAATAGACCATGACAGGGAAGGGGGCAACCAAATAATCTCCATGGAAATGAGATATGCAAATGCTTATACAACTGCATACCAAATATCATTGACTTACCACTAGTGGTTCCCCATAAACTGACTTAATCACAAACTAATACATGCTAACTGAACAAGTTTCAAAGTCACTAGACCATGACTGAGGGGCAGGGCCAAATAATCTCCATGGAAATGAGATGTGCCAGTGCTATTACACTAATTAATAATTGTTGACGCCGCTGGAAACAGCATACCTATGTCTCGCCTTTTGACTCCGACAAGGCGAAACAAAAATCTGGCAACAACTGTACAGGTGAGAGCGCTAAGAAGACCGATCGGGCCAGTATTTCCAAGTCTATTGCATGGGGGACAAAAATTGAAATGGCTGTACTTTGAGCTACTAAGCAATCCCTATTTTGAGGATCTGTGACACATGCACTATAGATGTCAAACAACAATCACTTTCCCTTTATGGAGTCCAGAGATTTTCTCTCGCAACATCCATTTTTGCAGGAATGTCTGTGATGTCCAGCAATGAATGCATCTTATAAGGTACATTTCTTGTGTACTACTGTAAATTCAGAAATTATTGCGAGGTTTTTATTAATTCAATGCGAATAATGCGACTACTGAGTATCGCAATAATTAAACTCGCATTTTTGTTAATTCTTCAAAAATCGCAATAATAAATGCATGCAATAATTTCTGAATTTACAGTATATAGAGCAATGACAGGTTGTTATTCAACAATTGTGTAGAGACCAAGTATCTGACCATCACAACCCACAGCTGTGTTTATAAACAGGAAACAGAGTGCACATTTGATCTTCATTGAAGATAATGCTCTGACAATTAGTTTCAAGGTTATTCTCATAGTTTGTTCTTATGCTGTGCTTTAACACCAATGTTCAAGCTTGTGGGAAGGGGTGCTCACACACATTAAACCCCACTATATTCTGTATGTGCCTGTCCTAAGCAAGGAGCCTGTAATTCATTGGTTGTCATTCTGTCGATAATTCACGCTGTTGATTTTCTCATTAGAATTTTTATAGCCTACTATGGAGTATGGGTTTTGCTCATTGTTGAAGGCTGTATGGTGCAGCAGAAGAAACTACATTTCTACTTTTACTAAGTTTAACAGAACAGCTTAGAGACATTTTTTCTTATTTATTAAAAGTCTGGTGTTGGGAGTCTTTTCTTTGTTTAATCAAACAAACCTACAAAGAGAAAATACATTTTGATTACTGTTGTGTTAAATAAACCTTTAAATAACCTATAATTGATAAAATTAAATATTGGAAGCAAATTTTTAGGCAGTTTTAAAACTTAAAACAATCAACATACATCAAGGAAAAGCTGTATGAATACACAAAAATATTCCGATTTTTTCTGTGCTATTCGGCAACAACAAATACTAGGAATATTTTTGCAAGTCCCTTGGAAAATAATAATAATAATAATAATCTAGAATTCAAGAGCACAAGCTTACTTAGTGTGATAATTTAACTCGCTCATGGTTTAGACAAGTCAAAATCTTAATTTGTGGACTGGAGAATGTGAAGGCGTGGCAAACAAAAGAAATATGGTTTATTTTAACCAGCCATCTTCCCCATTTCAGATTTGTATGTTTATCAAACTCATCTATGGTAAACCATCCTACATCAATATATATTTCACTGGTCAAAATATTAAATCATATTCCTTGGATTTCTTCAGCCTCCAGTAAAACCAATGCTTAAGTGGGGCATCAATTTGGCTGCGTAGTATATAAATTATAGTCATATCTAGTCAGAATGGATACATTAAATCTCGTGTAGAAGGAGTGCCATGCTCTATGCATGTTACAGAACCCTGGAAACAACTGAGGGGTCCATAGATGACCAATTGCAATGCAAAATTTTCGTCTCGATCAAAGACATCCTCATTTCTTAATGGCAGTCCAAGTTTCCTAATTTTTCATTCTGATCAACCTGTTATCATTGCATTAATAGTTAATTTTGTTCTTGTCCACATGAACTATATGTCACTGAATGTTAACAAGCAAAACTGTAAACTAATTGATTTCACTGTGTTTAGCCATTTCTAGCCAACTTTGAGGCAATTTATTTTCCCAATTTGTATAATTTTCACATAATATATCCAAGTTCAACATATTTGTGTAATTATTTTTCTCGCAAGTCACAATAAAATAAATTGATTGCTAAAATTAGTTAGTTTACAGTAATCAATCAAAATATGAACAATTAAATCTTCTATACTTCAAAAACATTTGTAGATATGATACTAACCAAAACCCATGTCATCATCAGACTCCTCCGATTCTTCCTTCTTTTCCTCTTTCTTCTTATCTGCTATAAAATCAAATAAAATAGTCATTAACAGGAAGCATTAATCTCTATAGACAACATGCATTGCTTTATGTATTATGTGACGAAAAATATCATATGAATGAAATGAGACCTTGGTTATGTATCAACTAGTCAAGAGATTTCTTTGAAGTCTGACTGCCTCAGAAGCAGTCCATTTGCATGTAGAAAGAGAAATTTCCATTTAACAAACACAGTCTGCACCACAAACTTTTCCAACTTCTAGTCCGAAACTAAATATAATAAAATGCTCCATGAGGGCGCAGCTTGATACGACCGCAGAGGTCGAACCCTGAACAGTTGGGGCAAGTATGGATACAACATTCAAGCTTGATACAGCTCTGAATTTGGATTGTGATTAAATATTTAACACAGCATAGGTTTCTGACACAGAATGAATGTGGTCTAAAAACTTAAAAATTTTTATTGGACATTCACCCAGACCCAGCCAAACTTAAATTGTTTTAATAGGTCAGGAGGTCCAGTAACAAATATTTTTACTGGACCTTCATTGCTTTTACAGGACCTACTTATTATCAGCGTTGAGCAGCGCAAAGCGCTGTGAACTTAATAGGGAGGTATGGGGCATGCCCCCAGAAAAATTTTGAAAATTAGATGCAAAATCCTGCATTCTGAGTGCTTTGACTATGATAAATGAAGTAACCAAAACTACTATCTCGTACTACACTTTTGCATGTTAAATCACATTGAATAAAACTTCATATTTTAAGACTTTATTTAAATGCATTACGAGCAAGGCATGCCAGTTTCACTTTTGTTGTTGAAGGTCAATCAGTCTCTACCTTCTCTCCATTTGTCACAAAATTTCCTGACACCACGATTTTCTGGTATGCTTTCCATGTCTCAACTTTTTTTGGCTTGCTGTACTTTGATCATCGGCCTTCCGTTTTTGACCAGGCACGGCCCCATCATAAAAACTGAGGATACTCAGTTTATTGTTTACAACATGTGTTTCCGCGCATGCGTAATGAACCGGGGAAAAAGAAAAGCCGGAAACTGACGAACGGACATGACAATCGAGTTACAAAATCTTCAAAATATTCAAATTGAAAGGGTTTCAACAGTAGGGGACAAGCCAGTGTGCCTTAAAATCGCTCTTATAATATGTTTTAAGAAAAGAAGTCACTTTAGAAATGCCGATTTTCAGAGAAAGCATAAAATAGTTGACAAGAAAATCTCGCGTGTCAATGGAAGCATGATTTCATTGGCTGCTTTTATATTATTGCATTCTGATTGGGTTACTATTTGTGTTGCCCATATATATCTATAAATATGACTAGGGTATTTCACGATCCTAATTAATATAAGGGCAATTGTTTTTCATTGATCATGGAGGAAAACAATATTTTGTGTTTGATTTAGCAACACATTTTTCCCAATTTTAATACTTCATGCTGCAAAATGTACAGGACAGGAGGTCCTGTAGTTCAAAGGATGGTGGCGGACCTTCAAGATTTTACAGGTCATGACGTGCGGTCCGACGATGTTTGGGTTGGTCTGTTCACCTATAATGGTCCAATATCCAAAATCTAAATACATGGTTAGATTCAGCATATCAAAGAACCCCAAGAGTTCAATTTTGATGAAATCAAACAAAGTTTAATTTTGGACCCTTTTGACCTCAATGTGGACAAAGTTGATAAAGGGCCCAAAATCAAAATACATGGTTAGATTCAGCATATCAAAGAACCCCATATATTCAATTTTTGTTGAAATCAAACAAAGTTTAATTTTGGACCCGATTTGGACCAACTTGAAAACTGGGCCCATAATCAAAAATCTCAATACATGTTTAGATTCAGCAAATTAAAGAACCCTAAGAATTCAATTTTGTTAAAATCAAACTAAGTTTAATTTTGGACCCTTCGGACTTAATGTAGACCAATTTGAAAATGGGACCAAAATTAAGAATATAAATACACGGTTAGATTCGCATATCAAAGAACCCCAATAATTCAATTTTGATGAAATCCAACAATGTTTAATTTTGGACTCTTTGGACCTCAATGTGGACCAATTTAAAACGGGAACCAAAATCCAAAAACTTAATACACGGTTAGATTCAGCATATTAAAGAACCCCAAGAATTCAAGAATAAAACCCCATTGAAATTGGTCAAGAAATAAGCAATTTATACAAAGTATCTTCTTTGCACAATACTGTGCAATTGAATATTTCTTGCAAATGCGCAATACTGTGCAATTGAATATTTCTTGCTATTGCGCAATACTGTACAATTGACAATTTCTTGCTATTGCGCAATATTGTGCTATTGCACAATACTGTGCAATTGAAGATTTCTTGCTATTAAGCAATACTGTGCAATTGAAAATTTCTTGCTATTGCACAATACTTAATATATTAATTTACACATCCTGTTTGGTGTGTATCTCTTGCCTTATCATTATTATTTGCTTTTATATATAAATCAGAAATTTAATAATAAAGTTTTGGCAAATTTCAATATACATAATTTAAAAGCAGTTTAGGTGAGATATTCAAATGAGTTTCAATTACCAACCTTACACTGCCTTTTAAATTATGTTTTGTACTTAAGTAATTGTCCATTAACCTGCAAACCCTTTTCCCCTTTTTGCACCTTATTCCTTAACACTTTGAGCCATAACTCCCAAAGACAATTCTTACCATCCCTTTGTGGTATTCCAATATCCAAAATCTAAATACATGGTTAGCTTCAGCATATCAAAGAACCCAAGAATTCAATTTTTATGAAATCAAAGAAAGTTCAATTTTGGACCTCTAAACCTCAATGTGGACCAATTTGATAACTGGGCGAATATCAAAAATCTAAATACATGGTTAGATTCAGCATATCGAAGAACCCCATATATTCAATTTTGTTGAAATCAAACAAAGTTTAATTTTGGACCCTTTGGACCTTAATGTAGACCAATTTGAAAACGGACCAATAATTAAGAATCTAAATACACGGTTAGATTCGGCATATCAAAGAACCCCTATAGTTCAATTTTCGATTAAATCAAACAAAGTTTAATTTTGGACCTTTTGGCCCCAATTCCTAAACTGTTGGGATCAAAACTCCTTTTGGCCCCAAATTGTAAACATTTAGGGCAATTACCCCAAACTCAAACCCAGCTTTCCTTTGTGACATGGAACCTTGTGGAACAATCTCATTAAGATCCATACACTTACACACAAGTTATTGTCCTGAAACTAGAAAAATGCTTGTTTTTGCCCTCATTCCTAAAAATTTGAGGCAATTACCCCAAAATCAATCCCAGCCTTCCCTTTGTGGTATGGTACCTTGCAGTACAATTTCAGAGAGATCCATACACTTGAACACAAGTAATTGTCTGGAAACTAGAAAATGCTTATTTTTGGTCCCTTTTGGACCCTTATTCCTAAACGTTTTAGGCAATTACCCCAAACTCAATTCCAGCTTTCCTTTGTGATATGGAACCTTGTAGTACAATTTCAGAAAGTTCATACACTTACACACAAGTTATTGTCATGAAACTAGAAAATGCTTGTTTTTGCCCTTTTTGGCCCCTAATTCCTAAAATTTTGAGGCAATTACCCCAAAATCAATCCCAGTATTCCCTTTGTGATATGGAACCTTGTGGTACAATGTCAGAGAGATCCATACACTAACACACAAGTTATGTCTGGAAGTTACCAAAATGCTTATTTTGGCCCCTAATTCCTTAACTGTTGGTACCATAACCCCAAAATCAATCCCAACCTTCCTTTTGTGGTATTGAACCTTATGGTAAAATTTCATAGAGATCCATTCACTTAAACTAAAGTTAGAGTGCGAAACCAACGTGTCTTGGACGACGACGACGTCAACGTCATACGACCGCAAAATTTTTTGCGGTCGATAAAACTTGTCCCTATAGGACTATATAAAATTTTGAAAATTTTCACGTCCGAAACAATATTTACTAGTCTGGGGCAGCGGACTAGTGGCTAACGGTCCAGACTGCAAACATGACACAACTGTTCAGGATTTTTCGATATTAAGCTAGTGGTTGAACAAGGATAGCATAGCTGTCAAACACAATATCGGTGAAAATATAATTTGCCCAATAGACCACATTCAAGTAATGTCCTTCACTGGAAAAGTTCCTCAATTATGCGCAACTGTAGGACGTCATTTACCAGATAGTCATAGAGGGCCGGCCTGTATCCCTGCACTATTAAAGTTCATCAAGCGCCTCCTTGATCATCATCATGCCGGATAAACTAGAAATTATGTTTGTTCCATAGGTACTTATTCACAATTCCTTAACGACAGCAGCGCTGATTATAAATGACTTCCCCACTCCCCAAAAATTTTTTTTTAAAGTCAACCTTTCATCCTGGTATTGATCCATGTACAACAAAATGTACGCAAGAATAAAAAAAAAAAATTTCAAATTTTAACTACATGGTTTAATAACTGTCAGATTACCTCCTTTAGCTGGTGCTGCATCTGCTGCAGCTGCGGCTGGTGCACCTGCAGCTGGGGCAGCTCCAACTCCACTACTGATGTTGGTTATCAGTTCTTTAACATTTACACTTTCCAATGCCTTGGAAAACAAACCTGCAAAAATAAAGATGTGTTACTGCAGATATCTCAACTATTTTTTTTGTAGCAATCTACTTCCAAACGTTTTGAAAGGTTAGAGTCCTTGTTAAACAATCCACCCAAAAATATCAAAATTATGTTACACGTCGTACATTAAATATAGGGATTTTATTCTCACGCTTGATTCTATTCAGACCTAATGAATGTACTTGTAGTATTCAATACTGGTCAGGCCAAAGTCTCGTCTCTACATTTTTTAGGTCATCTTAGTTACATGCCGGGAGTTAACAATATTAGGCTCAGATTTCTGGTAACAACTCTTTAGCCCTGTTTACTCACAAAAAATAATAGTTATATTCATTTTGTTAAAATAATTTGGTTATCTATTTTCTGGTTGTGGTACATCAGTAGAACCAGGGTCAAAGTTGTGCGCAATTTGTGTAGTTGTATAACTGTACATTTAGCAAGCAATCAAGATGTCTAATTTGACAAGAGATGAACACAAAAACTTTCATACTGAAGTCCAGCAGAAGGAATTCCTACCCATTAAAGGCCAGGAATAAACAGTCTGAAAATGCAAATAATATGTAATAAACAGCTGTGTCATGAGCCCATGATACGCCCGTCGCTTTTTAAATAGATATAAACCGGTCACTAAAGTTTCATGAAACTGCTCAAGACATTTTTGAGTAACTGTTCGAAAACTGGAAAATCCCCCTTTGTTAATGAATAAAACCCCATAACTCAGAGGTAAAATCTAAAATTTATTGAATTTGATTGATTGATTGTTGGTTGCTTATTGAATTTGAAAGAGAGCTCACATCAATAGACATAAATATTTCACCAAAGTTTCATGAAAACTGCTCAAGGCATTTTTGAGTAATTGTCTGAAAACTGGAAAATCTCCCTTTTTAAATGAATAAAACCCCACAACTCGGTAACGTAAATAAAATTTTAGAAAATCAAAAGGGAGCTCACATCAACAGATATAAACAATTCACCAAAGCTTCATGAAAACTGTTCAAAGCATTTTTGAGTTATTGTCCGAAAACTGGAAAATCCCCCTTTTCTTAATAAATAAAACCCCATAACTCAAGAAACGTAAAATTTAAAATTTATAAAAATCGAAAGGGAGCTCACGTCAATAGATATAAACAATTCACCAAAGTTTCATGAAAATTAGTTAAAGCGTTTTTGAGTTATTGTCCAACATGTTGACGATGGACGGACAACGGTATACCATAATACGTCCCGTAAATAGGCGTATAAAAAGTCTTACCAGGCCAGTATGGTTCAACACTGACATTGGATGCCTTCAAAATTGTCTTCAATTTCTCTGCCTGAAAAATGAAAGATAGTAGCATTGAATTTGATGCAACCAGTCATTCCCAAGGTTGCCGGTCATTGGACAAAGACCAGTAAAAATTGGTTTGGTGCAATTAATTGATATGCATTACTGGACAAAGTGACCACTAAAAATTTTAATTTTGTCCAAATAATATGTGTCATTGTCCTGTAAGAGAGAGTCTGGTCCAGTTAAGAAGGTATCACTGTGCAACAGTCTGCCGTACAAATTATATCAGCAATTTCTATTGTATCAAGATGCAAAAAACATAAATAACTTTGTCCCAGACAACTGGTAAAGCAAACAAAAAAAAATTCCATAACAAAATAAAATGCTCCATGAGGCGAGCTTGATACGACCGCAGAGGTCAAACCCTGAACAGTTGGGGCAAGTATGGACACAACATTCAAGCTTGATACAGCTCTGAATTTGGATTGTGATTAAATATTTGACACAGCATAGGTTTCTGACACAGAATGAATGTGGTCTAAGAACTTAAAATTTTAAATTGGACATTCACCTATTATGGTCCAATATCTAAAATCTAAATACATGGTTAGATTCAGCATATCAAAGAACCCCAAGAGTTCAATTTTGATGAAATCAAACAAAGTTTAATTTTGGACCCTTTTGACCTCAATGTGGACAAAGTTGATAACGGGCCCAAAAATCAAAAATCTAAATACATGGTTAGATTCAGCATATCAAAGAACCCCATATATTCAATTTTGTTGAAATCAAACAAAGTTTAATTTTGGACCCCAATATGGACCAACTTGAAAACTGGGCCTATAATCAAAATCTAAATACATGTTTAGATTCAGCATATCAAAGAACCCTAAGAATTCAATTTTGTTAAAATCAAACTAAGTTTAATTTTGGACCCTTTGGACCTTAATGTAGACCAATTTGAAAACGGGACCAAAATTAAGAATCTAAATACATGGTTAGATTCAGCATATCAAAGAACCCCATATATTCAATTTTGTTGAAATCAAACAAAGTTTAATTTTGGACCCGATTTGGACCAACTTGAAAACTGGGCCCATAATCAAAATCTAAATACATGTTTAGATTCAGCATATCAAAGAACCCTAAGAATTCAATTTTGTTAAAATCAAACTAAGTTTAATTTTGGACCCTTTGGACCTTAATGTCGACCAATTTGAAAACAGGACCAAAATTAAGAATCTAAATACACGGTTAGATTCAGCATATCAAAGAACCCCAATAATTCAATTTTGATGGAATCAAACAAAATTTAATTTTGGACCCTTTGGACCTCAATGTGGACCAATTTAAAACGGGCCCAAAATCCAAAACTTAATACACGGTTAGATTCAGCATATTAAAGAACCCCAAGAATTCAAGAATAAAACCCCATTGAAACTGGTCAAGAAATAAGCAATTTATACAAAGTATCTTCTTTTGCACAATACTGTGCAATTGAATATTTCTTGCAATTGCGCAATACTGTGCAATTGAATATTTCTTGCTATTGCACAATACTGTACAATTGACAATTTCTTGCTATTGTGCAATATTGTGCTATTGATATTTCTTGCTATTGCGCAATACTGTGCAATTGAAGATTTCTTGCTATTGCGCAATACTGTGCAATTGAAAATTTCTTGCTATTGCACAATACTTATTATATAATAATTTACACATCCTGTTTGGTGTGTATCTCCTGCCATATCATTATTATTTGCTTTTAAATATAAATCAGAAATAACCAACTTAAAATGGAAAATTTTAAAGAAAAAAAGGAAAAAAAAGAAAAAAAGGACCCCCAAATTTTTGAACCCCCTTATGATTCATCACCCCCAAACTCAATCCCAGCCTTCCCTTTGAGGTATGGTACCTTGCAGTACAATTTCAGAGAGATCCATACACTTGAACACAAGTTATTGTCTGGAAACTAGAAAAATGCTTATTTTTGGCCCCTTTTTGGCCCCTAATTCCTAAACGTTTCAGGCAATTACCCCCAAACTCAATTCCAGCTTTCCCTTTGTGATATGGAACCTTGTACTACAATTTCAGAAAGATCCATAGACTTACACACAAGTTATTGTCATGAAACTAGAAAAATGCTTGTTTTTTGCCCCTTTTTTGGCCCCTAATTCCTGAAATTTTGAGGCAATTACCCCCAAAAATCAATCCCAGCATTCCCTTTGTGATATGGAACCTTGTGGTACAATGTCAGAGAGATCCATACACTAACACACAAGTTATGTCTGGAAGTTACAAAAATGCTTATTTTTGGCCCTTTTTCCTTAACTGTTGGTACCATAACCCCAAAATCAATCCCAACCTTCCTTTTGTGATATTGAACCTTATGGTAAAATTTCATAGAGATCCATTCACTTAAACGACGACGACGACGCTAACGTTATACCAATATACGACCACAAAATTTTTTTGCGGTCGATAAAAAAAAAAAATATCATTTACATGGCAGATAGACATCAAGACAAATTGTTGGGACCTTTTAAAAAAAATCTTCAAGGTACGAAAATCTCCATTTGCTTGTTCAAAAATTTACTTTAAAAGTTAATTTATGATATATTATATTTACTGTGAAGATTACTTTTCAGTTTGGGAATTTTTTTCATTTCTCATTTAACTTGGGGTCTTAAAACTAATTTGATTCAAGCACAGCTTATCTGATAAGCCTCATGTAGGTTGTTAGGGAATTGGCTTCAATAAATAAATCGGAAAAATTCAATTGCAGGCTCCAATTCAATTATAAACATTTTTTTCTAATATTCAATTTTTTATGCAAATAATTATGGATTTTAAGCAAGATAGTTGTCCATATGATCATCATACAAGATTTAGTTGCCTGGGCCACCAGGCCCCTACTGATCTTTTCCCCTAGATGTTAGATCTGCTGGTTCATCAGTCGTGGTTAGGAAAAGTAATCCTTCATAGAATTCAGGCATGAAAGTTATTCATCATTGAACCAGCAAGAAAAATTTATACAATAAATTCACAATTTCTTTTCTCCTTTAAATAAATATCAAAAGAACACATATTCCATAAATAAATATGAAAGGATTGATATTCAGGGTGTGGAAATATTTGTTGTGAGCACTTGTCCCTGGGCAAGTAAAACTGTAAATTTTATTTGTCCGGAAAAAGTTACTTGCCCTGAATTTCCCAATAAATATTGAAGTATTTTACTGTAAGCTTGTATGATTCTTAAAACTGTTTTGTATCACAATATAAATGATGTTTGTGATATTTGTTTATGTGTATAAATAAAAGGAGGTATGGGGTTAACATCAATGAGACAGAAACCCAACAGCAAAGCAAGCAAAAGACATCTAGAGGGCAATTTTACAATGTGTTTAAAATGCTAGCACGTAGGTACATGTACTAAGTTTTCAAACCAGTGAAGAAATGAAAACTAAATAATAGATCATTAAGTGTCCCTTCTATCTATTGATTTGCCATCAAATAAGTTAGACTATTGATCATCAAGATGTGGGTGTTTCCTACAAATTGTGCAAAAATTTAATTTATTTTCAGGAGAGCCAGGGGAAATCTGTTAGGCATGACTTCTGGAATTCTCGTTTCTGCTTTGTTTTCATATTCCCTGTCTTTCTCCACCTCCGTTTTCAATTTATCTCGACTCGTCATTATTATTTTCATTCTTTTGTCTTGATTTCCAGTCTAGGAGTTTTATCGGGTATTTATCGGTCTCGATAGAAGTCTTTCAAGAAAAATTAAAATGACACTTGCGTTAGATGGCGGATAAAACCCTAATTTGCGATCCCGGTAAATGGACGTTTATGAGACCCGGTTCGCATACTTATTTATTTTATTCTGGTTATCAATCTATTTCGGTTTTAATTAATACTTCTCGTCATGAACATTGATGTTTTGACTTAAATATTTGTTTTTACGTGTTGAACATTGGTTTCTTTTACTTCTTCTTCTTAGTATAATCCTCCTTTAATTAGGAGCACCTCCATATGGAGTTTTACCTTAACTTTAAAATTTTAAGAAAAATTTTATCCAACATATGTACAGCACATATAAATAAACGATAAAAGTGTCATGTATGGCATATTTACAGGGACCTTTTTATTACAAATTGATTGACCATATATTCATTAATATGAGTACCTGTTATTTATAATTAAAAGCATGTTTCATTTGAATTTGCTTGTATGCATAAAAATACGGTAAAAAAGGTTTTATTTAATAAGATCTATATATATGATATTAAGATAATAATTTAGGATGTAAAACTTTAATAAGATCTAATAAATGCTCCAGAGGCGCAGCTTGATACGACCGCAGAGGTCGAACCCTGAATAGTTGGGGCAAGTATGGACACAACATTCAAGCTTGATACAGCTCTGAATTTGGATTGTGATTAAATATTTGACACAGCATAGGTTTCTGACACAGAATGAATGTGGTCTAAGAACTTAAAATTTTAAATTGGACATTCACCTATTATGGTCCAATATCCAAAATCTAAATACATGGTTAGATTCAGCATATCAAAGAACCCCAAGAGTTCAATTTTGATGAAATCAAACAAAGTTTAATTTTGGACCCTTTTGACCTCAATGTGGACAAAGTTGATAACGGGATTAAAAATCAAAATCTAAATACATGGTTAGATTCAGCATATCAAAGAACCCCATATATTCAATTTTCGTTGAAATCAAACAAAGTTTAATTTTGGACCCCAATTTGGACCAACTTGAAAACTGGGCCCATAATCAAAATCTAAAACATCTTTAGATTCAGCATATCAAAGAACCCTATGAATTCAATTTTGTTAAAATCAAACTAAGTTTAATTTTGGACCCTTTGGACCTTAATGTAGACCAATTTGAAAACGGGACCAAAAATTAAGAATCTAAATACACGGTTAGATTCGGCATATCAAAGAACCCCAATAATTCAATTTTTGATGAAATCAAACAAAGTTTAATTTTGGACCCTTTTGACCTCAATGTGGAAAAAATTGATAACGGGCCCAAAATCAAAAATCTAAATACATGGTTAGATTCAGCATATCAAAGAACCCCATATATTCAATTTTTATTGAAATCAAACAAAGTTTAATTTTGGACCCCAATTTGGACCAACTTGAAAACTGGGCCCATAATCAAAAATCTAAATACATGTTTAGATTCAGCATATCAAAGAACCCTATGAATTCAATTTTTGTTAAAATCAAACTAAGTTTAATTTTGGACCCTTTGGACCTTAATGTAGACCAATTTGAAAACGGGACCAAAAATTAAGAATCTAACTACACGGTTAGATTCGGCATATCAAAGAACCCCAATAATTCAATTTTTGATGAAATCAAACAAAGTTTAATTTTGGACCCTTTGGACCTCAATGTGGACCAATTTAAAACGGGCCCAAAATCCAAAAACTTAATACACGATTAGATTCAGCATATTAAAGAACCCCAAGAGTTCAAGAATAAAACCCCATTGAAATTGGTCAAGAAATAAGCAATTTATACAAAGTATCTTCTTTTGCACAATACTGTGCAATTGAATATTTCTTGCAATTGCGCAATACTGTGCAATTGAATATTTCTTGTTATTGCTAATACTGTACAATTGACAATTTCTTGCTATTGCGCAATATTGTGATATTGATATTTCTTGCTATTGCGCAATACTGTGCAATTGAAGATTTCTTGCTATTATGCAATACTGTGCAATTGAAAATTTCTTGCTATTGCACAATACTTATTATATAATAATTTACACATCCTGTTAGGTGTGCATCTCCTGCCATATCATTATTATTTGCTTTTAAATATAAATCAGAAATAACCAACTTAAAATGGAAAATTCTAAAGAAAAAAAAGGAAAAAAAGAACCCCCAAATTTTTGAACCCCTTATGATTCATCACCCCAAACTCAATCCCAGCCTTCCCTTTGAGGTATGGTACCTTGCAGTACAATTTCAGAGAGATTCATACACTTGAACACAAGTTATTGTCTGAAACTAGAAAATGCTTATTTTGGCCCCTTTATGGCCCCTAATTCCTAAACGTTTCAGGCAATTACCCCAAACTCAATTCCAGCTTTCCTTTGTGATATGGAACCTTGTAGTACAATTTCAGAAAGATCCATACACTTACACACAAGTTATTGTAATGAAACTAGAAAAATGCTTGTAATTTGCCCTTTTTGGCCCCTAATTCCTAAACGTTTCAGGCAATTACCCCAAACTCAATTCCAGCTTTCCGTTTTGTGATATGGAACCTTGTAGTACAATTTCAGAAAGATCCATACACTTACACACAAGTTATTGTCATGAAACTAGAAAAATGCTTGTTTTTGCCCTTTTTGGCCCCTAATTCCTAAAATTTTGAGGCAATTACCCCAAAATCAATCCCAGCATTCCCTTTGTGATATGGAACCTTGTGGTACAATGTCAGAGAGATCCATACACTAACACACAAGTTATGTCTGGAAGTTACAAAATGCTTATTTTGGCCCCTAATTCCTTAACTGTTGGTACCATAACCCCAAAATCAATCCCAACCTTCCTTTTGTGATATTGAACCTTATGGTAAAATTTCCTAGAGATCCATTCACTTAAACTAAAGTTAGAGTGCGAAACCAATGCGTCTTCGGACGACGGCGACGACGACGACGCCAACGTTATACCAATATACGACCACAAAAATTTTTTGCGGTCGATAAAAAGGACGATTTTCTCAGTGGAATGTTTTATGTACTTCATGTATCAATTTATATAAAAATACAGGATAAAATTATAAAAGCTTGTTTTGTCACCATAAATAAATTTAAAAGGTTTATATACAAGATATGGTCCCTATCATAAATGTATTAGTGAAATAAAAGATAGGAATGGCTAATAATTATTTAAGTTCATTTTATAGTTTTACATAAAATAATACATCTTAATAAGTTGTGTAAATAATTCTATATTTTTGATTAAATTGAATTTTGTCAAGTGTAATTTTTTACTTGTCCACGGGCAACCCAGACAAACAAAATTACTTGTCCGGTGTTCAAATGTATGGGTCGGGCGAGTCGGGCATAGCATTTCCACACCCCTGATATTGGCATGGAAAAAGTCCACAATATGAATGTTTGACAATGAAAGTTTGGTTGAACGTTTCAATGATCAAATGGGATATACATGTAGAGTAATATAGTCCCTATTTAACCGGTTGTGATTGGGCTTTGCTAGTATGCACTAGATAGGACATGTGAAATAGTACGGTTGAATGTTAAAATGAATTAGTTATCTCGTACCATTGCATAACTCGTACCAATGTCAACTTGTACCACGGTAAATTCATACCAACTTATTTAAATGCATTCAAATGGTGTTTAATGATGAATATATATTTTAATTTCACTCAATACCTCTGAAGTCTGTAAAAACTATATAATTTGAAATCACAATGACCAATTTGTAGCTTATTTTTCTTTGGCTAATTGGATAGAGAAAACTTTGGCAGATTGGCTTTGTTGTCTCCCTTGAACAGTTCCTGTACTTAAAATTTACTGACAGCCAATTGATTTAATATTTAATCATTACAAGTTACATTGAATAGATTTTGGTATTCATAATTGTTTCTAAAAGGAATTTTATTTAATGAGAGAATTTATTTATATTGTTTTGAACAGTTTAAAATTGTTTATGACCAACATTTTATAAAATTAAAAAAAAAATTCATAAAACATTCGTATATTGAATATTTTTTTAATGGTAAGAGTCTGCAATGGTACGAGTTAACTTGCTTCCATTAAAACAACACTGCCATTCCCTTAAACTATATTGTGTACCCTAACTTGGGCGAAGTATATGTGCATCAGATTTCAATAAAAAGATCTTGGTCTGCTTAAAATTGATTAACAGAAAATAGACCTCAATGCAGCGAAATGTCAACTGACAATATCTCAGATCAATTATTACACTAAAAAATTAGTAAATAATTCATGATTACACATAGGCTACAGTTCATCATTATCAAAATATACGAGGTGCTTTGTGTTCCGACTATAGGAAAGAGGCGAAAGATACCAGAGGGACATTCAAAACTATGCAAAACATTGAAAACTAAAGACTGCAACCCGAACCCCAAAAAACGTGGTTCTACCAATGAAAACGAAAGTAGATTATCGAAACACGTCGTCCCTCACCGTTATTGCTACTTCATCATCTGCCAAGATAAGAGCGGCATATACGCAGGCAAGTTCGTCTTTTGATGCCATTATTAGTTGTGTATTACAATTTTTTGACGATGTCAAATAAAACAAAGTGTAGGTTGCCGATTGGCCTTAGCTTTGAAAGAACACCACACTTTTGTTTTCAAGCAAAATGTGAAAAGGACGGAAGCGGAAGTAAAGTCTCAAAGCTGAAAAAAAAGTCAGACAGATTGTATATAACGGATTCATCAACAATATAATATTAAAACAACATTGTTTGTGTTAGAATATATATTTGATATGAATACAAGACAATTTTTTTTAGAGATTTATCAACGTTGCATTAGCGATCAGTACTTCCGTTTCCGGTTGTTGTCCATTTCGAAAGTAAACATGTGGAAAGTAGGAGCTGTGTTGTTACTAGTTTTTTCTGCTGTTGTGACTGCTGACAATGATGATCATGGTTCTGAAGCTGTGTCACATACAACCGAAAGTTTCGCCACCCAAGTGGAGGAGACAAAACAATTTGTAATGTTCTTTGCCCCATGGTAAGTGACTTCGAAAAATTGTATTCAGTTGTAGAACTTGTACCGATCTAAACGGCAGCATAAATGTACATGTAGTATACCCTTTACAGGTTCTTTTGCTCCCGAGAAGAGTTATATGAGGCAGGTGTAACCTGTAATAGGGGACGAAAGCTTCGTTATATGACCGAGGCAGGCGTTACCTGTGAAAGGGGACGAAGTCCGTATAAATTATTTTTTTGGAATTCAAGCATAATATGAGGCAGGCGTTACCTGTGAAAGGGGATGAAGTCTGTATACATTATTTTTTTAATTCAGAATCTGTTGAAAATGAAATGGAAATATGGAAACGTTTCCAACGATGGTCCTATTTAGGGATTTTAGTTGTGCCGTCATTTTCGATGTAAAGAAAGAAACGCTATCATCAGGTAACGTTTTTTTTTTTTTTTTATCAAAAAATTATTAAAGACAACAAATTTGCTGGAAACAATATGATGCTCCTTCCAAAATTTTACTCAAAATCTGGTGACAAACTGAAAGAGACCAGAAGAAAGAAAGAGATTTCTGTGAAAATACGGGAAACTAAAAAAGTTAGAAAAAAAGTTAACAAATTTGTTCATTAGTATATTTTTTCTTTTTGTTTCTTCATTTTATTGATTTTCTCATCGTAATTGTGGACTTCATCCCCATATTATTTTGACTTAAGAATCTGTTGAAAAATAAATGGATATACAGAAACGTTTCCGAGGTTGATCCTGTTGTTAAGGATTTTAGTTGTGATGTCATTGTCAATGTAAACAAAGAAACGCAATCATCAGGTAACAATGTTGTTTTTACATCAAAGAATTATTAAAATAAAATTGTTATAATTCTGTCTTTAAAACGACGAAGATACCAAGTTGGTTTGTTATTTTCTTATCAGATACTGCATGAAATCTGACTGATTGATCAGGTCAGTTTCCCAAGAGAACACATTTTGTTTGCTATAAAATCGTATGTTGAATAAGCTCAAGACTCATTTTAAAATGGAAGGAATTTATTTTAATTGTTTAACTGATAGTTTTCTTTTGGTATGTCACAAAAACAACAAATTTGCGGGAAGCAATATGATGCTCCTTCCTATATTTTACTCATAGTCCCGTAACAAACAAGACCAGAAGAAAGAAAAGATTTCTGCCCAAATGCAGAAAACTGAAAAAAGTTAGAATAAAAAGTTAATGATTTTGAGTTCATAAGTATATTGATTTTTTTTGTTTAATTGATTTTCTTACTGTAATTGGGGACTTGGTCCCCATATAATTGGTAGAAGGGTGGATTTGGGTCTATAACACTATTGTCCTAAGTGAAAAAATCTCAACAACGTACATGTATTTTAGTAGAATTTGTATCAGGTTTTCCATATACATTGTACATGTATATATTAATGTTATGTTCAAGAATTTTGTTATTCTATAATAATTCTCTAACTTCAAGTAACATTTGTAAGTCACAACCTTGAACCATTACTATATTTTTAGGTTGTATTTAGCTAAGTTTCTAAATCTTTATATGTATTTATATATATTCCCTTTAGGCCAATTAAAATTAATTGATAGATTTTCATCCCCGCCCACCCTCTGAAATCGTCCAGATTTTGTTCATTTCTGTCATGTCTGTTACCGGTAACTGCCGATAATTTCGTTTCATTCAAAAATTTCTGATGCAAATTTTGTTTTTATTTCTTCGAGTAATTTAACCACAATAAATAACTCGACATATTCTGCTGCTATATGATGACAACATTATCTTCCGAGAATAGAGATTGATTATGGGAAGGGAATGAAATATTCCATTACGAGTTTTAGACAGTGTACAAGATTGTAAATCGCGATATGTCACAAATTTTAGTGATTAGAAAACCATGGATTTTTTTTCTTTATACAATGACTTTGTGTCAGGAAATTTGAACTGTGAATGATTTTTAAAGCGCAAGAAACCTGGAACACATTGGTACAATATCATAACTGGAATAAAGAAATTGAGACAAGCACGAACTTGTGCAATTTATGACCGTGATATATCAACTACAAAAGTCGGCCAACGTACAAAATGTTTTATAGCAAGCCCCTTTATTTACCAAGGTTGTCCCTTTTTTGTTGACTAACAACAAACACAGTCCTGTCCCCATCCCCTCTATAGAGTCATCAAACAACTTCTTCTTTTTGGTTAAGTTCATGGTTTACATTGTCATTATATTTGCACCTTGCATAAGAATCGGAAACGCATCAACCCTAGTATTTTCAACACAGTTTGAGTATCTTTTCACTCTGTACTTATAATACTTGTGTTGCATACCAATGCATATGCTTCATTTTATGGGCACTACAAACCATAGCGTAGAAAGCAAAATAAATTTGATGCAGGTAGTCTAAAAGAGAGCATTTCTCCATCATGTCCATGTTTTTGCTATTTACTGAAAATAGGTTTCTAAAGCGACAATTACATGTAGAACAGTTGTTGCCAATCAGAAATATTTATTTAAGAATTTGAAAAATTGTGTAGAATTCCTTATATATATACATGATATAATTATAAGATTATTATTACCCTTTAATATGAAGAACACATTACAAAAGGGTTTGGAGGAAATTAAAATTTAAAAAATAAAATCCTCCCACCCGCCCTATTTTTTTCAAATATCTGGATGAAAATCTACTAATTAGTTTTAGTTGGCCTTACCTGAATAATTATTATTTACTATCAGTCATTAGAACAAACAAAGAACACAGAAAAACACAAGAAGCACCGAAGAGCAAACTAAAAGAAGAATATTTGGTTTAAGTAATAACATAATATTTTTGTAGTTTTCTGTGGTTAATGTTTGTTGTCTAATTTGCCAGGACTAGTTTGTCTGTCCTTTAAAGTATTTGAAAATAATCCAATCCATCTGCAATTTCCACGAAGTCTCTTTTCAAGGATTCATTAAATCTATTCCTCTTTTTTCATTTTTTATTGTGTTTTGTTTCAAAGTTTTCAGTGTTCCATTTATGGCATTGTGCCTAAAAACCTCGCCACAGTTACCTGATATGCTACATGTACCTTAATCACAGGAGTTTGGGAATTTTATTTTAGATGGAATGTGCTTTCTCTCCAATGAAAATAAAACAATTTTTCTGGACCTCTGTGCTTACCCTGGGATAGATGCTCTGACTATTGTATACTTTTACCTACCATGTCTACAGAAATCCTTTCTTTGACATGCTTAAACAGTACTGGGCTTTGAGAAAGAGAAACTCATAAATAAATATCAAGGTTCAAATTTGATTATATAATATATAGTCTGAGATTACGATAATAGTATAGTAATCTTTGATATTGTCTGACATTCTTTTATTTCACTTTTGTTCAAGGTTTTAAAAGATGATGGATGATAATGTCATATGATACTTCAAATTAAAAAAAGTTGAATATATTTAATATACTTGAATGGCTAAGTTTTGCTATAAAACAAGTGTACATAGACTTTCTTGTAAAAGAAAATCCTTTAACTTATGAAAATCTTCAGAAAAGTACTGCTATTGAATTATTGCCTTCTTGTACTCCTCGGTAATTTGCCAATACTTTTCCATATGTAGTGACCTTAACTAAGAGACCTCTTGTTAGAACTTTGGCAGTTAGAACTTCAACTACTGCACAGATGACTGTTGATTTAATGTTATAACTTTTGTTAAAGAAGTCTTCTTTGATTAGGTAGCCACAAGGTAAACACATTTTATTTTTACATTGGCCTATTACTAATATCCAATTTTTTGCTGCTGACGTGGCTTAATTTGATATGTACATAATATAGATAAGTAGTTTTAAAAAATGTCTTTTATCTTTTGATTGAATATAAAATGTAAAGATCATTTGATGGCTGCTTTTATATCATGGACTCACAATTATCTAATCCCATTTAAATGTTGATGAGAAAAGACATAAAGATGACTTTTAAGGAATATTCCATAAGGATTTTAAATTTTAATGACTGAATGGTAATAGATTTGTAGAATTAGAGGAATTGTATTTCAGATTTTAATTGATTAAAATTGTTTTATGGTTTTGTACATCAATGTACATGTGGAATCTGAAACGATTATGTTATTTGTGACTGTTTTCTCAATGTATACTGTTATTGATTATAATACTTTATTTCCGAAAGTAATATAGCTTAAAGGCATATAACAAAATATACATCAAATTTCAATACACAATATTTTGTTTTTTTTGGTAAAACATGTATTTGTTTGGTCTTGTCACGAAGATGGTCATTATAGTCAGTAATTTTAAATTGTGTCATATGTTTTAAAAGATTTTTTATTGTTTGTAGTCAGAAATATAGAACCACTCAAACAAGATATTCTTTTAAATTTTAAAACTGAAAACTTTTAAAGTGGATAATAATGATGTTCATCAAAGCATAAGATCAATTTAGATGATTTTAAGAAAGAAATAAAATTATGCATGTTAAGTCGTGTATTAAAATAACTTTTTTAGTTTTGTGGCTAGCCAATTATCATAAAACATATGAAATGTTTTAACTGTAGTTATCAGTACAAGATTTTTGCCAAAAGCTTTATGTTAAATACGGAAGTTATTTTTTCACATCATTGACAGAAATAAGTACAGTGAGAGTGAGACTTCATCATATTCAAATGTATATCCTAGGGATATTGGTTCTATCTGAAGGATATCTAAATTGAAATATTATCATGCTTATGATTAAAATGGGTTTTAAATCCTCTTTTCTGAATTTCAAGTCAAATTACACAAGGATTTGTATAGTGATACACTATACAAATCCTTGAATTAATAGTAATAAAATCACGATCTTCTTTTATTCATATATATTCTAAAATCTTATTTCTGTGATAACACTGGGTTTGATGTTTGTATATTATGTAATACATATATTATAAACTTATCATAGCTTTGTATCATCCCTGTTGCTGATATCCATAATACTTACCATACTTACAATCAGTTTATTATGTTAAGCTTTTATACATAATAGAAATCAAAGGATTATGTGGTATCCATCCATGACACAAAATCAGTACTTGCACAGTAAAAACACACTAAAAGCAAAGGAACAGCGCTTTTATTGCTGTTCTTCATCTCAAAGTCACAGTGAGGTCTTCAACACGGAGCAAAAAAACTCTCACCTCACTGCAATTTTAAGACTCACTCCTATTCTTTATTTCCTAGATATTTGAACTAGACAATCTGTCTTATCTTAAAAGTTTTAGGCATCTATAATAGATATAAGAAGATGTGGTATGAGTGCCAATGAGACAACTCTCCATCCAAGTCAAAATTTATAAAAGTAAACCATTATAGGTCAAAGTATGGTCTTCAACACGGAGCCTTGGCTCACACCGAACAGTAAGCTATAAAGGGCCCCAAAAATAACTAGTGTAAAACCATTCAACGAGAAACACTTATGAACCACATCAACAAACGACAACACCCTTATATAAATATAGCACATGTAAACTTACAAGAAGATTTCATTGAACCATTCATTCCATGATAAGTTTTACACTACAATAGTTATACTGAGTGTATTTTTACAGAACCACAGACACATCACATCATACTACAAGCCCCTTTGATCCCTCTTTGAATAAAACTAGAAATATTTTATAAGACTTAGTGGTCAAAAACTAAGGAATAAAAGTAAAATGTGATCACTCTAGATTAAATGAAAATGATTCTTGTTTAACTTGTCCCAACAATGGTTTCCATTTTCACAATTGAAAAAATTAGGTGGTGTATTGGGGAGAAACTTTTGACTAAGTAGAATCCTGACTGACGTAAGGCTGTAAATGGAAAAGCTTTTTTATGTTATAGGCCTTATTATCAATGTTATCTTTTAACAGCCTTGCATGTTGATAGATGTCTTTTGATTATTTTCGTAATTGAATTACTGGGTAATACTGCCCACTACCCCTAATCTCCTTTTACTCATTTTTAGAAATTCCTAAAATATTTCAAAGTGAAAAAACATATAGAAGTATGAATTGTATGAGGGTTGTAATGGAGGTACTTTCATGATGAATTATAATGATAAAAAATCTTGCCAAATGACGTTAACAGTAATTTTTGGTGCATGACGATAAAATGTACACTTTCTTTAAGACGATAAAAAAATCAACTGATTTTGACGAATCACGTTAATTTTTTTCCCAAAATAACGGTAACGATAATTATTTGAGACCTCTGACCAATCACGATAAGGATATTTTGACAAATCACGGTAAAGTTTTAACCAATTTGACCCTTACGATAGCTGAAAATTACTTTTTGACGCCTGATGGTAAAGGGCATTCCCACCCTCTTGTATAGGGTATTAGTATATTTACAAACATGACAAATGTATATATAACAGAGAATTATCAGAGTTTATTTAAAATTCTAGAAGAAAGATCTATTTTTTACAAAGAATTTCCACACTGATAATATCCCGCATTTTCAAGGAATCCAAGTTTGGTTGAAATTGGTTCAGGGGTTTAGAGGGGAGACTACTTTAATAAGATAGATAACTTCACCTTTATACTTTACAATCATGTCGAACAACCTATTATAGTCATATCTTAAATTTTTGTTTTTTTATTCTTTCTTAGTGTTATTTCTTCATTTTGCCAAGTTGTTGTGTATAAAATGTTGTGACAGTAAAAATAAAACTAATAAAGAATGGCCTTTGTTAATTATTTTTATTGATGAATTGACATATTTTTAAGGAAGATTTTGTGCAACAGATGTTTGTGTCATCTTTTTTTTTACTTTATTTGTGAATTATTGACTTTGTTGAGTTTGTACATGTAACATGTTTGCCATGTTGGTGTATTGATTTGAATTAGAATGAAATATACAATTTTGTAGTTATATGATTTATTATTTGTGCATCCATGTATTAACCAATATAGCATGCAAAATTTACTAACATGATAGTGGAGATTCAATATTTGTACTAACCTTGTGAGACCGTAGTGATTAGTCCAGAAATCACTCTTGCAGTACAATGTAGTACAAATGACTTTTATTATAGAAAAAAATATTTAGTTTACTGTTCCTGAAAATTTATTACATACATATAAATTTAATTGTTGAGGGACCAGCTGAAGCCCGTCTCTGGGTGTGGGATTTTCTCGCTGTGTTGAAAACCCATTGGTGGCCTCTGCTCTTTGGTCGGGTTGTTGTCTTTTTGACACATTCCCCGTTTCCATTTCCTATTCTATTTAAAAAACCTCCCAGTTGGTAAATGCATTATTAAACATTTCATATGCACTGGTAAATTATGTATCCTTTTAGCTGTTAGCAAGGTGAAAACAAAAGATTTTAGGTTAAGATAATAATATAGATTTGAAAAATTGCTAAGCTTCAAACTATGAACTACTTATGAATTTTGTACCTAAAATTACTTAAGTGTTTAAATGAAATTTCAATTTTGTACAATGTACATGTGAAAACAGTTTATCTAAATGCAAAACAGATCATCTAGATCCATAAATACTTATAAAAGGCAAATGTTTTTGGCTATTTCAACTTTACTAAAAAAATCAGTATTTTTCAAAATTTCAAATGTTTGGTCCGTTAAAATAATGAGGTCATGAAGTATTTGGCTCATGCTAATGTGTTTCCAATTCACAATACCATTACCTGCTTGAATGGCAGATAAATTTAACTAGGCTGCTTGGAAAAATTCAAGCTTTCTTTTGGAGATTATACTCAACTTATCCGTAAATCTGTATAACTTGCAGAAGTGTCTCTCTAATGATAAAGATATTTTTTCTTTCACAGTTCATCGCTGAAGCACAGTGGCCATTGTAAAAGACTAGCTCTACCATGAAATGAATTTACCAAAATATATAAATTGATAATAAAGAAATGTTGTTTTTATTTCTTTGGACAGGTGTGGTCATTGTAAACGATTAGCTCCAACATGGAATGAATTGGCCAAGATTTTTAATGACAAAGAAGAACAAGAAGTGGTCATTGCAAAGGTCAGTTTCTTTCTTTATCAAGGTATACATGGTTTACTAAACTTCATTATACGACTGCAAAAAATTTTTGGGGTTCGTATAATGCTTTGATGTCAACCTCGTCGTCATCGTCCGAAGACACATTTGGTTTCCAGACAATGACTTTAGTTTAAGTGAATGGATCTCTATGAAATTTTTTAAGAAGGTTCAATACCACAAAAGGAAGGTTGGGATTGATTTTGGGGATGATGGTCCCAACCGTTTAGTAAAAAGGGCCCGCAACAAGCATTTTTCTAGTTTCAGGATAATAACTTGTGTAAAAGTATTTCGATTGCTCTGAAATTGTACCACAATGTTTAACACCACAAGTAGAAGGTTGAGATTTATTTTGGGGTTATGGTGCCAACAGTTTAGGAATTAAGGGTCAAAAGGGCCAAAACAAATATTTTGTAGTTTCTGGAAAATGACTTGTGTGTAAGCATATGGATCTCTCTGACATTGTACGACAAGGTTCCATATCACAAAGGGAAGGCTGGGATTGAGTTGGGGGGTAATTGCCCCAAACATGCAGGAATTAGGGGCAAAAAAAGGGCCAAAAACAAGCATTTTTCTAGTTTCCAGACAATAACTTGTGTTTAAGTGTATGGATCTCTCTAAAATTGTACTACAAGTTTCAATACTACAAAGGAAAGACTGGGATTGAGTTTGATGGTTATTGCTTCAAGGGGGATTCAAAAAGTAGTGGGGGGTTCCAATATTTTAAGGGGTTCATATTTTTTTTTTTTTTCAAATGTCAAATTTTTGAAAAGTTTCAAGAAGAAATCTTCAATTGGACAGTATTGCGCATTAGATTTGTAAGATCTTTGACCACATTTATTTTGTGTCAGAAACCTATATTATGTAAAAATTTGATCACAATCCAAATTCAGATAGTATCAAGCTTGAAAATTGTGTCCAAATTTGCCCCAACTGTTCAGGATTCGACCTCTGCGGTCGTATCAGGCTGCGCTCAGCGAAGCATTTTATTTTTTTTTTATTAACGAGTTAAGCCTACATGAGATAATTGACGTAATTGATGTCTTTAAGGAATTTGGTTCTTACTGATTGATTGATTGTTGGTTGTTTAAGTTCCAGGGTCAGTTCTTACTATTGCATAATAACTGAAGCATTGTGACGTAGGAAATATTGGGGAAAATGCATGAATTTAAAAGTCTTCTATAAGGGTTGAAAAATAGCATGATTTTCATCAAAGTCCAAGACATCTCAGCCATGTCAGTTAAGTCTAGAAGAAATTGTTAGGTCCAGTTGTGCTTATTTTGTTATGAAATTTCAAATGATTTAGTCATGATGATGGTTGATGTTTCTTAAAATGTCTAGACTGTCAACATTTTATTGGTAATATGGAAATACCAGAAAGGAGAGTACATGTATTTATATTTCCTCCTAAAAAGCTTCACCTTCCTTTATTCATGTTATTCCACTCTAGAATTCTAACCTGTAAATTAGATACTGTAAATTAAGAAATTATTTCGAGGTTTTCATTATTATGAATAATGCAACTCCTTAGGTTGAGTATCACAATAATAAGAAATGCATTCTGATATATGATACATGTATATGTATCTGTTACATAATGTAGCATTTCCTAAAATTGAAATAATAAAACTCTCATTTTGTTTTTTTCTTCAAAATTGCAATAATAAATGCACACAATAATTTCTGAATTTACAGAATATGTTCCTTAAATTGTTGTCTTAATTTTTCATCAAGGAAGATGTGTAATATGATTTTGAATGTACACAGACTTTTTAAGAGCATAATATTTACTTCATGTATAATGTTTTGCCTGTGGTAGATTAACCTTATACACTACATATTAATTTACGAATAAACAAGAAATAGCTCTGGAGCTATAGATAAATATGCTACCCACGGTTATTTACTTACATTAACTACACAACTCTTATAGAAAATGTCATATTCAAGAAATTGACAGTACTTTTATGACATTTAACTGTCAGTTCTATAAGGTTTTATGCACATGTACAATGGGAAGTCAGCTTTAGGTTGTAGATGAGGTCAGGAAGTGTTAGTAGTTTCACCTTTTGTTCTTTATGTAGCAAGATGTATATCAATTAATAAAGGACAAAAATGCAGGTTCTTTTTTTTTTTCATTTCTCCTCTTGTTTTCCAAGCAGGACTTATTGTACATGACTATATCCCTTGATTATGACCTAAAGCATTTAGATCAAAATATTGGGTTTCCATGTACTGCCTTTAATCTTTTATTGTTTTGTGTTTTTTTTTTAATTTGATAGTTTATCCTTTCACACTTGATAGTTATGCCTTTATTTAGTGAATAAGTTATTTTATTCTTTGTCCAGATTTCACTTTACTTTAGGTCCTTTTTGGTTTGATTATCTCGTCAATGTTGGTACTAGGTTTGGATATTCAAGTATCTCGTCCTCGAGCATCACTGAAGATTATTAACTACTGTGCAAAGTTTATTTTGTTACTTGTTGTTACAGTATGAAAGTCTGTGCTGTAGGTTGTCTGATATCTTAATTCTGTCTCTCATTTTACTGATATTAAGGCAATTTTAGTACATTGTAACTTTAAAAGAGATATTTATGTAATATGGATCCATTTATATAGGTGTGGATACAATTTCAACAAATTAGGAAATGGATTTTGGTGGATACTATATTTAAAGGGGCATCAGCTACGATTTAGAAAAAAAAATTGATTCTATTTGTTTCAAGTATTTATATAAAGTGGAATTTTCAAATAACATTTAGTCATAAGCAGTCAGTTTGGTCCAAAGTTGTCAAAATAAGCTCAAAAACATTGCAGATGTATTATTGACTTGTTGTATTATAGTTCATGCATTGTTAATTGTTTATTTTAGACTTTTTGTAATTAGGATATGTACATTTTAGTATGTAATAAATCAAATATGAGAATTTGAGTCAAATCGATGAACATGAATTGACAGCTAATGCCCTGTTAATGGTTTAGACAAATTTTGCATATAGGATAATAGCTATTTGTATTTTGTTTAAACACTTTAAAAATGGGATTCACCATTACCCATGAACTAGCTCCGTTGATGATGTAGGATTTTGAAAAAGAGATAGCCCTCCAAGGCAACGTAAGGATTAGGACTTGTAAAAGTCTATTATACATTAACCATATGTGTAGCTCCATAACGCCTCCCCTAAATCTGCCTCTGGATCAAAATCCATGAAATAAGATAAACACAGAACGATAATTAAATCATAGTATATAAACAATATAATCATAATCAGTTAAAACTGATATCAGAAAAGCACTTGCTTGTACATGTTATATGTACTTAAACATTTGACAAAATTTTAACTTTTTATGTGTTAGCAATTTTCTCTTTACTGCACTAAATGGAAGATATTAACATTTAAATGAACATTCATGAATTAGATATTAGTGTACTTAGTTATGTGCTAGCACCTCATAGTAATACCTGATATAAGATAAGTATAGATTTAACTTTGCAAACAAATTCTTGTTAAATAATTGCTTCGGAAGCATGAAATTTATAACGTGTTGTTTTCATTTGTTAAATAATCTGATTTTTACACAAGTAAGCTTTTTGTTCCTAGTGCTGAGCTAAGATAAATGAAAAATTAATCAAACTCAAGACACACATATTGAAGAACAAAAAAGAAGTTGTAGGTAACATCTGTGTGACTAAAGACCATATTGTATACAAGAGCAGCATTAAACTATTGACAAAATGCTAAATTTATATTATGTCGGGTGTTAGTATTCAGGAAGATTCATTGAATATTTTATCAAAGTTGAAAAAAATCAATTAAACATGTTAAAACAGATTTTAGATACCAGTATTTGTGTCAAAGTGTAAAAACATAGAAAATACATTTGTATCAAGGGAGACAATAAAAAACAATAACTGAAAGAAAAGACAGATTACAATGTGGAAGGTTATATAACAAAAAGACCAACACTACATAGAAAACTAGATATAAAGGTGTTTGGGATAAGGGCATGAAGGGGCATTGTTCTTTTATTATTATTTAAGTGAAAATTCTCATTACTTTCAAACAACTAAGGGATTAAAAAATCCACTGAAAAAAAACTTAGTATAAACAGTTTCTTAAATTTATTGGAACTTGACTTTGTAAAGTTATTAGGAGGTGATTGAAGACTTGGTTGGACTCATCCTTTAAAGTGGTCCACTTTCTAAACTAAGTTTTATGAAGAAAAATCAAACTTTGACATCATATGATTTTTATGATACAAAATGTATTTCACTGGCCCTGCTACTTGTTAGGTCCAGGGTATACAGAATTCACTTATATTGCAAGGAATTAAACAGGGATTCAAAGCACAATTTAGAGAAAGGTTTAGGAAACAAGAAGTTAATATTTTGAATTGTAAGTTCAATTCCCAATGAATATGTGAAAAGGAAACTTTCATTGAATATTTGTTTTTAGGGTGAAGTTCTATAAAAATTGAAAAGAAACCTTAAAATTTAATCTATTTTTTATCAAAGTGTCCTTCGATAGACTACTGTATCAAGGAATGCTTGATTGTTTTGAAAATGGAACTTTATGTTGTTTCAGCTCGATAACTTCAGAATACTTGATCCATTATCCTTTTTATTCCTCTGCTTTGAAGATGGGGGTATATGGTGATGCACACAACCTTCCGTCTTAACACAGATCTTCAAAAAATTTTAATACAATTTTATTGACCCTAAAATTCAGATCAAGTTGGATATTAATCATGGTTCTGAATTTACAATTCAAGAGTATTGCCCCTTATTTGCATTAAAAGTTGTGTTTTCTTCCGTTTACAGATGATAATGAAAATACTGCATGGCCTTACTTTGCTCCAGTTGTAGCGGAGGGATGATTAAGGTTTACCCCTGTCCGTAGATACGTCCTGAAATTGGTTTACGTGCTCTAACTTTAGTTTGCCGCAACCAAATGTTATGAACCTTATGCTCAATGCTTATTACCACAAAACACAGATCAAGTTCGATTTTGGGTGGTGCCACTTTTACAGTTTTTTAGTTGTGTACCTTTATAACATAGTATGCAAGAGGCTAGGGGACATCATTTGTGTCCCATGGATACATTTTCAATTTATTTTTTTTAAACTTCAGCACAATGTCATTGACCAATAAGTGCTGGTCAATTTTGAGTTTAGAGACTATTTCATTCACCTTTCAAGAGTTATAACCCCTACTTACCTTAAAAGTTGGATTTTCGTCTGTTTCTGGAGGATAATGAAATTACTGATTGACCAAATCATTGAAATTTGTACACAATGTCATGGATCAAAAAATACTTGTCCAGTTTGACCTTGATAGGTTTGACATTTACCATTTTTAAGAATTATGTCTCTTAGTAACCTAAAAGAAATTGATTTTTGGGGTTGCTTGATGATAATTAACATATCACTTGACCAAATCTATTGAAATTTGAACACAATGTCATGGATCATAAGATACTGGTCCAGTTTGACCTTGATAGGTTTAACATTTGCCATTTTTAAGAGTTATGTCTCTTAGTAACCTAAAGGAAATGGATTTTTGGGTTTGCTTGATGATAATTAACATATCACTTGACCAAATCTATTGAAATTTGAACACAATTTCATGGATCATACAGTTGAAATTTGAACACAATTTCATGGATAATACAGTTGAAATTTGAACACAATTTCATGGATAATACAGTTGAAATTTGAACACAATTTCATGGATAATACAGTTGAAATTTGATTTTGATGGTTTAAGAGTTATTTTTCTTGGTTACCTCAAAATTTTGATAATTTTATTTTTGGTTCCCTTGTGACAATAAGATACCACTTGGCAAAATCTGTATATCTATTGACATGAGCTCCCTTTCGTTTTTTATAAATTTAAGATTTTAAGTTTTCGAGTTTTGGGGTTTTTTTTCATTAAAAAAGGGGTATTTTCCAGTTTTCGGACAATAACTCAAAAACACTTTCACCAATTTGCAAGAAACTTTGGTGAATTGTTTATATCTATTGCCATGAGCTCCCTTTCAATTTTTATAAATTTTAGATTTTACGTTTCCGAGTTATGGGGTTTTATTCATTAAAAAAAGGGGGGTTATCCAGTTTTCTGACAATAACTCAAAAATGCTTTCAGCAGTTTTCATGAAACTTTGGTGAATTGTTTATATCTATTGACGTAAGCTCCCTTTCGATTTTTATAAATTTTAGATTTTAAGTTTCGGAGTTATGTGATTGTATTCATAAAAAAGGGGGTATTTTTCAGTTTTCGGTCAATGCTTTGAGCAGTTATCATGAAACTTTGGTGACTGGTTAATATCTATAAAGATAACCTCCCTTTAGTTTTTCATGAATTTCTGATATGACATTGAGAAGCTATTGAACTTTATTCTTTAAAAAAGCGACGGGCATATCATGCGCTCATGGCGCAACTGTTTATTCATTTTGACAATTTTTATAAATTTTAGATTTTAAGTTTCGAGTTATGTGATTGTATTCATAAAAAGGGGTATTTTCAGTTTTCGGTCAATGCTTTGAGCAGTTATCATGAAACTTTGGTGACTGGTTAATATCTATAAAGATAACCTCCCTTTAGTTTTTCATGAATTTCTGATATGACATTGAGAAGCTATTGAACTTTATTCTTTAAAAAAGCGACGGGCATATCATGCGCTCATGGCGCAGCTGTTTATTCATTTTTGTCATTCAGGAGTGATGAACTATAATTGCTTTAACAATGTATATCACTCTAATAAATGTATATGACGCTAATCATTGTAAAGTATAAAACCTGGCTTGCTGTCATTTTGCCTGTTTTTGAATCGTTGTCTGCAGTGCGTTTTATCCTTGTTCCATTACAGGTGGATTGTACTGTAGAGACAGCCCTCTGTGCCGACAATGATGTTACTGGTTACCCTACAATTAAGTTCTTTTCTAATGGTAAAGATGGTGCTGTCAGATATAAAGGAGGCAGAGATCTGGAAGCTTTACAGAGCTTTATTGAGGAACAGCTAGGACAGGTAAGTTACAGAGTTAAAATGAGACAGGTCTGTATGGTTCTTGAAGCTTTACAGAGCTTTGTTGAGGAACAGCTACAGCGGGTAAGTTACAGGGATAGAAAGAGACATGTCTTAAGGGATCTGGAAGCTTTACAGAGCTTGGTTGAGAAAGAGCTAGAAAGGGTAAGTTAAAGAGATAGAATAAGACATGTCTTTAGGGATCTGGAAGCTTTACAGAGGTTTGTTTAGGAACAGCTACGACGGGCTAGTTAGAGGGATAGAAAGAGACATGTCTTTATGGATCTGGAAGCTTTACAGAGATTTGTTTAGGAACAACTATGGCAGGTTAGTTAGAGGGATAGAAAGAGACATGTCTTTAGGGATCTGGAAGCTTTACAGAAGTTTGTTTAGGAACAGCTTCCACAGGTTAGTTAGAGGGGTAGACAGAGACAAGTCTTTAGGGATCTGGAAGCTTTACAGAGCTTTGTTGAGGAACAGCTAGGATGGGTTAGTTACAGAGATAAAAGGAACATCTTTAGGGATCTTGAAGCTTTACAGAGATTGTAGGGGTACGAAGGCATGTCAAGTGATATAGACTCAAGCTTTACAGAGGTTTGTTAAGGAACAGCTACGAAGGGCTAGTTAGAGGGATAGAAAGAGACATGTCTTTAGGGATCTGGAAGCTTTACAGAGGTTTGTTTAGAAACAGCTAGGACTGGCTAGTTTGAGGGATAGAAAGAGACATGTCTTTAGGGATCTGTAAGCTTTACAGAGCTTTGTTGAGGTACAGCTAGGATGGGTTAGTTACAGAGATAGAAAGGAACATCTTTAGGGATCTTGAAGCTTTACAGAGATTGTAGGGGTACACGAAGGCATGGCAAGTGATATAGACTCAAAGAGATAATTTTCAAGTTCCAGAGGACAGAATGCATAATTACAAATGTCAGAGAAAAAGTGAAGTTCAACTCAAATCGTCAATAAATATTTCAAGGATATTTATTTGGATTTTGAAAATATTTCCTGCATTATTAATGTTGAGATGAACTCTACCTTCATTCAAGGCTTCATCTTTCAGTTAAACATCAATTTATGCAAGTAAATTATAGGTCAGATTATGATCAAATCCAAATTAACAAATCTAACATCACTCCTGAGAACCTGACTAACTATGATAATCTTTTTCTAGGGAGAAGAGGAAAAGAAGATGAAGAGGAACAGGAAGGACCACTGTATGAGCTTAATGATAAAAACTTTGCTAGGTTCACAGAAACAGGGAACCATTTCATAAAGTTTTATGCCCCCTGGTGTGGACATTGTAAACGTTTGGCTCCAACTTGGGAAGATTTAGCCAAGGAATTAGATGATGATGATAGTCCTGTTAGAATTTCTAAGGTTTGTTAATTTTATAACATAAACCATACATGTGATAACAAGATTTGTACCATAACCCATTCATGTGATAACAAGATTTATACCATAAACCATATATGTGATAAGAAGATTTATACCATAAACCATACATGTGATAAGAAGATTTAAACCATAAACCGTGATGTAATAAGAAGATTTATATCATAAACCGTACATGTGATAAGAAGATTTATACCATAAACTGTACATGTGATAACAAGATTTATATCATAAACTGTACATGTGATAACATGATTTATATCATAAACCGTACATGTTATGTACTGTCCAATATTTTGGTACTGTTAATTCATTTATTTTGCAGATTTAGGAAACAATTTGTTTTCGTGTATACTTGATAAAATTGTTTTGACAAAGTCTACATACAATATATATAGATAATTTGTACTTCCTGGAACATTTAAATTCATGGTTTACCTAAACTTACCAAATCCACAAAAAGTAGTACCCAACGAATAATAAAAATGCACAGTAATTCATGTAATCCTTTTAGTGTATTATTTAAACCATAGAATCTTATGTTTAAAGGGTCAATAGCTACAAGATATAAAAAAAAATGAAATATGATTTTTTTGTTTAATCATTAATGAAAGTGGAATAGTGAAATAATAATTCGCTTTTAGCAGCCAATTAGTTCAATTTTATCCAAATAAGCTTAGAAACATCGATGATGAATTATTTACTTGCAAGTGAATAATTCGACCTCATTGAATCCTTTTTCATGTGACCTTCAATTTAACCCATTAGCTAGAGATTGGTTAGGCATTGGTTAGGCATGTTCAGCCATTAAAAGGAAAAGAATGTCAACATTGAAAGTGAAACAAAGATGAACCATTTCGTTGACTGATTCGATTCACAAAAATCATTCTTATACAGGTAAAAATGATGTTTAACTTATTTTTTAACCTAATACATGAAATCAAACAGACCTAGAAAAGTCCAATTGCACAAGGTTGCTATCTATTTATATTTGTGTTTATGTTTATATCGATTTATGTGACCGTGGGCAGTCTTCGGAGGTCATCTCGATGGTTAATCATATTGCTTCTAGAGTAAAATACACACGAAATGCTGATATATATTATCAAGTCCATGCATTGTAAATTGTTTATTTCAGACTTTTTGTAATTTGGATATACGTTTTAGTATGTTAAAATCAAGTATGAGAATTTGAGTTAAATTGATGAACATGAATTTTACATCTAATGCCCCTTTAATGTTTTTTTTTTTTTTTCAGGTTGATTGTACAGTTAGCCAACAGTTGTGTAGTTCCCATGAAGTTAGAGGCTATCCTACTCTGTTATTCTTTAAGGATGGGCAAAAGGTTTGTATGCTGTATCCATGTCACATGACAAAAGTTTTGTCTGGTGTACAAGCTATTCATGTCACTTGATAAAAAGATTTGTATGGTGTACAAACTGTCAATGTCACATTACAAAAGGTTTGCATTGTGTACAAGCTATTCATGTCACATGACAAAAGGCTTGTATGGTGTACAATCTATCCATGTCACATGACAAAAGGTTGGTATGATGTACAAACTGTCAATGTCATATGACAAAAGGTTTGTATGGTGAACAAGCTATGTATGTCACGTGATTTAATTACATAAAAAATACATTGTATGGTCCTATTATTAAGTTTTAAAAAAATGATTATGAGCATCAAGATTCATTTTTGTCTTTTAAAATTACAGTCTTGTGTATGCTACAGAAATTTACCTAAAATGATTCAATTTTATAGAAATTGTGTTGAATTTTGGAAATAATACAGATTGGTCTAGTCGGGCCTCAGGAACAGAGTGGCATAAGTAATTCATCTGCTGCATTTTACCCAGTCCACACTGAGGTTGTGATTTTGAATCCTGCACGTGGCAGGTGCATTCAACTCCAATCTTAATTGACTAGGAGAGTCAGTTTTCCTGGTGAAGGTCCAGGGTTCTCTTGGATACTCCAGCTATCTCCACCAATACAAATGGATTGCCATGATATAGCCAATAGTGCTGACACAAACAATCAATTAATCAGATTGGTTTTGATATCATTTACTTGTACCCGATACTGAACAACATAATTTACAAGAATGGCAGGAAAATTTCTAAATTTCTTCTTTTATTCTGATTATTTATATGTTATCAAGTAGCCAAAACTACAGGAATAATTAGTATGTAAAAAGGATTAATGCCAAAATGGATAAACTGTCATCTTTCAGAATTCGAAGATAATTGAACTGTAAAGATGGAAATACGTGTTGTGGTTATTTTTTGCAAACATGTAAAATTTGCAAAAATATCCCTGTGAGAATAGTTTGTAAAAAGGAACAATATTGGTGTGAAGGACAGTGTTTTGTATTGATACTGCAATTTAACCCTTGTGTGAATATTTTTAATTAATTGAAATGCCAAAAAAACAATGCACGAAAATTTCCACTTTTACAGTAATATTTATGAAATTGTATCTGACACAAAACTTCTCTCAGTTTAAAATTAATCCAGAGACCAAATATTTTGTAGGTTGAAAAGTATGCAGGCCAAAGAGATCTGAGTGCCTTTAAGGAATTTATCAAACGGATGGTTGACCAGAAAGATGAAAATGCTGAGAGAGAAGAGGAAAAAGTGCCAGAAAAAATTCCTTCTCAGGATAGTAAAGTATGTGCCATTATTTTTTTCTGAGACAGCCACAAAAATAACCAAAACACATCTAGAGTGTAACATAGTCTTTAACAATTGACAGGTGTCAACAGAATATGTCAATTTCTTAATCGTCTTTTTTTATTAGTCAAAACAAATATTCAAACTACTGTTCACCAAATTTTTTTTTGGTGAATATCATATCATAGATTTCTTCTGTTTAACTTAATGACAGCTTTTAAAGACTTGGGACGATTTAGAAATTGACATATTCTGTTGACACCTGTCAATTGTTAAAGACTTGACGTGTTTCATTATTTTTCGTAATTGTAAGCTGTGTCAAAAAAATATTCAAACTACTGTTCACCAACTTATTTTTTGTGAATACTTTTTCTCTAATTTTCATGCTTTTTTCACATTTCTGGATTGGTGTGAGAAAAATATTTCTCATCTCTAGTTTCTGAAGCTCCTATTGTGACGTCATGAAAAAAGGCGACCATGCCTGATGACGTCACATATAAAGAACACAACTTTCTGCAAATCTTTGAAAAGGAAGGATAAACTTTGTTTAGATATCGTCTAAAAATCATTAAAGAAACAGATTCCACCACTTTATCTCGTGTATTAAGATATTTCTTTGCTCTCAACAGTTAATTTTTAATATTGAAAAAGCTCGGCAAGCCTCGCGTTTAAGATTTTAAAATTAAACTATCTTGAGTGGAGAAATATCGTAACACACTTGATGCAGTGGTGGAATCTATATTTTTCATGTTTAGCCCTTTCGAGCTAACTTCACAATGATTATTTCTATGACGTTTAGAATTTGTTCTTGTATCGTATCTTCTTGTTTTTTTGTATATATTATATTTTATATGATGCACAGACATGCTTCAAGCACTTCATACTAAAAATGTGTGCACATTTACCGCTTTTACAACCCTATCAAATTACAAAAAGAATCATTCAATTCCTTTCAATACATTTTTATGCTACAACCATGAAATACAAGTTTTTTGGGTTTTTTTTCTGTACATTTTTGTAATGTTGTCAAGGAGAGAGCAGTAATATGTGTTACAGAAATTATAAGATATAGCTTTTGAATGCCACAACCAATCAAATTTACAATATTATATGAAATTTCTATATAATATTATTATTGATTAATGAAGTATAATTTGAGCATTTTAACCTGTGTTTCAGGATGGTGTTGTTGATTTAACTGCAGGCAGTTTTACAGCAGCCATTGATTATGGAGTTACTTTTGTCAAGTTCTTTGCTCCATGGTATGTTGAATAATACCGTTTTTCTTTTTTGAACAATAATATATTACAGTGAATAGGTAGGTCTGTGAATTAGAAATCCATATCAGAATATATTTTCTTTAATAATAGACCATTGATATCTGAAAGAATACTGCGTAATGAGGGAAAACTAAATTAATCATTGCCAATATCTTTGAATTCTTATAATGTGCTTGTAAACCATAAATTATGAATATTTTGCAGTAGTCACCCTTCTGTTTAGTGCCATGTCCTTAAGCAGAAAAAATATAGATGTCTTGGGGAAGATCAATGCTACAAAGAAATTAATGATTACTTCATATCAATCTCAAATTCTCTCATACTTTTTTTTCATGGTTTTAGTTTCTTGTTCATTGACCTTTCTAAACAATCAATGCATAATCCATCTATAATATTTATACGACCGCAAAAATGGTCATATATTGGTATGACATTGGCGTTGTCGTTCGTTGTCAGAAGACACATTAGTTTTCGCACAATAACTTCAGTTTAAGTGAATGGATCTCTGTGAAATTTTACCATAAGGTTCAATACCACAAAAGGAAGGTTGGGATTGATTTTGGGGGTTATGGTACCAACAGTTAAGGAATTAGGGACCAAAAAGGGGCCAAAAATAAGCATTTTTGTAACTTCCAGACAATAACTTGTGTGTTAGTGTATGGATCTCTCTGACATTGTACCACAAGGTTCCATATCACAAAGGGAATGCTGGGATTGATTTTGGGGTAATTGCCTCAAAATTTTAGGAATTTGGGGCCAAAAAGGGTAAAACAAGCATTTCTCTAGTTTCATGACAATAACTTGTAAGTGTATGGATCTTTCTAAAATTGTACTACAAGATTCCATATCACAAAGGGAAAGCTGGAATTGAGTTTGGGGGTAATTGCCAATAACGTTTAGGAATAAGGGGCCAAAAATAAGCAGTTTTCTAGTTTCCAGACAATAACTTGTGTTCAAGTGTATGAATCTCTCTGAAATTGTACTGCAAGGTACCATACCACAAAGGGAAGGCTAAGATGGATTTTGGAGGTAATTGCCTCAAAATTTTAGGAATTAGGGGCCAAAAAGGGTCAAAAAACAAGAATTTTTCTAGTTTCAGGACAATAACTTGTGTGTAAGTGTATGGATCTTAATGAAATTGTACTACAAGGTACCATATCACAAAGGGAAAGCTGGGTTTGAGTTTGGGGGTAATTGCCCTAAACGTTTAGGAATTTGGGATCAAAAAAGGGCCAAAAAACAAGCATTTTTGGGAAAGACGGCTTCAAGCAGTCAATTCCCTATGTGGCTGGCCAGACTTCCAAGCCCCTCACGTCACTCATTTTGTTTTTATAGTTGGGGAAACACCTCAAAATTTCATACTGAATTGATGAGAAGGAGACGCACAAATAAACAGATTGACTTTAAACACTTTTAACACATTTGCCTTCTGTATCTCGTGAAATTATCGTATCTTGAGCTCTCCTTAACATTATTTACGTTTCTTTACAATCCGGAAAAATCAGTATTACGAAATATTCTAAATATATCCAACCTAGTGACGTCATGGTTGGAATTCCACACTAGGTAGAAGCAGGGATATCCTTTCCTCATTATTAAAATCATTCATAGAAATCGTGTATGATTTGGAAATCGGTATTTGTTTATTTAAAAACATAATTATGTTTGAATAGATGATTCAAACATGCAATGCTTTGATTTGTAGGTCAACTTTCACGGTAAACAATGGGGATACATGGGATTGGGGAGAGAAACGTCAGTTTTCATTCTTTTCTGTAACTGTATTGAGAATCTCTCCTCCAATACAGGAGCACCTCAAATTGATGAGTAATTATCCACCTAAAGAAAAGTTTCTGTATCTGAACACTTAAAATGTGATATTTATTATATGATAAGTAGTTTTCTATTAAAACAAAATTTTATGTACCAACATAATCATTGTAATGGTAAAAATTTTCAAATGGCTTTTTGTAGTTTAAACATATTTAAATGGAAAGTTAAAACTGAATAGACTTTTCAGTCCTCACTTTATCGAGAAAAAATTTTAAATCTTAGAGCCCTGTCGCAAAAAATGGAGAAATGCCCTAGCTTGCAGTTCAGTGGTATACAATAAAAAAATATATATATTGTTGTAGTTATTAAATGATAGAATTCAATTGAATTTTAGATAATTAACTTTCAACTTTAATGAAATGTTTTGAATTAGATGGTGCCAATCTCTTTATTGGTCCAAATTGATTCTATGATGAATTCTTGGCTAAGGAAATGAAATTACATTATTAACCAACAATTAATTTCAATATTTTCAATCTTTGTACATGTTTTTGCTTATTCTTTGTATGAAGATTATCAAAAGATACAAAAAAATAGAAACAATTGCCGTCTTTTCCTCAGAGCTTTTAAGCTCTTTGATTCTAGTTTCCAGACAATAACTTGTGTTCAAGTGTATGGATCTCTGAAATTGTACTGCAAGGTACCATACCACAAAGGGAAGGCTGGGTTTGAGTTTGGGGTGATGAATCATAAAGGGTTCAAAAATTTGGGGAGGGATTTTTTTCTATTTTAAGACTTATGATGTATTTGAATTGGTAATTATGGTTGCAAACTCCATTGGAAATTTGAATTGAGATTATGACCTTATTTTTTTTTTGGGGGTTGAAAAAAAAAAATTAAGGGGTGTAAAAAGAAATTGTAGGGCAATTTTTTATCATTTCAGATTTCAGAAATTAAAATTCTTCAAATATTATTTCTTTTGCAAAAAAAGGGGTCAATATGCAACAGCATAGTGAATTTCACAAAAGCAAAAAATTGAGTGTAAATTCAAATCATATAACCAATTCTAAGTTCTTTGACTACAGTTATTCGGTGTCAGAAACCTATTATGTGTTAAATATTTAATTTCAATCCAAATTCAGACCGTATCATGCGCGAATATTGTGTCCATTTTGCCCCAACTGTTCAGGGTTGGACATCTGCAGTCGTATCCAGCTGCGCTCAGCGAAGCATTTTATTTAATTCTGATTTAAACTTTGACATATATATATATGCTCATATTATCTGAAGTGACATATTTATTATTTTGAAGGTGTGGACATTGTAAAAGACTGGCTCCTACTTGGGAAGATTTGTCCAAGAAGTATGTTGAAATTGAAAGTGTGCAGATAGCCAAGGTTGACTGTACAGTTCATAAAGAATTATGTCAGGAAAATAAGGTATTGGTTGTTAGTTGCTGTTTGATTGACATATACCAAATCTTCTCTCACAGAGTTCACGAAAATGGTCAGTCCTGTCGGTCAAAATGAGGCTCGGACCAGTATTTTGAAAGCTAGTGCGGTCCTGATGACCGATGTAAAACGCCATTGCAGTGCCTTTTTATCGGTAATTAGCTGTACCGCAACTAATTCCAATACGCATTTATATCGGTCATCAGATGTACCTGCTGCTAATTTCCGGTACTGGTTTCCCATTTTTAACAAACGGAAACCTACGGAAACCAAAGCGCCGATCTACCTACAAGTGGCCTGCTAAATTTGTTCATGTAGCCATCCCAGGCAAACAATCGGCGGCCCGATTCGGCGATTGAACCCTTCAATTGCGATAACAAATACTGAGAAGTGATTCAGATAATGAAATGGATAGTAAAGATTACTTTAAATAAGAACAATCAGAAGAAAAGAACTGGTCATTCATTGTTTATTTGTCTGTGGCTGTGAAAAATAGAACTAATAATAATAAAGTTATTTTCGATAAAATATGTTATTATTTTTATTTCAGAATAAAATTGACAGATTTTTTAGGACTTGGTAAAATTTCGTAGGACTGACAAATAATCTTGCTTTGTCGGTCCCATGACCGACGGGTCAAAACAAGTTTTCGCGAACTCTGCTGTCATTCGTATTGATATTATTGATTCCATGGTTTTCAACTACATTCTATACACTAAATAAAGGCAACAGTAGTATACCGCTGTTCAATAGTCATAGATGGATTAAAAAAACAAATCCAGATCACAAACAGAGGGAAACACATCAACTATAATGGAACAACAGAAACACTGAACTACAACAAAAGCAAACGCCAACATACATGGAAATGGACTGTCTGATAACAACTGCCATATTCCTGACTTGGTACAGGGCATTTTGAGAAAAAATGGTGGGTTGAACCTGGTTTTATGGCTAGCCAAACCTGCAGCTTATATGGCAATGTTAACAATACCGCTAAAATGACAACGCTACGTGACAGGAATACAGTACAAACAAACGCAAGAACACTCAGCACAGAGAAATACATAAATAAATAATATAATAGTACATTATAACATGTAAACCGCAGAATAACAACAGACATCTCCCATGAATTTATGACAGCATACCAGGACACCACAAACATAGTATAAACTTTGTGTCACATGAATGGATCAACGTCACAAAAAGTGACGTAATTTTTGTGACGTTTTTATTAAAACACTAGTTAAGTTCAGTTGAAGCTTGCTGGAACAACTTTTGTCACACTAACTACATCAAATTAATGTTAAGATAAAAGGAACACAGTTGTGATAGGTCATTTTGTGTTTACTACACGATTTCCTTGTGCTCAAAGATAGTATTTCTACATATTTTTGTGCTTATTTAACATTTCGCAATACTGTTAAAGCTTTTATCGACCGCAAAAAATTTTTGTGGTCGATATTGGTATGACGTTGGCGTCGTCGTCGTCGTCCGAAGACACATTGGTTTTCGCACTCTAACTTTAGTTTAAGTAAATGGATCTCTAGGAAATTTTACCATAAGGTTCAATACCACAAAAGGAAGGTTGGGATTGATTTTGGGGTTATGGTACCAATAGTTAAGGAATTAGGGGCCAAAAGGGGCCAAAATAAGCATTTTGTAACTTCCAGACAATAACTTGTGTGTAAGTGTATGGATCTCTCTGACATTGTACCACAAGGTTCCATATCACAAAGGAAATGCTGGGATTGATTTTGGGGTAATTGCCTCAAAATTTTAGGAATTGGGGCCAAAAAGGGGCAAAAATAAGCATTTTCTAGTTTCAGGACAATAACTTGTGTGTAAGTGTATGGATCTTTCTGAAATTGTACTACAAGGTTCCATATCACAAAGGAAAGCTGGAATTGAGTTTGGGGTAATTGCCTGGAACGTTTAGGAATTAGGGGCCAAAAGGGGCAAAAACAAGCATTTGTCTAGTTTCATGACAATAACTTGTGTTTAAGTGTATGGATCTCTGAAATTGTACTGCAAGGTACCATACCTCATTGAAGGCTGGGATTGAGTTTGGGGTGATGAATCATAAGGGGTTCAAAAATTGGGGGATTTTTTTTTTCCCTTTTTCTTCCTTTTTTTCCTTTTTTTTTTTCTTTAAAATTTTCCATTTTAAGTTGGTTATTTCTGATTTATATTTAAAAGCAAATAATAATGATATGGCAGGAGATACACACCAAACAGGATGTGTAAATTATTATATAATAAGTATTGTGCAATAGCAAGAAATTTTCAATTGCACAGTATTGCGCAATAGCAAGAAATCTTCAATTGCACAGTATTGCGCAATAGCAAGAAATATCCAATAACACAATATTGCACAATAGGAAGAAATTGTCAATTGTACAGTATTGCACAATAGCAAGAAATATTCAATTGCACAGTATTGCGCAATTGCAAGAAATATTTAATTGCACAGTATTGTGCAAAAGAAGATACTTTGTATAAATTGCTTATTTCTTGACCAATTTCAATGGGGTTTTATTCTTGAATTCTTGGGGTTCTTAAATATGCTGAATCTAACCGTGTATTAAGTTTTTGGATTTTGGGCCCTGTTTTTAAATTGGTCCACATTGAGGTCCAAAGGGTCCAAAATTAAACTTTGTTTGATTTCATCAAAAATTGAATTATTGGGGTTCTTTGATATGCCGAATTTAACCGTGTATTTAGATTCTTAATTTTTGGTCCCGTTTTCAAATTGGTCTACATTAAGGTCCAAAGGGTCCAAAATTAAACTTAGTTTGATTTTAACAAAAATTGAATTCTTAGGGTTCTTTGATATGCTGAATCTAATCATGTATTTAGATTTTTGATTATGGGCCCAGTTTTCAAGTTGGTCCAAATTGGGGTCCAAAATTAAACTTTGTTTGATTTCAACAAAAATTGAATATATGGGGTTCTTTGATATGCTGAATCTAACCATGTATTTAGATTCTTAATTTTTGGTCCCGTTTTCAAATTGGTCTACATTAAGGTCCAAAGGGTCGAAAATTAAACTTAATTTGATTTTAACAAAATTGAATTCTTAGGGTTCTTTGATATGCTGAATCTAAACATGTCTTTAAATTTTTGATTATGGGCCCAGTTTTCAAGTTGGTCCAAATCGAGGTCCAAAATTAAACTTTGTTTGATTTCAACAAAATTGAATATATTAAGTTCTTTGATATGCTGAATCTAACCATGTATTTAGATTTTTGATTTTGGGCCCCATTATCAACTTTGTCCACATTGAGGTCAAAAGGGTCCAAAATTAAATATTGTTTGATTTCAACAAAATTGAATATATGGGGTTCTTTGATATGCTGAATCTAACCGTGTATTTAGATTCTTAATTTTTGGTCCCGTTTTCAAATTGGTATACATTAAGGTCCAAAGGGTCCAAAATTAAACTTAGTTTGATTTTAACAAAATTGAATTCTTAGGGTTCTTTGATATGCTGAATCTAATCATGTATTTAGATTTTTGATTATGGGCCCAGTTTTCAAGTTGGTCCAAATTGGGGTCCAAAATTAAACTTTGTTTGATTTCAACAAAATTGAATATATTGGGTTCTTTGATATGCTGAATCTAACCATGTATTTAGATTCTTAATTTTGGTCCTGTTTTCAAATTGGTCTACATTAAGGTCCAAAGGGTCCAAAATTAAACTTAATTTGATTTTAACAAAATTGAATTCTTAGGGTTCTTTGATATGCTGAATCTAAACATGTCTTTAAATTTTGATTATGGGCCCAGTTTTCAAGTTGGTCCAAATCGGGTCCAAAATTAAACTTTGTTTGATTTCAACAAAATTGAATATATGGGGTTCTTTGATATGCTGAATCTAACCATGTATTTAGATTTTTGATTTTTGGGCCCCGTTATCAACTTTGTCCACATTGAGGTCAAAAGGGTCCAAAATTAAACTTTGTTTGATTTCATCAAAATTGAATATATGGGGTTCTTTGATATGCTGAATCTAACCATGTATTTAGATTTTTGATTTTGGGCCCCGTTATCAACTTTGTCCACATTGAGGTCAAAGCGGTCCAAAATTAAACTTTGTTTGATTTCATCAAAATTGAACTCTTAGGGTTCTTTGATATGCTGAATCTAACCATGTATTTAGATTTTGGATATTGGACCATAATAGGTGAATGTCCAATTTAAAATTTTTAAGTTCTTAGACCACATTCATTCTGTGTCAGAAACCTATGCTGTGTCAAATAGTCAATCACAATCCAAATTCAGAGCTGTATCAAGCTTGAATGTTGTGTCCATACTTGCCCCAACTGTTCAGGGTTCGACCTCTGCGGTCGTATCAAGCTGCGCCCTGGAGCATTTTATTAGTAGAATAAGATCATTTATTTTGAAATCATGAGTATGAATTATTTACAGGTCAGAGGTTATCCTACATTGATAGTGTATAAGAATGGAGAGAGGAAAGAAGAGTACAGTGGAGGAAGAGATTTGCCCAGTTTGGAAACATTCTTGGATAAATTTGTATTTACTGGTGACATGAAAGAAGAAATACCACCTGAAATTGTGGAAGAATTTAATGTATGTTTGATATTATAATAATTAGTTAATGATATTAATGAAACTTATAATTACCAGAGTTTTTGTTTTGATCAAAACTTTTGGAAATTTTCCACAAAATTGCTAGGTATTGTAAAAAAAATTCACCAAGAAAAGCCATGGGACCCTATATGTTTAAGTGTGGTAAAATCGCACATAGATATCACACTCCTATAAGACAAAACAGTTTTTCCATAAATAGTTTATTAAAAGTGCCATTTAAGAAAATAAATGATGTAATAGCACTGTTGGCAATTGGGCAAACTTTTACTACTTTCCTGACCAAGCTGATAAGGAAGACAATTGGATTTATCTTCTTTCATCCTTACAGCTAAAGGGGGATAATTATCAGTTTTACAAAACTATTTCAAGGGTACATAGCAAAGCGACACTAATTTGTACAGTTCTATTATTATGATATTAATTAACTAACTACAAAAGATTCATCATCTCATATACATTGTACCACGTTTAAATGAAACAAACAAACTTTGCATTAATCATAGCTATTTGTGAGTCTTTTAATAAAGGTTTGATTGTAAGCCCTTTTTTTTATTTCAGTCTCCTGTTTTAGAGTTGGATTCAGAAAGCTTCCAAACCACCATAAGTGATGGAGTTACATTCATCAAATTCTTTGCACCATGGTGAGTTAGTTAAGTGTGACGTCCATTTTTGCTAAACTAGTATACATTATTGTTTAGGGGCCAGCTGAAGCCTGCCATTGGGTGCAGGATTTTCTTGCTGTGTTGAAGACCCATTGGTGATCTTGGGCTGTTTTCTGCTCTCTGGTCGGGTTGTTGTCTTTTTGACACATTCCTGTTTCCATTCTCAATTCTATTAGTATACTGCAAGTATATCACTGCAAACACCAGCATATCAAACACACTTTGAAATGTATATATACCCCCTGTAAGAAACAGCCAATGAAACATCACCATCAACGAAAGGAAAGGTCTCCTTGATCATAAATCTTGGTATGAAGATTGTCTACCTGGCGTTGATTTCTTGTTTTTGACCACAGAAGTTTGTTCATGCTCCTGCATAATATGTTTGAGGTGGGTTGAACACCTAATTATTTATCCAAGTTCTGCCTAGGAATAGAATTTGATTTAAATTACAGAACCCTACTCCAAGTCTCGTCCTGTGTTCGATATGTATTTTGATGAAAAAATGTAAACAGCATTGTTTTATGTTAAAAAAAATGTAATCTTTTCAACTTTTGTTTTAGGTGTGGACATTGTAAAAATCTTGCTCCAACTTGGGAAGACTTATCTAAGAAATTTGAGGGTATAGAGACTGTGAAAATAGCTAAAGTGGATTGTACCGTATATAAAGATATTTGCCAAGAAAATCAGGTAAACTGCAAATTTCACATCATACTTTATTCATGTTATTATCATATATTTTTCATGGTCTTTTAAATGGAATTACTTACCATCAGTCTTTTAGAATTTATCTCGAGTAAAAGTTGTTTAGAAAAATTATTAAAAGAACTGTTTAGAATAGTAGGAAGTTTATATATTATATTCATATTTGTTGCACTTGAATATTCATATATTGTTGAGGTACTTTGAAAGATGTCAAAACTGTATATATATATTAATGATTTTTATTGTAATGATTTTTTCATAACGATATCTCATTTGAATTTTTCTTTAATATGTGTTTCTTTATCAAGGCCCCCTACAAATCAATTGGCAGAAGGTCTAAAGTAATCAGCTTGTGTGTTTGTCTTGACATGTGGTTGCTGTCACAAATCTTTCTGCTCTCTTACTTTCAAAATTTTGAAGAATGTTAATGATATTTGGAATGATTATTCACCAATCTATATAGAAGGTGTGTCACAAACAAGACGGAAAACTGTACAGTGGAAGTCCTGGTCAAAAACTTAGTTCATCTTAGTACCTCCTGTGCATATGAACAAAATTGTGTCAGCTCTATAACTTCAAAACCCTTGGAATAGGGTAATGAAACTTGTCATGATAATTCACCACTACTGAATGGTATGTCTGGTACAAGAAAGAAAATCTTACATTGAAAGTCATTGTTAATTTAGTGGTCCATCAAACCTTCAGCCTTCTGTGGGAATAAGCTAAGTTTGATTCGAATAACAATGATTGCATCTTAGAAGAGTTATAATTTCCATCACAATTTGCTTGGCTCCAATCACTATCCTCTAGTTTTGTATTTCTTTCTTTGTTACATTTCAAAATCATTGTAATTCATGAGTTTCTCAGGGAAGGTTAGTTGTATGGTTTTTATTATGCCCCACCTTGGGGCATTATGTTTTTCGGTCTGTCCATGCGTCTGTCCCACTTCAGGTTAAAGTTTTTGGTCAAGGTAGGTTTTGATGAAGTTGAAGTCCAATCAACTTGAAACTTAGTACACATGTTCCCTATGATATGATCTTTCTAATTTTAATGCCAAATTAGAGTTTTGACCCCAATTTCACAGTCCACTGAACATAGAAAATGATAGTGCGAGTGGGGCATCCGTGTACTATGGAAACATTCTTGTTTTACTTAGTAATTTCTCTAAAAACTTCTCAGAAACTTGCTTCTAAATCTTGTATATCTATGCAGATCAAACAGGCTGATAAGAACTTTGCTTCAGTGTATGTAGTCTATCATTTGTATACGAACCCAGATGAAATAAAGATGTTATTTCTACTTCCAGGTCAGAGGTTATCCTACATTACTCATGTTTAAGGATGGAGAGAAGAAGGAAGAATACAGTGGAGGAAGAGACTTAAACAGTTTGAGTTCTTTTGTTGATAAATACAATTCTGACAGTGGCAGAAAAGAAGAATTGTAATCGGAATTTATTTAAATGTAGAAAGAAACAAATGGTTTAAAGTCAATATTGAAAACATTGGCATTAGAAGGATACTGTTATTATTGGGGAACAGGGATAGGGCAGGATATGTCAAAACTTAAGCCTCTTTCAATTGAGTTACTCAGGCACTTAGCATATGTTGTAAATGCTAAAAATTGCCATATTCCAGCTTTTACGGACAATTATTGCCTTTTTAGTTTATAGTTATTTATCATTATTTGAATAACTTACTACACGTGAACAGGGCAAATAAGCTGTACATGCTTGCCAACTTTTCAAAATCTCCATTGGGCATTTTAAGCACAAGAGAACCTAATGCATCTCTTGTACATGTCAGAAGTGTTTTCAATCTAATATACTATGGTGTAGAATGAGTAAATATTTACTTAAATGATTTTTTTTAACTCTTTTTAAATGCCATTTTTGGGGATATGAAGGTTATATGATTGAGAATTCAAGTGTCAGGTCAAGACCACTTATTTTAGAAAGATGGCAGGTTTGTTATATAAAGTCTGTACTATTTAAAGGGAAGAAAAAAATTAGGTTAAGATTAAGAATGCCCTTACCAGGTATCAGACAAATTGTCCTACTGATGCATCATACTCTTGTAAGGTTGTATGCATAATTTTATTTTATTATATTTTGATGATGCAAATTTGTGTTTTAAATCATTATAGTGAAATATAGTTAAATGGGAAATATAAGTTTTATTTTCTGATCTAGAAATAGTGGTTGATCCAGTGAGGCCATTGCAAGGGGTTAGAGGGTGTTTATTTAGGGATAGCCTTTTTTGGCTGTTGACACAATTATTCTCCTGTAAAGGTATCTTTTAGAATATATATATATATATATATATATATATAGACATCAATATATTTTATAATAGATTGGGATAGATATTTTATTAAATTAAAACTTGATATTACAAGTAATTTGTTAAACTAGAATTTTACTAAAGGGCATAGTAGTTCCCAATGTATAAACAAATACACAAATTAGAAGACCTAGGAAAACATCACGTCAAATGCAATGTAGTTCAATGATGGAAAATTCGTGTAAAGCTATTGGTACAGGAGTCAGTTTTACACAAAAAATTACGAGTAAGATTGATCGTAAGTATACTGAATTGTTCATGACTTACAATCAATCTTAGTCGTAAAAATTTTTGTGAAACCGACTCCTGACTGATAGCTAGAGACCAGTAGGTCTAGGCTATTCAATAAAATTTTACAATATCCAACAAAAAATGTATAAAAAAATGATAGATAATCTTGCATAATTTTTATTGTAATAGCATATAAATCTCCATAATTTTAGGAATATCTGTAATCTTTTTGTCTGTAATTGTTATTGTGGTGCAGTATTTTTAGTCATGGTGCAAACATTGAAAACATTCAAAATGAATATGTCACATTGTTGTATTGTACATCATTAAATGATGGTCTGGATGGGGTTAAGAGAATAGAGAATAATAGGCCTAAAAAAAGAAAAGAGAAAATTGGCCAAAAATTTACGGAGAAGAGAGGAATGGGCAACATATGAAAAGAAAGGGGTAAAATGTCCTAAATGATTTGAAAATAGAGAAATAATTAATAAGAAATGAGAGAATACACGAAAGATGGCCCCTCACCCTAAACCAGACTCGTGTAGATATTGTACATTTGAATCAATTGTTATATTTTGACACTTGTTAATTCCTGATTAGTTGAAATCTGTGAATCAAACAGATAGTCTCCATGCATTATATGTTGGCGTGACAGGTGTTATATATCTCTACTCGCAAAATCAACAGCAATTTTTATAAAGACTATTCTAGAAAAAACATAATGGGGTTTGGAATGCACTTTTTTATGGTCATCACCTATACAATTGCATTTTACTTTGCATACATAACCACACAATTTTAACTTCTTGACCTGCCCCCACACATACAAAAATAATTCAAGTGCCATCCAACCCACCCCATATATTTTTTTCTGGTTTAGCCCTAAGTAGAGTATTGTACATACATTAGAAGATATATTTTTTCCATTTTCAGTGTGATTTACTGGTTTCTGGGTTCTTTTTGTTGTTTTAAACATGACCTTCTCAGGCCAGGGAAAATGATTGTTGGTTTCCCCTAACCCAACCGGGTCTATTTTAAACCGCCGGGTCGTTTATTTTTTTCAATCCAGCAATGTTAACAAATATTTATTTATGTACGTTTTCAGTTTTGTTGTTAAGAAGCATAACAATGTCAAGGTAATTTTTTCATGCCTTGGTTTCTAGATCACCAAAGCGCTTAACTGATTGGAAAGATAATGATGATTTAAAGCGTGTTGCTCACCCTGTTGTTTAGATCCCCAAAATGGCCAACTCGGCACCCAACGCCAGTTTGAATACATGGACACCAGTTCTTTATGTTATTAAAGTCACCCAAGTCAAGTAAATAAATATTTGTTCTACACGCATTCTACAGCAACAATATTTGATACACAAAAAGAAAATTCCTACCTGCCAGGTCTTGAAAATGTTAGAGGAAGCCAACAATCATTTTTCCCTGGCCTAAATAACAATTTTAGGGTTGTATATTTTATGGTATTATTATTGTATGAAATCCAGTGATACTTGTATCTGACGAATGGTATTGTCGCAGCATGTGATAAAAGATTTTTCAAGTAATAGTGGTATTACTCTTTTTTTTATGGGCATAAAACCTGTAATTTTTTTTTTATATTATCGCCAACTATTGCTTATGGTGCATATAATGTTGATGATATCATAAATTGTGCACTGTAAACTCAAAAATTCATGCAGCCAATCTAAACATGTGATTGAAATGTTAAATTTATTTCTTCAACTGAGATACCTTTTTTTCTAATTAAGCTTTCATTAGAATGAAATTGTCAGTTCTAAAGCTATTTGGATTTGTTAATTAATTTCTGAGTTAATGGTATCATTTATTTTTATCTTTGTGCCATTTCATTTTTGTTTTGCTTTTATTGTTTATAACCATGGATACATTATGTATACATCATAATGTTGGGCTGTTTTATGCTCTTTGGTCGGGTTGTTGTCTTTTTGACGCATTCCCGTTTCCATTCTCAATTTTATTTATGGGTCAAAGGTTATTTTAATAGTTTGCATGAAAACTATGACAGCTATTAGTAAGTAACAAATGCTTAGGGGTGCTATTACAATTTGATTATAGTTTAGTAAATTTCACATTGTGTTGGTTAAAAATATATACAGTTTCATTGAAATCAGTGTTTATTTATTTAATTCATTAATCTATGACAATTATAAATATTCATGCAGGCATTAAATTCTTATTATGATAGCTTACGGTTTTCCATGTTTACAGATATAAATTATATTCATTATATAGTAGTGTCAAGTGGAATAAATTTACAAAAACATTATCATATCCTTGTGTAATGAAATTTTAAGAATGTTTGATTTGTAAAAAATGAACATATAATGTACTTAACAATTGTGTGGTTTGTTAGATATGTATATACAGGAATAATTGTGTTTTGATTGTGTGGAATTTATTTTTGTATGGATAAAGTGTATCAGTTTGATACATGTGAAAAGTATATATATGAATTAAATCATCATTAATATAAAAGAAGATCAGTTTTACATTATAAACAATTCATGTGTTCACCACATTACCAGCAATTGGTGATGTCAATTTTGATTTTATCAAGAGCTATTGAACAAATTATTAGATGCCAGTGTAAATCAGGTGAAAAAGCTTAATTCTGTTACCTGGTTATACACATTTTTCTAGTTTAGTGGAGTTATTATCAATTTCAAAATTAACTAGATAAAATTTAATTGATTCACAAACTTCCAAAAATATAGGATTACTGATGAAAAATCTGTGCTGTTATTTGTTTGAATAAGATCTAAGCATGAACTTTGTACAGTGTTAATTTCAAATCTTCTTGCAACAAAAATATCATCATGAAATCATCAAGATTAGAACATATTACTTGTGGTCGAATTTAAAACATATTTATAGAATTTTTTTTTATTTGTACATTATTTTCCATCAACACATATCTGACATTGTAATTAACCAGATAGCCTGTGTAGTCTTTGTGTTTCTTAAAAGTGTGATGTGTGTGTATTTAAGGGGAGTCATGAACATGAAAGAAATGATTTGAAATGAAAAGTAACATTTAGGATTGAATGATGCAATTCTACCTATTTCCATGACAATTTGTGGATTACAATATTTCTATGCAAGAACACGAGAAATAAAAAAAAATGACAAGTATGGTGCACTTATAAAATCATTTACTACCCTTTGTGTTTTTTCTTATTAGATTTACTAATTTTATTTTTATTACATCTTATAATTTTTTTACATAATAACATTTTTGGTTTATGAAAGGGTGATTTTGTGACTAGAACTGAAATACTCCAACCTAACACACATATTTTCTTGCAAATGTTTGAAAATTTCTACTTTAAGCTACTTAAATAATAAATTAATTTATAAAATCAAAACTGCTTCTAAAAATTCAGAATTCATGTAACTTGACAAGTAAAGCTGTTTATCTACATCACTCATATTAAAATGATCACTTGCTAGGAGAATGTTTACCATTGGAGGATTTATGTTTTGAGACTATTACAGAAAGAAATCCATTTATTAACAAAACTATTCTACTTAATATGTGTTAAATTGTTTAAAGGTTTTGTTATCTTATATTTTTACTTCTACATTTAAAGTAATGTTTACATCATTTCAAATTAACTCTCAAATTATGGGTTGATAAATTAAGAAATTAATAAGAAACTATGTTTGAACTACATCAGGAAAAGGTGACCATATGAGGATTTGACTGTTTTTTAGGATCCTTTTGGTTATGTAACTTTCAAATATTCAAGTATTTATACACATTTTGGGGTTTGATTATTCTTGATGAAGGTAAATCCAGTGAACCACTTTGGATACACTCCATACTGGTATAAAGTACTATTTTCATACTGTATATTTGAAAATTTATACCAGGAGTTACATTATTCCTCTTATGTCCGAAAATTGTGAACATCTTTAAAAATTAGTTGAAATAATCAGCAACTTGCAGAAACAGTATTCTGTCAAAAATGTTTTAAGTCATGAATTTGGAAAAATAAACTGATACATTGCCCGAATATTCACATTTTCATTAGATGGTCATTTGTATCTTTGATGTTGTTCAGTGAACAGATTCTGAAGTTGACAAGGGTTTTGCTGAAAGATTGTAACAAACTAAATACTAATAAAGAAGTAGAACTTTTAGTTGTTTTATTTCATATTGATATTTTTTGTCATTGATGGAATTTGGTGTTGATTGGCAGATCTTGCATAATTTCTGTTTAAATACTACTTTTGTAGAATGGGGATGATTAAGAGCTTGAAAACTTTTTTAGACACCTGCTTAATGTTGAAAACTGTTTTTACATTGAGGATTTTGTTGGTTGTTTGGTTACTGTCTCATTAAGTTATACCCACATTTTCTTTATACATTTTATACCTTCAGTCAACCAGTAAATGCTCAAATCCAAAATGTCAATTTTAAGAATATATCTATAAGATAAACAAAGAATCCATCTGAAAAATTAAGACTATTTCAAACAAACCTTTTACCTTGATCATGATAATAATATTATCAGAATACAGTGGCTGGGAAGATCTGCTCGGTTCAGTGTATATTTTAGGAATAGTGATTTGAAACCTGTTATTTGTTGGAAAGAAAATTTAATTCCCTAGATTACCTACATGTAAGTTGCATCTGCAATTTTCAATTATTGTTGTAAAAAAATGGACATAAGGACACACAGGAGACAATAGTGTTATAAAATTTCCTTAACCAGTTAATAATAAATCTATCTTAATATAATTAACTGGCCAGTTGCAAGACAATTTAGAGAAACTAAAAGAATCTTTTGTACTAAAATTTTTAGCCATCAGCTTTGCTATGCAAGATCAGTAAGGTGATGGACAAGACAATCTGAACTATATAAAGCAATATATGTAATGATTTGATATGAGCAACTCATTTTCTTTTTATTTTATTTTATATACTAGTATATATTCAATAAAGATTAGATTTGTAGTCTTTGTCTCTTCACATGACCTATTTTTTCATACAACATTATACTATTAAATTCATATATTTAGTGTCGTTGCATGGCTATTAGATTGGCAGTTTTATTTCTTGAATGTCCATTTGATTGGTAAATTTAGTGCATTTGAATGTCCATTAAATTGACTTTTAATGTAACAGACAGTTGACTCCTTTCCACAGATTTCCTTTTTCATAATATAGCTCTTCAACTGTTTAGGTTCTTAGACATCCTTGGCTTTCAAATATTTGGCTTTGAGCCTTACTGATGAAGGTAAATCGGACACATGGTGATTTACCAAGCTTACAATTGGTGTAATTTGCCCAAAAATCTACTGTTTTATGTTTTCTTTACACAACGAAATTATTGGAAAACAGTCATACAGCTAAATAGATAACCTGTCGAAAAATTGTATACTACAGAGTCAAAATTCGGTAACATGAAAATTTCTTATTGGCACTCGATTTGAAGTCACAAGTATATCATATTCTTACTTATTATTTGCTTGACCATTAGATTGGTTCTCCTTCGGTATTTACCAGGCCATTAGATTGTTACTCTTTGTGTTTTACATGGCATTAGATTGGTAGTCTTCGTATCTTTACATGGCCATTAGATAGGTACTAGCCAGTATACCAGTATATTGATTGTTATTGTTAACCCTGAAAACATTCTAATCTTACAAAATTAATTAGCACTAAGACAACTTGTCGATCACCTCGGGGCAAGATCTAGATAAAAGTAAACTTAATTAGAATGCATGTTTTTGAATAGTTGAATATATTTTACGATACACTTTATAATTTCATTTTTTTGATTTAATATTGCGTAGACCAACATGTAAATATGCCACCTCCATCGTCCATTGTTTTGTCATGCTTTTAACGAAATGCAAACTCAAAATTGGTAAATGCAAATAATGGAATTTATGTATATTTGGTTTTACGAGTAACACGTTTAATCCTCTGAAAATGAAATATCTGAAACACCAAAGAAAATGAAACAATCAACGGTTTTAGACAATGCCAACTCGATCAGATCAAGAAAATTTCCATCTTCTCAATCTGAAGTTACACACTTCATAGTAGATACGGTAGAATTGGATTATTAAAGTAAACTTCACCAGGAACGGAACTCTCAAATCCTAGCCTTATAATGCACAAGGATAAACTTCAATTTGTCATATCATAAAGAGGAACATTTTAGGTACTTCAGATAAGGTCTTGAAACGTCAACTTATCTACCTGTTAACTGGTTAATAGGTCGAAAGATTATCCGAGTAACCGGTTAGGCAAAACTGCTCAATTTGCAATTAAATTGGCACTCTTTGTATCTTTACATGGCCATAAGATTGGTACTCTTTATATCTTCACCTGGTTATTAGATTCTTACTCTTTGTATCTTTACATCGTCATTAGATTGGTACTCTTTGTATCTTAACGTCTGCATAAAATTGGTACTCTTTGTGTCTTTACATGGGCATTAGATTCTTACTTTTGTATCTTTACATCGTCATTAGATTGGTACTCTTTGTATCTTAACGTCGGCATAAAATTGGTACTCTTTGTGTCTTTATATGGCAATTCGATTGGTACTCTTTGTGTATTTACATGGTCATTAGAATGGTACTCTTTGTATCTTTACATGGTCATTATATTGGTACTCTTTGTATCTTTACATGGGCATTAGATTGGTACTCTTTGTGTCTTTACATGGTCATTAGATTGGTACTCTTTGTATCTTTACATGGTCATTAGATTGGTACTCTTTGTATCATTACGTCGGCATAAGATTGGTACTCTTTGTGTCTTTACATGGTCATTAGAATGGTACTCTTTGTATCTTTACATGATCATTAGATTGGTACTCTTTGTATCTTTACATTGTCATTAGATTGATACTCTTTGTATCTTAACGTCGACATAAGACTGGTACTCTTTGTGTCTTTACATGGTCATTAGATTGGTACTCTTGGTATCTGTATATGGTCATTAGATTAGTACTCTTTGTATCTTTACATGGGCATTAGATTTTTACACTTTGTGTCTTTACATCGTCATTAGATTGATACTTCTTTGTCTCTTAACATGGGCATTAGATAGGTTCTCTTTGTACCTTAACATGGGCATTAGACTGATACTCTTTGTATCTTTACATGGCCATCAGATTGATAATCTTTGTAACTTTACATGGTCATTAGATTCTTAACGTCGGCATAAGATTGGTACTGTTTGTGTCTTTACATGGTCATTAGATTAATACTCTTTGTGTCTTTACATGGTCATTAGATTAATACTCTTTGTGTCTCTACATGATCATTAGATTGATACTCTTTGTATCTTAACATGGCCATCAGATTGATACTCTTTGTAGCGTAATGTCGGCATAAAATTGGTACTCTTTGTGTCTTTTCATGGCCATTAGATTGGTACTCTTGGTGTATTTACATGGGCATTAGATTTGAATTCTTTGTGTCTTTACATGGTCATTAGATTGATACTCTTTGTCTCTTAACATGGGCATTAGATTGGTACTCTTTGTATCTTTACATGGCCGTCAGATTGGTACTCTTTGTATCTTTACATGGCCATTAGATTGGTACTCGTTCTATCTTTACATGGTCATTGGATTGGTACTCTTTGTATAAGAGAGGGACGAACGATACCAGAGGGACAGTCAAACTCATAGATCGAAAACAAACTGACAACGCCATGGCCATAAATAAAAGACAAACAGACAAATAATAGTACAGAAGACACAACATAGAAAACTGAAGACTAAGCAACACGAACCCCACCAAAACTGGGGTGATCTCAGGTGCTCCGGAAGGGTAAGCAGATCCTGCTCCACATGTGGCACCCGTCGTGTTGCTTATGTTATTACAAATCCGGTAAATAGTCTAATTCGGTAAGTCACATTCGTGAAAAGGGCAGGGTATTGTAGTTACGACATAAGGAACATATCCGATATCATCTGTGAAACGGTTATTCCATAACGGTCAACCAACTCGTGATGGCGTCCGTAAAATTTACGAAGGGATGATTTCAACTTCACCATTTGGAACTCTTGGCTTAATAGCTTCCTTGTGAGCAGCAATCCTCTATCAAGGAAATCATGATAAGAAACACAAGCCCAGGAATATCGTATCAATTGGGAGATATATACTCCATATGCAGGCGCTGCTGGAATGTTGCTACATAGAAATGGAAAGTTCACAATTGGGAAGCTGAAATCATCTCTTTTGTCGTAAAGTTTTGTTTTCAACCGACCCTCATTGTCAATTTCATTAAATTGGTACTCTTTGTATCTTTACATGGCCATTAGATTGATACTCTTTGTATCTTTACATGGCCACTAGATTTATACTCTTTGCGTCTTTACATGGCCATTAGATTGTTAATCTTTGTGTCTTAACATGGCCACTAGTGTGATTCTTTTGTATCTTTACATGGTCATAAGATTGATACTCTTTGAATCTTTACATAGTCATTAGATTGATACTCTTTGTGTCTTTACATGGCCATTAGTTTGCTACTCTTTGTGTCTTTACATGGTCATTATATTGGTACTCTTTGTGTCTTTACATGGTCATTAGATTGGTAATCTTTGTATTTGCACATGGTTATTATATTGGTTCTCTTTGTATCTTAACATGGGCATTAGATTTGTTCTCATTATGTCTTCACATGGTCATTAGATTGATACTCTTTGTATCTTTACATGGTCATTAGATTGATTCTCTTTGTGTCTTTACATGGCCATCAAATTGGTACTCTTTGTGTCTTTACATGGCCATTAGATTGGTACACTTAGTGTCTTTACATGGCCATTGGATTGCTACTCGTTGTGTCTTTACATGACCATCAGATTGGTACTCTTTGTGTCTTTACGTGGCCATTAGAGTGGCACTCTTTGTGTCTTTACATGGCCAATAGATTGGTATTCTGTGTATCTGTACATGGTCATTAGATTGATACTCTTTGTGTCTTTACAAGGCCATTAGATTGTTACTCTTTGTATCTTTACATGACCATCAGATTGGTACTCTGTGTATCTTTATGTATGGCCAATAGATTGGTACTCTTTGTGTCTTTACATGGTCATTAGATAGGTCCTTTTGTACCTTTACATGGTCATTAGATTGGTACTCTGTGTGTCTTTCTAAGGTCATTAGATTGGAAGTCTTCCTATCTTTACATAATAAAAAAAACAAAGGATATGGGGTATCCATTCATGACACAAAATCAGTACATGCACAAGAACAGCGCTTTTAGTGATGTATCTCAAAGTCACATTAAGTTCAACACGGAGCAAAAATATCTCTCACCTCACTGCAAGTTTAAGACAGTCCCTGACACCGAATTGGCCACTAGATTGTTCCTCTTTGTATATTTAAATGGCCATTAGATTGGTCCTTTTGTATCTTTACCTGGTCATTAGATTGATACTCTTTTATCTTAACATGGTCATTAAATTGGTACACTTTGTATTTTTACATGGTCATAAGAACGTTTCTCTTTGTGTCTTTACATGGCCATTAGTTTGATTCTTTTGCATCTTTACGTGGTCATAAGATTGATACTCTTTGAATCATTACATGGTCATTAGATTGGTACTCTTTGTGTTTTCACATGGCCACTAGATTGTTATTCTTTGTGTCTTAACATGGCCACTAGGTTGATATTCTTTGTATCTTTACATGGTCATTAGACTGTTCCTTTTTTTTTGTATCTTTACATGGCCATTTGACTGGTACTCTTTGTGTCTTTACATGGCCAATATATTGTTACTCTTTGTGTCTTTACATGGCCACTAGACTGATACTCTTTGTATCGTTACATGGTCATTAGATTGGTCCTTTTGTATCTTTACATTGCCATTAGATTGGTACTCTTTGTGTCTTTACATGGTCATTAGATTTGTACTCTTTGTGTATTTACATGGCCAATAGATTGATACTCTTGGTGTCTTTACATGGTCATTAGATTGTTACTCTTTGTGTCTTTACATGGCCAATAGATTGATACTCTTTGTATCTTTACATGGTCATTAGATTGGTACTCTGTGTGTCTTTCCATGGTCATTAGATTGGTCCTTTTGTATCTTTACATGGTCATTAGATTGATACTCTTATCATCTTTACATGGTCATTAAATTGGTACACTTTGTATTTTTACATGGTCATAAGATCGTTACTCTTTGTGCCTTTACATGGCCATTAGTTTGATCCTTTTGTATCTTTACGTGGTCATTAGATTGATACTCTTTGTGTCTTTACGTGGTCATTAGATTGATACTCTTTGTGTCTTTACGTGGCCATTAGATTGATACTCTTTGTGTCTTTACGTGGTCATTAGATTGATACTCTTTGTGTCTTTACGTGGTCATTAGATTGATACTCTTTGTGTCTTTACGTGGCCATTAGATTGTTATTCTTTGTGTCTTAACATGGTCATTAGATTGATACTCTTTGTGTCTTTACGTGGTCATTAGATTGATACTCTTTGTGTCTTTACGTGGCCATTAGTTTGATCCTTTTGTATCTTTACGTGGTCATTAGATTGATACTCTTTGTGTCTTTACGTGGCCATTAGATTGATACTCTTTGTGTCTTTACGTGGTCATTAGATTGATACTCTTTGTGTCTTTACGTGGCCATTAGTTTGATACTCTTTGTGTCTTTACGTGGCCATTAGTTTGATCTTTTGTATCTTTACGTGGTCATTAGATTGGTACTCTTTGTGTCTTTTCGTGGTCATTAGATTGATACTCTTTGTGTCTTTACGTGGCCATTAGATTGATACTCTTTGTATCTTTACGTGGTCATTAGATTGATACTCTTTGTGTCTTTACGTGGCCATTAGATTGTTATTCTTTGTGTCTTAACATGGTCATTAGATTGGTACTCTTTGTATCTTTACGTGGCCACTAGATTTATACTCTTTGTGTCTTTACATGGCCAATAGATTGTTACTCCATGTGTCTTTACATGGTCATTAGATTGATACTTTTGTATCTTTACATAGTCATTAGATTGGTCCTTTTGTATCTTTACATGGTCATTAGATTGTTACTCTTTGTGTCTTTACCTAGCCAATAGATTGATACTCTTTGCATCTTTACATGGTCATTAGATTGATACTTTTGTATCTTTACAAGGTCATTAGATTGGTACTCTGTGTGTCATTCCATGGTTATTAGATTGGTACTCTTTGTGTCTTTACATGGTCATTAGATTGGTACTCTGTGTGTCTTTACATGGTCATTAGATAGGTCTTTTTGTATTTTTACATGGTCATTAGATTGGTACTCTGTGTGTCTTTACATGGTCGTTAGATTGGTACTCTGTGTGTCTTTACATGGTCATTAGATATGTCCTTTTGTATCTTTACATGGTTATTAGATTGGCACTCTGTGTGTCTTTACATGGTCATTAGATTGGTACTCTGTGTGTCTTTCCATGGTCATTAGATTGGAAGTCTTCCTATCTTTACATAACAGAAAAACAAAGGATATTGGGTATCCATTCATGACACAAAATCAATACATGCACAGGAACAGCGCTTTTATTGCTGTATCTCAAAGTCATATTGAAATCCAAAACGGGGCAAAAATATCCTCACCTTACTGCAAGTTTAAGACATCCCTGGCACCGAATTGAGCGGAATGTTTTGCAAAATAATTCGGATAGACTTTGTAAGATATAACACCGTCAACTTGGACCCGGTCAAAAGAACATACTAGAAAGCAGAACACTTTTGTAACACAGTTTCTTTACATGGTCATGTACCCTAACATTGGTAATTTTGTGTCTTTACATGGTCATATGCCCTAACATTTGTATTGTTTGTGTCTTTACATGGTCATGTGCCCTAACAATTTGGTACTTATTGTGTGTTTTACAAGGTCATGTGCCCTCACATTTTGGTACTTTTGTGTCCTAACATTGTCGTGTGCCTAACATTGGTACTTTTTGTGTCTTTTCATGGTCATATGCCCTAACATTGGTACTGTTTGAGTCTTTACATGGTTATGTGCCCTAACAATTTGGTATTTTTATGTTTTACAAGGTCATGTGCCCTCACATTTTGGTACTTTTGTGTCTTTACATGGTCAATTTATTTATGCTGGATTCAGGCATCTGGGAGCCTTTGTTTACCCTCGTCCTGAGTATTTATGAAATAGTTGACACTGTATGTCAAGTAAATAACAATCAATAAATCAATTTTTCTGCAAAATACGTGAGACAACATTTTCATGCTTGTAAAATATATCGCATACATATATACACCACTACTAGGCCATGCAGATTTTGTTTTTATGAAAATATGTAATTCGTTTATTGATTGTTGCTTGTTTAACGTTCAGTGGCAGAAAATTGGTAAACTAATTATTCATCTATAGACACTCGCTAGAATATTTTAAAATCAACCTTTTGACCCTGAGAAGGAAGGGAAGTTTGATCAGTTCATTGTCTGAAGCAATTCAGTTAAAAATAAATTTACTTCAAGATGTCACATACATAGTTTTTTTTCGGATAACTATTCTGTATCAGTTGTCATCATCTGTTACATTTTTGTTTCTGTAAAAACATCTTCCTTCTATAAAAATCAAATTAAGACTGTTTTCATCGCGCAGTGATATTAATCAAGATGAAATTTGCCACTATTTTGTCATGTTGGTTTGTTTGCTTGGGAAGTGTTAAATTCGTTAACACGGCAAACCTCATACGCAAAACCTTAATCGTAGACGAAGATACCGCAGATACAACAGATGGTACTGCAAACCCTTCACCGGACGTCCACCAACATCATAAAAGTAAGTTAATTACAACATATCCACCTTGCAACATAATTGCACAGTTTGGCATATTTTTGAATTTTAATTAATGTTTTCTGTGCTCTTCAAATTCCCTTTATTTCTTACCCCATAATGCCACGCCAAACTAAATAATTGTTCTTCTGACTTTTATAAGCTAAAAATGGAGCGAGTGATCAAGCGAAATTTTATTTTTGTCCAAGTTAATATTTTAGAAAGCGATACCTGAATTTGGCGCGAGAAAGCGGTTTTTTCAAATTTCCTTCTACAATACTTCTGTTTTCAGGAGCGAGAAATATTTTTAACACAAAATAATTGTGATTTTCAACGAATTCTTTGGGGAGCGATGGCATTTCAAAAATAGAATTGTTGATTTCATTTAAATGGAGCGGTACTATTTCTTCTAGGTTTCCAAAATTTTTGGAGGAAACGAATCCGAAGATTCAATTTGAATATAATTAAAAGAAAGGTTACGCACAGCCATTAGGTGCTAAAGATTTTAAAAATTTTGTTGAAATCGCGGTGGTGGTCTATTATTAATTTAAGAGACATATAATATCATGAAGTGGTAAAGTTCGGATACGTTTTTAAGTTTTCGTTGAAACGAGATGTTGGTCAACTATTAATTCAGATTCAAGGCATGAAGAGCTAAAGTTCGGATGAAATGTGAGGTTGACTACTTGTAACAAATTATTGATCGGACAAAACCATCACGATATAACATATGCTTCTTTGGTGTGTTTCCTTTTGATAATTTCCTCATCAAGATGTAAAAATGGTGTCCGTCAAGAGATCTAAAATAACCCATAAACCCAGAACATTAACATTTGCCTGTTCCCAGTCAGGAATCATGTCAGTAGCAGTCGTATGTCATATCTTAATGTTTGTCGTAAATTAGCGAGAACAGATCTTTATTCATTGAATCTGTCAAAGAGGTCTGACAAATTTTGTTCACTCACAGGGTCAAAATCTAAAGGTATTTAAATCCTGTATGATATACTTTACATATTTTCATTGAATTAAAATGCTAGTAAGCATTTCGTGTTGCGCTTGAATGCTTTTTGATACACATTGCAAAATGTTTCCATGTTTTTATTAAAGGAGGGGGTATATGATAAGGGGGGGGGCTCTGATAAGAGCCATTGCTTGGCCTCTGAAATAGCACAATGCTAAAGTTATCCAACAGCTATGTTAATGAACCAGTTGCTTTTAATCTGGGAACTTTATTACAAAAAAAGGTCACGTCTTCGAGCATCACTGAAGAGACACTAGTTGTAGAAATTCACATCTGGTGCAGTAAAATTGGGACTGTAAATGTTACTACTATCACTTGTCTAGTGTATGTTGCTCTCTAAATGTTATTACTATCACTTGTCTAGTGTATGTTGCTCTCTAAATGTTATTACTATCACTTGTCTATTGTATGTTGCTCTCTAAATGTTATTACTATCACTTGTCTAGTGTATGTTGCTCTCTAAATGTTATTGCTATCACTTGTCTATTGTATGTTGCTCTCTAAATGTTATTACTATCACTTGTCTATTGTATGTTGCTCTCTAAATGTTATTGCTTTCACTTGTCTAGTGTATGTTTCTCTCTTAATGTTATTACTAGCACTTGTCTATTGTATGTTGCTCTCTAAATGTTATTACTATCACTTGTCTAGTGGATGTTGCTCTCTTGGTGTTATTCAATTATTTTTGTCATTGAGTTGCTGTCTCATAAAGTATAAAGTATAAAACAAGTGCGTCCGATGTGCTTTTCGAGAATAACCTTCATCCGGATCGTTCAAACCCAAATATTTGAAAGCTAGGGATGAATAACAGCAAAAACACACGAAGATATGTATTATCAATTATTCTCTGTTTTATTCAATCCTTTAAAACGGAAAACTCAGTATACCATAGCTACATAGACGTTGATGCAATTCAGTCCCCATCAATATGGCTGGATAAATAACGAGAAAATAGAGAATCAAATCCATAAAAAAATCAATTACAATCTTAAACAGACCTTTACTGACTATAGGATAATATTTTTGCTAATTGTTGAAGGCGATATAGTCCTCCTTTATGTCTCCGTCTGTTGGTGGCCGGTGGATAGTTTTCTTCTTGGAAATCACACTACATCTGCTTAATACTAGTATTTATTTCATACATCCATACAATATCGTCTCTAGTCTGCAAATCTTCATCTATACCAGACATTGATCTAAAAACTCAGGTCTTGATATGGGAAGGGATTTAAAAGGCTAATACCAGGGCTGGTATGGACAATACTGTTATTTTCTATAAGGATATTCAATGTCAGTAATAATGAAAAGTTTTCCACTGCTTACTTTCAGACGGTGACTCTAAATTTGACTTTGCAAAAGAAAAAGGCAATGGTCATGGCTATGCAAAAGGCAACGGTCATGGCCATGCAGGAAAAGGAAAAGGTAAAGGTCATGGTTCTGGCGGAAAGAGTAAAGGTCATGGTTATAAAGGAAAGGGTAAAGGTTATGGTTATGAAGGCAATGGCAAGAGATATGGCTATGTAGGATATGGTAAAGGTCATGGTTATGGAGGAAATGGTAAAGGTCATGGTTATGGAGGAAAGGGTGGAGGTCATGGTTATGGAGGAAATGGCAAAGGTTATGGTTATGAAGGCAATGGCAAGAGATATGGCTATGTAGGATATGGTAAAGGTCATGGTTATGGAGGAAATGGTAAAGGTCATGGTTATGGAGGAAAGGGTGAAGGTCATGGTTATGGAGGAAATGGTAAAGGTCATGGTTATGGAGGAAAGGCTAAAGGTCATGGTTATGGAAGAAATGATAAAGGTCATGGTTATGGAGGAAAGGCTAAAGGTCATGGTTATGGAGGAAAGGCTCAAGGTCAAGGTTATGGCAGAAATGGCAAAGGACATGGTGGCTATGGTTATAGAAATGTCAAAGCATATGGATACGGCAGCATGTATGAAACAGAAAAAGCCAATGTTCATGGCTTTAAAAAATAATCCCAACTTAAAATAGACATATAGGAGTACTTTAAAAAACAACATCAAGATGAGATACAATTAGATTGATAAGTAATGTTGATATAATAAAGAAACTCAGTTAGATTGATGATATTAATAAAATAAAGTATTCCTTTATCTGCATGTCGAATTGTTTGTCCTATGAGTCTATGGCGTCCATCTGCAAGCATTTACTGTTTGAGCTTTTTGGAGAGATCATAGTTGTACCATACAATGTACATGATGATGTAACTGGGGTATGTGTGATTTGGTTAGATGGCCTTCAGAACAGTACAGTCAAACTTTACTGTAACCTTAAGAACCTTTGAAATACTGTAAACCAAATCTGTCATGCAGACAGTTTTCTAATGATCAATTTGCAGATTTATATTACTTTTGATATATATTTTCTATTTCTATAAATTGGAGGGGCCTCGGTGGCCGAGTGGTCTAAGTAGTCCAACTACTGTATCACTAGCCAGCCAAAACTGAGGTTGCGAGTTCAGTTTTCCTACCGAAGGTCGTGTTTCTCTACCGGTACTCCGGCTTCCTCTACCAATAAAGACTGACCGCCACGAAATAGCACAATAGTGTTGAAAGTGGCATTAAAACACAAATCAATCAATACATAAATTTGAAAGATTTTTGAGAGTCCTAATTTACAAAATAATTAATATGACTTTCTGTTTCTATTGGACAGCCAAAATGGATGCAAAAAGGTTCTAGCTGGGGATACTGTGGCGAAGGTATTGATACAGATGAACACATCGAAATCAAATCTATTGAAATGCAGTGCACTATTTAATTTTACAGTATAAACTGAAGATTTGAGAGCTTGATAGACTTCAATTATTTTGAAAAGTTTTCCTACCGAAGGTCGTGTTTCTTTCCCGGCACTCCGGCTTCCTCCACCAATAAAAACTGACCGCCACGAAATAGCACAATAGTGTTGAAAGTGGCGTTAAAACACAAATCAATCAATATATAAATTGGAAAGATTTTTGAGAGTCCTAATTTACAAAATAATTAATATGACTTTCTGTTTCTATTGCCAAAATGGATGAGAAGAGGTTCTAGCTGGGGATACACGAAGGTATTGATACAGATGAACACATCGAAATCAAATCTATTGAAATGCAGTGCATTATTTAATTTTTACAATATAAACTGAAGATTTGAGAGCTTGAAAGACTTCAATTATTTTGGAAAATCTGCACTATTTACAGAGTTCCTTAATGGGGTACAGAACACTTAAGGGAGTTATCTCTTTAAAACTCAGCTGAACGTTTTAATCACATGCTATTTGTAAAGAGAAATCAAGCTTCTCAATTATCAAAATGGGTGTTTGTCAAACTGCTATAATTTCAATGGAATTATTCCTGTAAATTGCGTGGTTCAAATTTCTTGAAATTTTTATATATTTTTGTCAACAGGTCAAAGTAAATATTTTGTCAAAATTTTATGAAAATTAAACGAGCCAAAGTGTTGGGTACCACCTTAAGAGTCACTCATCTTATTAGAACTCAGACACGTAAGCAGTGTATACATTTCATTTGATGTATAACCTACACTGATAAAGATAAAAAACATTATCTCTTCTCTCTAAACAAAAATAAGCAGATTTAAGCTTTTAAGTAAACAGTGACAGTCAGTAAGAAAAGGTTTTTATATCAAGCAGCTAGAAGCTAAATAATGCAGATCAAATGGTTACATGTAGTGCAGGACATGCTTACCATTCTGGAGCACCTGCATGCACTCCCAGTTTTTGGTGGGGTTCATGTAGCTCAGTCGTTAGTAATTTACTTTGAGTTTTTTAGACTGTTGTTTTTCATTTTGTATTTTGCCATGATTTTGTCATTCTTTATTCGACTTTTAAAGTAGTTTTTATTCTCCCTTTGGTAGCTTCTGTCTCTTTTTACCTATATATATACTGATGTAGTGTAAAATCTTGACCTAGGTTTGCATGTTTCTTGATGCTGGACACCAAAGGAAGAGGATTTTAAAAAAATGCTGTGTACATTTACCTTTGATTTTAGCATTGCTTAAAAAATAGTAATTTGTCAAATCAAGAGTGCACATGCTGAAATGTCTTGCCTGTTTTACTTATCATTGAATTTATGTTGAAAGTCTGTAATATGAAGGTTGTACTTTTAGTACCATATAAACTTAATATTGACCAATGAACCATGTAAAATGAGGTCAAGGTCATATGAACCCTGCCAGACAGACATGTACACCTTACAATCATTCCATACACAACATATAGTTTACTTATTGCTTATAGTATCTGATAAACTGACAAAATTAGAAAAATTTATAATTAACCAATTAACCATGAAAATGAGGTCAAGGTCATATAAACCCTGCCAGACAGACATGTACACCTAACAATTATTCCTTACACTAAATATGATTGACCTATTGTTTATAATATTTGAGATATAGACCAAACCACAAAAACTAGACATAGTTCAATGAACAATGAAATTGAGGTCAAGGTCAGATGAAATTTGTTAGTTGGACATGTAGTCTTTACAATTATTCCATACACCAAATATAGTTCTCCTATTGCTTATAGTATCTGAGAAATAGACCAAACCACAAAAACAAAACACTGTTCATTGAACCATGAAATTGAGGTCATGGTTAGATGAAACATTATAGTGTGACATGTATCCCTTACAATTATTCCATACACCAAATATAGTTGATCTATTGCTTACAGTATCTGAGATACGGACTTGACCACATAACATTAACTGTGGTCACTGATCCATGGAATAAGGTTGAGGTCAGGTGAACCCTACCTCACAGACATGTATATAGACATTGTAAGGAAACCATATACCAAATATAGTTATCCTATTACTCTTTTACTCTTAATAAGCGAGTATTTCACATAAAAAAAAAAAAACTGTAATTTTTGTTCAAGCAATCACTGAACCATGAAAATGGGGTCAAGGACAATGGACAGACTGAAACTTTGTAACATAACGTATCTGCATAAAAGGTATGACGCATCCAGGTCTTCTACCTTCAGAAATATAAAGCTTTAAACAAATAGTTTACACCGCCATCATCGCCAGATTGTAATACCTATATATATGTCTCCCATACTGCGACTTTTGTCGCAGGCAAGACAAAAAAACAAAAGAGTTTCCTGATGGTACCGTAATTTATTTTCCCTTGCCTGGTTGGCATGAAAGATGGAAGATATGGAGAGTTGGAAGTAACCTTTTTGTTTGTGAGTCAATAGGACAAAGTTGATTTATAGGAATATGGCCCTTAATGTTGATCATGTGCACCTGCTAAAGTTTGATCTAAATCCTTTTAAATTTCAATATGTTGTTTCTTATGACTAAATGGAAGTCAAGATTGGTTTTGAAGATTTTCCCTTCTGTGATATTTTCAAATTATGGCTCATTGTTGCTTTATTTAACAACGACACTAATAAATGTAATAAATTTTTGACACAGAAATGTCATGTCTGTCGGCAAAAAAATCGAAAAAAGACAATCTGATGGACAGCAACATTCCTAATTAATTGCCTTAAGCAGAAAACTTAACATTGAAAATTGCTAATTAATTCAAAGTCACTCAATCATGACCTAGGGGGCAGGGCCTCAAAATAGTTGTCAAACTGATATGTATTGATAGTAATGCAACTTCATACAAAAAATCATTGATTTGTCACAAGCAGTTCCTATCAAACTGACTTCAGCAGAAAACTTAACAATTGTTGACGCTGCCAATTAAGCATGAAAAGCTACACCTATATATGTCTCGCTTTCTGCGACTTTCGTTGCAGGTGAGACAATAAAATCCTGTTTTGCTGTCATTTTGACAGCCTCTTTTAATTTATTACTTCTCACTGAAAGGCAGATAAACATTTGATGGAATACCCACCAATGCCATTTTCTTCAACAAAAATTTGTAAGGGTTCTTGAGGAACCCAGTGTCTCGCCTACTTTTGCTGTTGTCTATGTTTTCAGTGTGATAGGGGAATGCACATAATAGATTTACAGTTAATGAAATAAAAGGTTTGAAATGTTTGAAAAAAGTTGTACTTGTAAAAATGAATACAGTATGCAATCAAATATATAGATTTATAAAAGAGTTAAAACATAAATTTATTGAATGAACAAACGATAAAGAAGATAATTTTTACATTGTTTGATGATTTATCCATTAATTCAGACGACGACGGAATGTAGGATCGCTATGTCAACAAAAATGGGGAAAAAATTATTTAAAATTTTCCTCTAGATACTATCTTTTGATTGCAATAAGTTTCTGTCCAAGTTTGGTAAAAATCCAGGATGGTTTATGAATCTAATAAATGTTTTAAAAACTTTAACTGCAGACTGTATGTAATGTTAACTGGAAGAAAAACTAAGTCCATTTATAAGTAAAATAGGGAAAAACAGGTTTGTTTTTTTTTTTTACAAAATTTACTTCTGGATACTATCTTATGATCATAAACAAGCTTCTGTCCAAGTTTGGTAGAAATCCAGGATAGTTTAAGAAAGTTATTAAAATTCAAAAACTTTAACCACAGAGTGAATATTTGTGGACGCCGCCGCCGCCGACGATGACGACAGAATGTAGAATCGCTATGTCTTGCTTTTGTTGCAGGCTCCACAAAAATGCAAAGATTAACATTTAAATGTTAAGAATTTTATTGTGTAAAGTAAGACAGTATTTCACATGGACGGAAAACTCAGATATAAAAACAGATATTCAATAACTTGGACAATAAAAGTTTACAACAAATCATACAAAAATAACAATTTCTCCTTATCTACCTCGAAGAAAACCAAAGATGTAATAATTAATTAGCGTAAGATTAGAGTAAGATTTAAGTGTCCCTTACCAAATATTTGGCGTTACAAAAATATAAAATATTTCCTCTATATAGTAAAATGCCTCTATAGAAAAATAAGTTATTTTAAATCAGAATTAAATTATAATCTTCTCTTCACTTCATAAATGTCAGAAATCATTTCACTTGATACAAACTGAAGCTCAAAATTTTAATTC